>JAWQUT010000028.1:2296135-2339033 GCA_033807755.1 Ellobium chinense
CTTGTGTGTCCATTGTCACACAAGACCGCGGTATCTGTGCAGCTTGCTTCAGCAGCACTAGCTTAGACTCATAGATAATTCAATATCTCTTTCTTGACTACATCTCCAGCTGGTCGTATAGAGTGACAGTAAGTGAACATTTTCGCCATGAAACTAAGAGTTTCTAAATTAATCCTAAGGAATATTCACACAGAATATACCCATACCCTGAAAATTTCTTTGAAGTCCACCCAGCCTGCTCAGCATGGTAAGCAATTAACTTAAACATGATGTCCAAAAAAACCCAAAAAACGCATTTCAGAGTTCTGTTTTGGTTTTATGGCCAACTTTATGAAACTTTCATTATGAAGCATTCCTAACAGCTTGTTGTTTTTTTTTAATTCTTAAAGCATTAGAGTGTAACCATTTTTTAAATTCATTTGAAGGTGACCTGGAGTTTGAAGATACGGCAGGAAGGGCTCGTTGAGAACTTGAAAATATCCAAATTCATGTCGACAGTCATCTTCTGATTGACACAGGATGTTGATTCAGGAATGACAGTTCATTGGAAAGTGCGTTTATCACTAAAGTTTTTAAACAAAATTGTTTAACAAATGAAGTCTCTTGTCACGGCTTATGAAATTCAACATAAGTTCCACGGGAAGAAAATGAAAACAAAAAGCGTCCCACCTGTTTCGTGTCATCACAATCGCGATGTTGCCTCCAGCACGTCTATATCCACACCAAGCTATTAAAAAAAATCTATTCCTTTTAACGGATCTGGGTCGATCGTAAACGTTGTAAACAAATCTTTTATGCTGATTTATGTAAACCTTTCTTCTGTTAATGTGTCTTTTCAAATATCTGAACCATTCCATTCAATGCGATATGTAATCCTGTCTTACCGTATTACACAAGGTTGCACATTGCGCAACAGTTCAAAATGTAGTCACTAATTTCATGGAACCGTTGCTCTCTAAATAATTGCATCACATGGTTGAAGTTTATCATTATTGTGCTCTATATGATGACATTTAATGTTGCAAAGTTTGATAAACCTCTATCGATTATTGCTTAAGGTATTAAAACAATGGTGGATTCACTCTTTGTGAGTTTGTGTGTGTGTGTGTGTGTGTGTGTGTGTGTGTGTGTGTGTGTGTGTGGTGTGTGTGTGTGTGTGTGTGTGTGTGTGTGTGTGTGTGTGTGTGTGAGGGAGACTCTGTAATGTTTGTTGCATGCTATAGCATCTAACTTGGAGCAACATTATTTGTGGAAAGATTGTTCTACTATACAACCAGGCGTAAAAAAAATTTCCAAGTTTACTTGATGTTGATTTAGATCTCTGCTATTTTTATCTGAGCTGGAGAATTGTCCTGGCTTGCTCCATCGGCTGATATACATATCGTTCTTAAATTTAGATCACTACAAGTCCCATAGGCACAGGCATAAGAAATATTCAATGATCAGTAAACCTAATACATTTATTCGAATGGGCGTAGCTATTGAAAAGCTTACTAGACAACGTGCTTTGAGCTCACCCAGACGGAGGACTGAAAGTTTTAGACCTTTTACAAACGTAGTAGGAGTTTTCTATGATATGAAAAGTTGTATAGATTTTCATAGTATTATTACTATTAAAGCATGCGAATATGGCGAACCTTTAACTGTGAACGTCGCGAGATGGCCAATACGACAATCTTACAGTAATGTTAGATATTTCCTTACAACCTCTTACATCATATCTGGTGAGACCAGCTGTGAATTTCATTAGAGTCAAGGTGATAATTAATCAGTGCGACACATCCTGACTGCGTAACGTTACCCTTGGAAATGGCTTCACTGAATACATTGGTTGAACTTTTTGTATTATTCATGACGCTGACTTGGCACTAGATAGTCACCCTAGTCCAGAGACACATAGCATAATGTGATGGCTCCATTGTAGTCACTGAGGGTGAAAGCATTATGGCTATCGTGATTATATGACGATCATAATCAAAACAACAATAAGAATTTCATTAGATATAAGTAGAGACAGCAGCATCTTCGACAACAGCAAGATTTGCAACATCTGCAGTCACCATTAGCAACAAGACCGCAGCAAAACTAGTATTTATAGTAACAACAATTACCATCAGGTCATCAGCACTAAAAATAATCTCAGCAGTAGCAGCAGCAGCGGCAGCAGCAGCACCACCACCACCGGCAGCAGCAGCAGCACCACCACCATCACCACCACCACCAACAACAACAACGAGAGAATCACATTAAGAGCATGAATCATCGAATAATTCACCCAAAACAGCTGGACAGCTGCACAACAGGAGCTATAAACAAGTGACATGCAAGCAGGTGTTGGGCTAGATGGATGTTCTGTGGTATCATATTAACCTTTGGCCTTGTCGCGACACTTTCCTCAACCCCGCTCCGGCTCCGAGCATGAGTGACACAGTCTCAAATTCTTTCACCCCCTTCCCTGGCTGTTTTGTTTTCTAAAACCAACTATCTCATCTAAATCAGTTTACCTTCCACTTCTCTCCCACGTTCATGCCTCTACGTGTCCACCTTCCATTACGACACTAACGAAACTAACGACATGTTCAGCCTGGGTGACAGCGATGTTAACACGACTGCAATCCCGTTTCACCTCAGGACATCCTCCTAACACTACACCGCATCCGCATGTTGCTGGCTTCAGCTAGACCTCTCACTAATCATTGTGGTAGAGTGTACAAGATTGGTTTAGAAAAGTTAGATCCTCCTCTGGACAATCTCGTTTGCCAGGTTGGTGCTGGGAACAACAAACTCAGTCTAAGTACAGAATCCTGACATCCATCCAGTTACAGCGTCCGACGGTCCAGGCCAACAGGAGATTGTCCTTTGAGTACAGCTGCACTAAGAATGCCCTAAATCCTCGCAAAATCTCACCAATTTTGTACACAAGTGAGTTTGATCAAGGGTAAGCACAACTCATTTACAATTGTAATCGGATTGCCAAGGACATGAATACATACTGAGTAAATGCTTTCGACTTACAGTTTTTAAATCAGTTTCAAACCTCCTACCGCTGCCTCTGAGAGATCTCGTAAAAACAACTTGAAACCTTATAATAAGGAAGAGATTATAATATTATGTTACCTTATCACGCCAACTTTTGGTGAAGAACAACTTTGAAATTACCTTTCTGAAAAGCTTAACAAAGCCCTCTACATGGTTAAACTAGACCAGGGGACCACCACATTTTTAAAATTTTATTTTGCAGCTCCGTTTTTCAATGCATGTTTACCAGTAATAAAGCATCCTTTAGTTAATCAAGCTTTCATAGCTCACTCTCAGGCAATGTCAAATATAGTAGTGTTTGTCCTAGCTGGCTGATCCGGAAAGGTAAAATAATTCTTCAAAGACACGGTGATCAAAGACCATACAGTGTAATATGCAAATGTGATTGCTCGATCTGCGCTTTCACGAGATTGTGTTGTTCATCCCCTCTCTTTTCAGTATCCTTCACTGTATTCGCCGGTGTCTCCCACTTCTGAGCGATACAGACGACCATGCGTAGTCTTGACATCTATGAGTGAAAATTGATTGCTGTTTTCAGAAAAAAATTACATCAGAATTTAATACATTTTTATATATGTGTTAACGTGATGTTGTGATATAAAAACCACTGTGTATGCTTATACCACCACTTTGTTTTAGAGTGGTTAATGAAAATTCGTAGCTGAACAAGACATGTTGTTAGGGAAAGGATGAGTGATATTAGTTGACTGTACTTTATAATGTGTGTGTATGGGAGGGAGAGGGGGGTGCAACATGATCGCACGAATAGTCTCTGAATTATTATTGGTGTGACTGCCATGGTATGTGCTCTTTGCGCGCCATGTGTGTGTATGATTACGTCAGTGGCGGCTTCACGTAGCTGTTAACTGCCAGAGAGAGAGAGAGAGAGAGAGAGAGAGAGAGAGAGAGAGAGAGAGAGAGAGAGAGAGAGGTGCTGATTATAATGCCTGAGAGAAAAAATTGAAAAGATATTTCAGCAGATGCCATCTTTTTTTAACCATTTCACGCCTGAATATACAAGGTAATCTATCATGATGACGGAGAGCGTCTGTATCTTATGAAGATTTGGCAGTGTTTTTAACGCTGGATCGAAATCTTGGTAGGGTGCCGCGAGTATCTGACCTGAACAAAGGGATGGGCAGAATGGGAAGAGATACCAGGTTTTAATGCTTTCAGAGGGATAGAGAGGATCTTACTTGTAAAGCCTTCTTTGAGGACAGAACCATTGTAGCTGACTGGAATGGAACAACCATAAAGGCAAGGGCTTCAAGGTGATTTATAATTTATTAATGCATTTTTAGCAATTAAACACAGCTGTCGACATGAAACAGAACTTGTCACCATGAAAACGTTTGGTAAAAATCCACTAAAATTAATTAGTAATAGACTAGATCACAGAGAGAGCATTAGAAGCAGCCCATATTGAGGTGATAAACAATTCCCAGTCCTGGGACTGTATGATGACCTCTTGAAGAATCTTTACAGACATATCATCTGAGGAATTACTGAATGACGACATAAAGCCATATGCACAATGTTAACACTGTACTCTGAGATACTACACGAAACATAATTGATGTTTTTTTGAGTTTCCCGTAGTTACAGCCAGCACGTATGTTTAACAGCATTGTGCAACCGGCCCATACGCTATATAATATACAAGCACAGGAATCCATCGAATTTTTAAGTTTTATTTGTTTGTTTGTTTGTTTGTTTGTTTGTTTTGAAGCTCCTTACAGAGACAGTAAGAAGCGAGCGCAAGTTCTAGCTGGGACAAGATTGCCTACAAATTGCTGTGTATAGTTTCTTACATTTACTTACAGCCTGGGGCAGATTAGGGGGCATGCCAACTTCTCACTCTCTCAGCCTAGTCAAAATTGCGTGGTGCATTGGATACCCACGCTGTGTACACCCTTCCTAGCACAGAGAATCTTACAACTTATACAAGGATCTCGCTCTCCCCATCACACCATACCCCACCTCCGCTCCCATATCCCAGCTGTCGACGCCGTTGGCCACATTATCATGATGTGTGTTTCACAGTTTGAAGAGATTCTCGATATTAGACTTGAGTTCAGCTAATGTGCGTATAATGAGAGACATGAGGTTTTACAAGCTCGTTATAGTCGTCATAAGCACACCCTGATCCTGCTTTATGCTCTCATACATTAAATCTTCCCTGTAAATAAATCGCTTAGCTTAACAAATACTGAATCTCACATCCTTCAGTGTATGCAGGTGCATCACTTAGATTGGGGTGAGCCTGGGATGGGAGATTAAGGAGTGGGAGTGGGCGGGGAGGGGGATGGGGGATATTCCGAGCATGAGATCAAACTAATTCTCAGTGCAAATTATTATTATCCGTGGCTTGTTGGGTGGGTGCATTATCAACATGTACCTTGGTACGTTGGCCTGAACGTGGGGGAAAGTGTGCGATAAGCTCTGTTGACTCGCGACCGCCGAAATATGATAGCACTGTGGTAGGGGACCGTGGGTAAATGTTTTATGAATAAATTTGATAGTGTGTTCAGGGTAAAGCTAAGCACGTTGTCAAAATCTTCGCATTTGCTCGCCAGATTTTGGAGAAAGATGTGAAATACGGGATAACGTGAGAGGTGGGCAGTTTGGTGAATCAGAGTGAGGGAGGAGGCGAGTGGGTAGGGAGAGGGGAAGGAAAGATTAGGAGAATGAGAAGTGTGAGGGTAATGCATAACCTCACGATTAGAAGAAAGATTTTCATGATGAAAAAGTCCCAAGTATCGTCTGTCATAAGAGATTTTGTCGCTGGGAGATACTGTTTCATGTCTTGTGATGATGTGGAAGAGAAACGTTGAAGACTGTGATGAAAGAATGGAAAAGAAGGGGAGTAACGAAGAAAGCAGGAGGGCCGTTAATAGGACGTGGTGAACATGTAGAACACTAAGGAATTTGAACAGCTTAAAGTAGAAGAGGAAAACAGGAGGAGGAAGAAGAGAAAACATGTAAAGGACTGAAGCTGGTTGGGCAAATATTTCAGATGACCAGTATGTTGCTCTGATTGTACTTCCATCGACTTTTGTACAGAAACTTAGCAATTTGTCATGTAGTAAATGCTGCCATTAAGCGGAAGTTGGATTATCCGGCTTGCGACTGAGCAGAGGTAAATGTATTTATGCATCGAAATTCGTTCATAATGACAAAACTGACGAGTATTATCTGAAATCTCTTGGAATCGATACACCAGAATTGTGTAGGCCTAAATGGCAAGGAAGAGCTGTGACATTTAACTTTTTATATCAGTGTCATGTTTGTGTATTGCACACGTGTTTGCAGCTGCAATCTTGCTGTAGGATAATACCATCACATGGCTAATGACGGAAATGGTGAGGGTTTGCATGCAGCCGTCGTCAAAATGCCTCTTATACACGTTTTGACATCACGAACCCAGCGACAGCCGCCAGGGAAACGAGCATTTAACAAATCTTCGCAACAGTTTGTCAACTTACTGTCTGTATTGTAAAGTTTTATGTTTTTATATTATGCTGAGGAGAAAAGGCCGAGAAAGCACTTAACCAGAAACTGACATAAAATCATTGTACATAATTGACACGATCACGCAACATCAGCATTTACGGAATAAGCACCGAACGCGTATTTACATACACACGATATGTTGATGCATTGCCGTATACTCGAATTACGGGGTTATTCATAACATTTTGTCGATTTCCTCTTCATTCCCAGAAGGGTGAGGACACTATGCGCTCTCAACATCAAAGTCATAATGATAGGCCAAGTCTTTCACTCCTCTCCTTTGGCAGGCCCTAGATCTATCACACTTCAGGTTATTGGTTCAATTGGAAAATGGCTACTAGATGTCACTTGGGACCTTTTGCGCTGCAGTTCTACTCTTCCCATGGTTCTTTCTTCCTAGGCACCATTCCATCTTTGTAATTTCTGTGATCTTTCTTTTCTCTGGAGGAAGAAGCATAGCGACCGGGGCGACTTGTAAGCGACCGGGGCGACTTGTAAGCGACCGGGGCAACTTGTATAACGGCAGGAGACTCGCAGTCTCCGCCATATCACATTTTGTACTTGCCTACAAATTTGGTTCTATTATATGTCTCATCTCATATATCAAATCAGTCCCATGGTGCACTCGTCGACTGTTTTTATTGGTTCATTTGTCTGGCAGGAATGGATTCCAGACCCGATGTTCTCATGCATTTTTTCAACCCTGGTTAGGTTATCTCGTACAAGGGAGGCAGGAGCCGTCAATACCAATGAGGCCGGGATTGGCCCTCTTTGTCCCGGTGTTGAATTATTTATGGGGCTGGTGTAATTTTGCTCTCGCAAGACAGACCACGATAGCCTAAAACCTCTCTAAATGTTTTGCCCATATTTGATTGTAAACGAAATAACTGACCCAGTGCCTAACGCTTCGCGTTGTGGACTGATCGGTTGCCTGATTTTGTGTGGGAGCGTGTAGATCATCGTGTAGGCAAAAGTCCACAAGTAAACCTTTGTAATGTTCGGCTTTTTTTATTATTATACATAGGCCCTGTTATTATATACGTGATCATTATGTGGTTGTTAAGCAAATGTTTCCTTCTGAGCAATTAGGAAACGACAAAACTGTAACGAAAATCTCCTTCCGACCCAATCACCTGTCACGTAAGTCAGTGAAAAGCATTTATACGAATCGATACAACGATAAAATTATACATGCGAATAATATATAATTCAGGCCATATATTTTGCTTTAAACAACAACAAAAATAGAAGTTAGTTAGGAGGGAATATTTGCACAAGAGAGATGTCGAAGAGAGCCATCGCCGATGTTTCTGGAATGAATTATTTCAACATGTAATGTACAGCTGTTATGTTAGTGCAGGTGAAGTTCAAGCCCGTTTAGGTTAGGTTAGCTTGGAAGAAACAGATTTCTCAGATTTTAAGTTGATTATCATTATTGTCTTCCCCAACTACTAGACATGTAAGCGCTGTGAGCTTACTGATTCAGGTATTTCGTTTGATTTTTTATTTCCATTGGTAGTAAGCTAGCGTTGGCTCTGATAATTTAAAGACAGGGTCAAAGCTATTTCCCCAGCCTGTATAGGTGTCGTATGGGTGTGAAGATGACAGGTTCATTCACCTGAATCACCATCGAGTGTTGTAAACGTTGCGTCGAGGGTCTCTTCAGTAGGTAGATGATACTGTATTGCAGGGCTTTACTAGACACTGTCAACTCGGCTCGGGCACGTGGTCTAGATCTACATCAAAGCTCGGCGTCTTTCTGTTTGCAGTGCGTGTTGAGAATTTGCAAGGCCCTGCCTTAGACATTAAACATGAAGCTTTGTCATGCCAAAACTGGTAATTTAGACGCTTGGTCACAGTTATATTCTTGTCTTGTTTGATCTAGAGTGGCATGCGTTTAAGTAAGATATCATACACAGAGAAAAGGATCTTTCTTATTGTTTACCTTTCCAGTGAGGGGCATTTGTTTAACTTTACATTAAATCAAAACGTTATGAAGAGAGGACATAGAAAGCAAACTTTACACCTGACGTGTCATTACCATAGCCTATCCATCCTCTGATGTCATCGATCTCGGTCCTCCAGTTCTTGCGAGGTAGTCCATGACACAATACCCTGGGTCTTTTTGCTCCCACTCAAACTGCCATGTTGTCCCGAATTTTTTTCCCTCTGACGTCATAAACTCATTTTTTCCCATCAAATTTGTCTGGGAAAAATGTGTTCCAGTATCACTTGTCATTGTTCACGTAAATTTAGTTGGGTCATGTGACATGTTGTTTCCTCTTGACAGTCTCTTTCACGCTATCTCAGTTCACTTGGCACCCTCATCTGCCCTACAGACTAAGAAAGTTGTCATAAGAATATGCTTGTGTGTGTGAGTATTTATTTCAGTGCATTTTTCTTTTCAGACCGTCTCACATGAATGATAATTGTTTAGCTTGTTTTGTGTTGAGTGATTGATTAACGTCATGGCATCGTTAAGAACTGTCTTCTGGATCTAGCTGTCATAACCACCATCACCACCACCACCACCACCACCACCACCACCACCACCAACAACAACAACAACAACAGCAACAATAGTGCTATGTGGTCACGTTCTTACACTGTTCTCATCATCCTTACCCCCTTTGATGTGCTTCAGATGACCTTAGCTACATCAGAAGTTTCATGTTGACCTCGCCAACCTCTGGGCTTGACCTTTCACCTTTAGCTGATGGACGGGTTGTGCCGGATGCTAACACTTGTAGCTGTGCTTTCACTCCACAGGACTCGCTCGATCTGGGACTGCTACAGGAAGTGGCCGATTTATGGCGAGTTGTTAAACTACTCGTCCCGGCTGACTGTCATTATAAAATTATGTTATCTCTAAAGCCTAGTCTCACATAGGTGATTACAGATGTTAGAGACGGGTGAGGGCTGTGGCAATCAGGCGCCTCCCATTACATTGTCTCTACAGACAGGCCTGATGACGAGTTCTTTGTCTCACTTGTCAGGGGCGAATTATGGTAGTCCATGGTGGTATACATTACATACATTATGTTCGTCAGTTCTGTTATAATGTATCTGTTATCACGATAGTATCTGGGTCTTACACCACTCACTCAACCAATCATTTTCATTAAAAACATATAAAACAGTATGAACTTGTCTTGAATAAATTAGTTTACTTAAGAGAGAGAGAGAGAGAGAGAGAGAGAGAGAGAGAGAGAGAAAGAGAGAGAAAGAGAAAGGAAAATCGCGATTGGTAAATGTTATACGAAATATCCTAGAAACATAATCTGATGACAAACAATAATAATATTATTATATTATGTAATATTATGTACATTATATATAATGATACCAAACATTAAATCCAGCCCTCCGATGATCCGACCACTCCCAGTCTGATAGCAATCTCCATGTGAAATATTTGGCACCGTCTGTTAACTAAAGCGTATGTGCCATTTTGTACTGATTTAACATATACCTTTGTTCGTTATATTTCGCCACTAGCTGCTTTGTCTCTCACGCTCCACGGCCTCTCTGTGACATGAGCCTCAATCGTCCTTTCCCTATCCCTTTCATGTTCATACTGCTATCTCTGTGCTTATGTCATACCGATTCGCACATGTTTTTTTGCAGTCACATCCGACCTTCCGGCCTTCTGTTAAACGGACCCCTCGTCGTAACCAACATTTTATTTCCAATGCATATGATAGGAAAATACAGAGACTTTAACTACGAACATGGGCTCAAATATTCAGAGTCGCCATTGTCGAATCAGCACATTCTCAGTATATATTTTACAGTTAAATTATTTTTATCTGACTTGGCTCTTTCTCTTTTTGGTTTAAAAAATGCGTGTGTTCAGAATTGTTGACAAGTATAATTATTATGATTAAATGTAATTGTGTGTCTTCACCTGTTCAAACAGCTCCGAGGAGGCGAAGAGAAACTCACCTGTCACCATTGGGTCTCTCCTAATACACATAGTACAAAGAATGCCAACAGTCGAAGGGATCACACTTTGCTGCTGCCAGAGCCAATATTGTTTAGGCTGGATTAAGTTCCATCAACACCAGGGAAATTGACGTTTTATCCCAAGATCTTCACTGTAGTGCATGTATCCGACGTTCCCCAAACAATGACATGTGCACCGTTTTGGAGATCCAGCGCTAGAGCCTTCAGTTTTAATAGGTCTAACGATTTCAGTTTCATCTTCCGAAGAGAAAAAGTGCTGTATGCCAATTAAATGTGAACTTAAGTGTGAACTTAAAATTAATTTTTTAATAGTGAAAAGGACATTAAAAGTGAAGGAAGATTAGTATCTCCCAAGTGGTTTTGAAGTATTTATGTGATGAGGATGTTGAGGGAAGAGAGGAAGACTGGATAATAGAGTAAGACGATAATTATATTTAACGTTGCTCTCAGAGTAAATTTTGTGGGCTCTCACGAGAACGAAAAGTACGTTTTGAACTCTTGTTTTGCTTGGAGGTTTTACTTCCAACACGTACTGATCAAACCTTATGAAACTGTATATATAAGATAGCAGTGGCCTACGACACCGGACTTCCAGGAGATAAGAGATTCTCACTCCCATTAAGGAAAAAAAAATCTCTCTTCACAAGCAGAAGGTATTTGGGATTTTTTTTGTTCGGTGGGGTAGGGGTGGAGGTGGTTTGGGGGAAGGGGGGGTAGGGGTAAAAGAGTGTACACGTGTTTATAGATTCTCGCATCCTCAGCACAACTGCGCCGTCTTGGTTGTCAGTGTTGTGTGTATCAAGACGTGCGGAAAGATGACAAAAGAAGGTAAATTCCTGGAATGCTCAAACTGTCGTTGCAATTATCATTATCCTAATTATGGCTAAGCCCATAACCGACACGGCGACCAATTATCTTGATCTATGTTATTATATTCGGATCTGTCCTCGGCTGTCCTCACCATCTGACGAAGTGTCTGCGGCTTGTTGTCTCAGCAGGTCTTTCATAAATCTGCTAATATTGTGGCTCACTATAATGTGCAGGCAGGCTCCAGTAGTCTGGGTAACTTTACTTTGCAATCATATCACATTACCACCCAGCGCGCCACCTAGGGCGCGGTGCAATACTCAGTAATAGAAAACTACTCAGATGGCACAGCCTGAGTGTCGACCCACCGTGTCTAGTGTCAATCCGCTGCCCACTTATAAAACAATACTCTTTTTGTTGGTGTCGGTAGAGATTTTTTTTAATGACTGAGAATGACACTGAATGCTATGTGCTAAATCAGTCATACGGTCTGATTATTATGGCACCCCTGCGCTCTTCAAGATAATGTATTTAAGTCATGGAGCCGCGGGAGTGTGCAAACCTGGAGGCACAGCTTAGTGCATGTTTGTTTAGACTGTCCCGTAGTGAATAATTTTGGCAGAACGTTAATATCTACATTCTTCTTTCTCAGTACATTGTCTATATTGCATTACATTCCTTTCCCCCAGCGTGAAAGTTATTTGTGGAAAGAGGAGCAAGGGGAAGGAAAAGTTGCATACACTTTTAATTTGGATTCCTGTTGTTATTCCATTAGCTGAGTTAAGCAGGCGCACTGCTGACAACTATTCTTGGTTTTTATAAAGAGTTGACTTTGATTAGGCCTGTAACAGGAATCACCTGGGTGCTCTGTTCCACCTTATCCCTTCATCTAACGTTTCCTTGGGCTCTGAGCTTCACTGCCGCCCCATGGTGCTGTAATAATAGAGGGAACTAAGGGGATGTTAAAGCCCTAAGAGCAAGGTGCTTTCCTTTACAAACAGATGAACAATGCCAAGGGATAGTAATGTTAACAAAATACATTGTAGTCTGGAGAGGATTGTCATGACAGTTGTCACTCATGTTAAAGAGGAGCAGTGGTGTGACGGCACACATTTTTACAGATGTCCCCATAAGTTACGGATATATTGATGTGCTTATTCTGTGGGACAGCGAGTAAAGAAAGAGGATTTTGTGACTCGTTTGAAATATTGATTAGTAAAAACACAGACAAACCTACAATATTGGCAACTGGCTTAGCATTTAGTTAAAGCATTGTCAGGACCCCATGCAGATTCTATTTTCTGAGTGTGATCCTCTATAAACTTACATGCAGGAAAAATGGTATCACAGCTTCTAAATCTTTTCTGGGTTATTTTTATTGGCTTTACCATAGTGTTATGAACACGAATGAAACCACCGTGTAGATCCCTTCCTTGCGCACTGAAAACAATAAAACTTGACAATATTAAAAACAACAAAAGCGTAATATTGCTGAGGTCATGTGGTGCTAAGACAAGCTAAAAGATGACAGCTTTGTGATAGGCATATGATTCTATCAGTTCACTGCACTCTTGCAGCCGTTTAATATCGAAGATCAGTTCAGGGTATTACAGGCTGATGCTGCTGTGAGAACTTAGATACGTGTATGAGGGTCATAAAAATGCCTTTAGAGTGGGATCAAGCGTTGTTGCAGATGGTGAGCACATGGTGGAGTGTTGTAAACGCTGTCGAACGCGTCAAGCATTTTAACGAAATGTCGTGCCCATCAAGGATTTCACACATTTTCAGGTAGAATCTTAATCAACATACGGTTCTGCGCCCGACGGTCTGAGTGCAACAATCTGCAGTTTTTAAACAAGAACACGTGCATTTCCAAGCCAGGTTCTAGCTCGATGAAGCCATGCATTGTCTTAACTGCAAAATGAAAAACAATCTCTTTTCAGGGCGATGCTTCGCTGTATTCTAAATCATGTATTTGTTTAATACATGACATTATTTTTGTATGCCACCGATGGGGCGACATCGCCGTCCTCAAGAACATTCAATCTTGTCAGTATGGTTTTGTTTCTCACTTTCTGGACAAAATTATTATGTCAGATTGTGCATGTTCGAAAAAAGATTGGTTTCACTGATTTTTGTACGAAAATGGCAACTCAGAGGGGGGTGGAATGTTGCTTGCCTCGGAGCTTTCATTCACTTGAGTAAGCGGCCAGCTAAATATAACTATGGTGACTGTGAAGTGGAGGTGTCTTAGTAACCGCTTAGAGTTTGGTATTTCTTTGTCAGTGATAATTCCTTGTGGCGATATTTTTCTAACGTATTTCTAGCTTTTAGGGGAAAGGGGAGGGGATGGGGGTGGGCATGAAAACACTGAACAGCCACCTAATGACTGATATGAGCATGGCTGTGCATGAGATCAAGGTCGGATAGTGAGATGTTTTTTGTTTTTGTTTTGGTTGCCCTTTGTCAAAGAAATCTCGATAATTGTAGGCATAACAAAAATGTTAAAGTTCGCTTGTGCATCACAACACATTTTGTTTAAAAGAGAAAATAAGCATCTCCATGACATCAGATTAAGCACACTTTCAAAAAGCACATGAAAATCTCTGGGAAAACTTACGAGCTTGGATGTTAGCACAATGGAGTCTGACAAGTTAATGGGCGGTGTTGGCTTTGATGTCGTGCCGTCGAGTGTAAGTGTAGACAGGCTGATGGGACTATTCTCCCATCACTGAAATGTAGATTTATAGACTGGAATTCCATCATTTATTCCCATCACTGTTTTCGAGTCGCAGTCACCCACTCTCCATTTTTTTTCTACCCCCCCCCCCCCCCCCCCCCCCCCCCCCCCCCCCCNCACTCCCCTCAATTCATTTTTAGGTCTTTGCTGCTCTTCGCCATTGTAAATTTTGAATAGTGCTGAAAACTGCTGTGTTCGTTTAAAATGGCGTCATGGATATCTCGTTTATAGGCAGTTTCATATCCCACCCTTCTCGCCTTTATTTCATTTTTTTTAGAAAATTACCATGTCCCTTGGGGGATATTTCATTTGTACCCATAGTTTGTTCCACTGTTCTGCCAACGTCGATGGTGTTCCAAGCAAGACTAGACGAAAAGGTCATTACCATGTCCTATTCCCATCATACCCTCCCTTGACTGCAGGCCAACAGTGCATGTCTCAGTTCCAGGATTCCGGATGCATATATCTCACCATGGTCGTGCTTTCAACCTTCGACATTTAAAGCTGACGCAGTGGGATAAAATGATTAATTTTCAGGTTCAGTTGTCCCCAAAACGATTCTGTTAGTAATCCAAGTAAAAACTTCCACTTCTTATGACAAGACAGATTGCTAATTTTGAAGCTGCGGTTATGTTGCTTTTGTTTCTTTGTAGGGTTTGGGGTTGGGGAATGGGGGCGGTGATGGAGAGGTGTATTCTTTCTCTAAGTAAAGCGGTCTTCGTAATCACAGTGAAATAGTGAAAGGACACAGGAAATCAGATCTTGGTGGCCACTAGAGATATGTGTCTGTGGTAGACATGATACATCATTGTTTTAATTCATAGTGATGTCCTATAGAGATCGCTGGTTGGACCAGATAGCCAGGTGGCCGGCGGAGACAGGTGGTGACAAGACATCTGAGGGTCAATAAATTGCTTCTTATTCATGACTTATGACACTGTATACGAAGGAGTGGGATTGTACTATGCATTCTCTCTCTCTCTCCCTCTCTCTCTCTCTCTCTCTCTCTCTCTCTCTCTCTCTCTGTCACACACACACACACACACACACACACACACACACACACACACACACACACACAAAGAATGTATGCTGCAATGATTACTTTATGCAGAAATTTAGATATTCACAGGCAGGTACTTTTCTCTTCGGACGACGAGATCAAAATATTATTGTCCATATTGTAGTACAAACTTAGGCCTGTTGTATGGGGTCTCCACTTGGAGTTACAATGAGCAAAACTAATTTATGCATAATCAGTCTTCCTCCCCCCCCCCCCCCCCCCNTTAAGACAAACACACGCTACGTCATGGCACCATCCAGCGTCCTATGTGACCATTTCATCGACAGGTCCTTCTAGCCTTCATCATCATCCAGTTCATGAACTCAAAGAAACCGTCATTTCCATCAGTCTTGGGCTGTAGATAGGAGTCTCTCTCTTCCACAACGTCCAGGAGTCAGTTGTTTAAACCCCTTAGGAGGGGGTACTGATAAGAGTACCAATGGCATTTTCTTTAGCATATTCTTCTTGAACTTGTGTAAAAACGGACGATTATTACAGAAGATGTGCAGATAGCTTGGGTGTGAAGACACATACAGACATGAAATATTCCTGCCCGCACACAGAAACAAGAAAGACTGTAGCCACAATACGCTAAAAAAATGGATTGAAACTTCAGTCCAAAGAGAAAAGCTCTCGCATTTTGCTGTCAGGTTAAGATGGATGAGGCACTAACTAGAGAGGTGGGACTTTTATCTCGGACCAGCTGCTCTGTGCTGACACCGTGTCGGGAGGGGGGCGGGCCCTATCACGCCGGAACCTGCCATTATTAAATGGGTATCTAGACAGTTTCACTGATATTGGCGTTCATCTTCCCTTTTTTTCTGTCTCTTTATTTATAGATCTTGAGAAGGATCGCCTGCTCCGGAGACTGTTACTATTAATTAGTATCTGGCTGTCTGTTCTGCTCTCCTTTATCTGTCTGACTGAATTCCTCTGAATCGCTTTAACACCCACCCTCTCCTAAAGGAAACGCTCTGTCTGTGTGCTACACTCAACTTTTCTCTTCGTTTTCCACTCATGCCTCCATCTCGTTCACTCTATTGCTCCGCCTTTCCTAGCATGCCAGCTTTCTCACCCGTCCTCCTTGTTCATTCCTTTCTTCCATCTCTCTTTCCATTTGTTCTTTATCAGTCCTTCCCTTTTGACCCCAGCTGTCTCTTTTTTCGTTTTTCTTTCTTCTCTCTTGTGAAGTCACACCCACAGTCACGGATGAAGAAAGACTGCACGAATGTGTGGATGGCATTATTCATGTGGTATGTAACATCTTGCCTTCAAATGAGTCCAGACCTCACGAATTGCGGGATAGAATATCACGCTGGGATGTAAGGGGAAAAGCTATAGTCGATGATGAGCTATGATTCAGGGCAGGATTGTGTGACTGGGCTGTTCATTTAGGATATATATAGCATTAATGATGTTGAAAGTGTTCTCACACAGTAGTCACGAGTTTTTACGCCAGGCTTCATCTGGCAACACACACTATAGGCATACCAAAAAAAAAAAAAAGACAGAATGCGGGACACGTCATCAGCACTAAGATTTGATGTAATCATATCTTTATATTATGTGAATGATTCAGCGAGCTTGAAGAAAGAAAGAAAGAAAGAGAGAAAGAAAGAAAGAAAGAAAGAAAGAAAGAAAGAAAGAAAGAAAGAAAGAAAGGAAACACGGTTAAAACTACCCTAAGCGAGTTTTTGTCAACTTCAGTGATGGCGGTCATTTAACGCTAGCCAGAAATATCAGATATGCCGCTCAAGTAGGAGCATGAATAAAATCCCCCATCATGCTTTGGTTGTTATTGTTGTTAAGATACAGAGTGCCATATTCCGACTTTGTATAATATTTTGTTTCTTAGTTTGCAGTTCGATGATGCTTAATCTGCTTACACCCAACTTCATATTTACGAGTGGTAGATCTGGTTGTAGTTTGTAAGTGAGACTGGTCTCAGCACTGGTCCAGAGGGACTTTGGGTTAGTGAGTACTCGCCGAGCGGCGAGATATGAGTCACGTTTTTCTAAGCCGTTGGTTCTAAGATTAATCCGGTAATGGGGATGGAAACATCATGCAAGAAATTGTGGTTTCGAAAAAGGGATTGGAGACTGTACTGTAATATGCGCGATGGAGAGAAAGTGTTGGGGGAGGGGGAAAGGGGGGGGGCGACGTGAGAAGAAAGAAATCTGGAGAATAAAGATGTCTGAAAGAGTTTTAGATTAATGTAAGTATGAAGAGTGGTCGTATATTTCCCAGAATGTGATTCAAACGCCTGCATTTTATCATAATAGCTACAGAGCCATTTTAAAGACGACAGTTATAATTGATCTTGAAAGTAAAGGAAAATATAGTAAAATTGTTCCAGTTCTAAGCAGATATAGCAGTTAAAGAATGTATACTTGCATTGACGAATGCTTGACTACAGTGAAATTTGAGCATACCTTAAATATTAGTTACCTGGCACAAGAATGTTTGTTTTATGGTATTTTTTAAATTTATTCTTGCCATCTATCAAGGCCAGAGGTATGCGGGTAGTTTGGTAAAGAGAGGATTGAACAGACTGAAAAGACCTCAGTGATGGTGCTCAAAGACTGGCCCAGTGAATGCTTTTGCTCTTTGTCCCCGTAACTGTCACTCGCAGAAGGCCGTCTATCCGTCAAATCCCATAATGCACCGGCTCACAGCAATTGGTATGCAAATGAGATCCGGTGCGTTGGATGCTGTCTTTATTCGCTGGTGATGGCGGTGGAGGAGATTTGTCATAGCTGTCCGCGTGGCCCGAGACTTTCTTTGCCTTCGATGTGTTGGTCTTGGGTTTAAACATTCCCTGGACGTGAAGCAGTGGCTGACGAGGCGCAAGTGACATTTTCAGTCCTGGAGTGAGGGCTGCGGCTCACGCCACGCGCTGGTGTGGCTGGGTCACACAAATAACGCTCTGTCCTCGCTTCTAAATACTGGGAATTGAGAACACCAGGAGGGGAACTATCCGAGGGACAATGGCAGGGGAAACGCCTTGAAATCATGTCATTACACTCCGATATAAAAATAAGGATCTAACAAGGACCGTGCTTGGACTGGATGCTTGAGGATAATTAGTCCTGGCATATTTGGATGGCGGAAGGACAGGCTTCCATACTGGTTGTTGTATTGACCAATTCTTAATTAGGACATGGACTCCCTGTCGCTGTAGTGTAACCCGGACCTGTCTTGTATTTAATAACAGTCAGAGAGACATGCTTTGTTCTCGCTCCACTTTGGCTTCTGAAGCTGATGGTCAAATGTTGCCTTTATGCCGACACGGCTTGTCCCACAAACCCGCCTTGCCTTTGTGCAAGTTGACACCCACGTCAAATTGGGCTCTTTATGCATCCGGAAGTCCCCTCCTGCCCCTCTCTCATACATTTTTTTCCCTTTCTTCTCCAGAAAGCTCTTTGAGGTTGGGTTGTTCTCTCATTATTTGTCGGATTTTTTTTTTCTGTCTGTTGTGTCCTCAGACTATCTGAAAACTATTAGCACTTTATGACGGATGATTTTTGTTTTTGAGAGGCACAATATGAGTGCATCTTGTATACTCATTAAAAATTGTGCTCTGAAAACTGTATATCTCAGATAAAAACATGTCGCGTATAAAGGATAATTCCAGTTCATAGCCATGGTGGTTTCTGGAAGCGACGATACTCAAGTGGAAGAAGGAAACATTGGGTAACACCGTTGTACTATTGATGTAGTAAGTGATGTACTTGTAGAGTAAATCTGGTCGATTCACAGCATCATTGCGGCTGCGAGAATCGGGTATGGATTTAGCTAAATTGTTAACCGACCTGAACGTACGCGACGCCTTTATCAGCTTTGTCCGAGTGTGGTGAAGCAAGGCAAATTGCTTCAAGCCATTTAGTCTGGTCTAGGGTTAGTCTAATCGCTTACCGCAGTAACCGCAGATCCTCCCGAGGCGTGCTCTACTTGGCGTAGATGGAGATAAGATTAGAAAGACAAGGAATCATCGGTGGAACATCTTCAGGTGATGGTTATCTCAGAATCCTTCGAAATTGCCTGTCATCAAGACACAGCTAGATACAAATATATTATGGCCGAGGCCTAATGTTGCAGGAACCGACCGAAATTCCCCGAATAGTTTTCGGCTGTAAAGCATCGTCGGGCACAGTGGTACTGAACCCCCAATCAGATTCAGTTCTCCCATCTCAGGAACGATAGGTGTTGCATGCTTGAGAAGTGACGGGTTTATTTGAAGAGCATTTCTCAGTTGGATATGCATTCATTATAGACCTGTAAATAACTCAAGGCGGCATACTAAGTATGGACTACTGGTGCAGGAAACTTTGATACCAAGCGTTGTCTGAGCGAGAAAAGGAAAGTTTGAGGAGAAAGAGGTATTTTTGGAGCAGGTCTCCTTTCTAAGTCGCATTATCCAAATAGAATCTTAATACAGACAGCATGTTGATGTGTCACGCACTCTAGCCCACATCAAGCTCTTTACCATCCCTTCTTCACCTAATCCCAACCAGGCCGCCTTACTCTGGCGCCAGCCCCGCCCCTTCTTCCTTTAGCTATCGCCGAGATGATTGTCCTCAAGGAGTATTAAAACAGACAGATGTTCCTATTCGATAAACATTTATCAAAGGGCAGGGGTCGTCAAGTTCTGACTTACATCATAAGTCTGTAAACATAAAAGTGGTCGATCTGTGTTTATGGCCCACCGACCCGCCATCACGGCTTCGTTTTACATCATTAGTTGGGCCACTGGTTGACCAGTGGCTACCTGGGTTATCTATTAGTAGAAATTGGTGGCAACACAGCTCAGGATCGGGAGACATTGAAGTTGAAAACGGGCAAGAGTGAAGGTTTCTATAATCTTATTTGATGGTAACACTCCAATAATGTAGCACATCACCTTTTTATAGTAGTATAACAGTGTAAGTCCATCTGATCTGCCAATCGCTGGGCGATCAATCTAACTGTACCCCAGGCTATACATATCCTACATGTCAGATGACTACCACCACTGGCTAGTATAGCAGAGCTATGTTGATTTCTTCAATGAAAACAGTTTCTCTTTGGGTCACAGTTGTCAGCTCTGCCTGAGGGAATTGAATGGCTCGTTCGGAGCTCAAAAATTAGGACACGTGTCCCAGATGCAAACTGTGACCGAATTTCTGTGTGACACCATAATTAGTAATTAGATAAAAAATTCCATCCATAATAAATGAAGATGAATAGAGGATGAACCATCATTTATGTGAAAAAAGCATTCACATTTGCACGAAATAATGTGCCATCTGAAAAGAATGCCAGTTGGGTGTTGTTTCTTTTCACACATGGGCTGCTTACTGTCAGCGTGATTTGATGAAGAAATGCGGACTTGTCTTATCGTGAACATACTTTTTTTCAGACTTTTTCTCAGCTCCATTTTTTATTTGTACGAGAACAAGAAAGGTGTTTGCCTAGATCACACCTCGTGAAGCTTTGCCTTTTTCATCTCGATGAATCAACGCAGAGATCAATCTTTATCCCGGCGAATCAGCAAAATTGCTGTAGGGCAGTTTTAACCCCATCGTTAATGAAGTAGTTTTAAGAAGGTCCTCCTCCTCTCCTTTCCAAGCATCTCTTATCCACAGATCTCAGCTTTCCTTCTCATCCACAACGTCATGCCGCTGTTTTCATTCCTCCTTCCGGCCAGCCTCGCTTGTAAATAAAGTTAGCTAGGCCGAGATAGCGGCAGAGAGTGTACAGATAGAAAACTGTGTTTAGGCCCTGATTTTATCGCTCGTGTTGATTGTTGGGGTGCGAAAGATTCGATGGTTCTTCCAAAATATTTGGCTAGGATGATAGACAAGGGGAGATAGTGGATACATGCTTGAGACGAGAGAAAAACACAAGGCAGATAGACTGGCGGCGAGAAGAGAGACAATGTATGTTCTCCATATCTTGATTCCTATGCGGCGGCCTCTGTGGTCTGAGGGAGAAAGAAGAAGTGTGTAACCTCGGTAATCCGTTCATAAATATCATGAGGACAAAAGGGCAAATCAAATATTGGAAGAACCGCAGAAATGCACGCTTTCTTAATATCTCTCGTACATTGACCTTTGAATCAGCTAAGAAAGACTCAAATAAACAGTGGCGTGAACATTTTTTTTTTTCCCATTCGATCTTTGAGGATGAGAATGCCCAGTGAGTTTTCTTGAAGTAACTTTCTTGTCTGTCTCCTTTCCCATCCCCAAGACTTGAGAAATTTGTAACATGAGCAGGACGAAAAACTCAACTGGTTTGTAGAGCTACTGCAGCCTTTTATGGATGATGTTCATCATGCTGATTTCACTCACAGTATCATATGAATTTAGCCTTTCCTATCCTACCCCCGCCCTGTCTGGTTTCCGCCTCTCTCAGAATTAATCAACGATTGTGGTCACGACGGAGGATATTTTTTTATTAGAATCATGTAATAATATATCGAACTCAAGCCAGAGGACAAAAAAAAGAAGGAAAAAAAAACACAGAGCAAGAATAAGATGACGAAATTAATGGGAAAGAAATCTCTTTTGGTTGTCTCTTGGTCTCCATTTTCCCCCGATTAAATGATTTATCAAAATATTTTTCCAGCTACGTCTAGACGTGATGGGAATCGTTTTTTGAAGGCGGTTACCGTAAAACCTTGAGAAATTGAACTCAAAAATATTATTGATATATGAGAACTTAAATGTAAGAGAATCCTCGTCTTACAGTTTCTAAAATGAACGAAATTAAAGTTTTAGTGGTCTGTCTGATGCTAGAGTAACATGAGACGATTTAATTTTAAAAAATATGAGAACTATCACTGTGTCACGTTCACAATAAAATTGGGGAACTGCAGTCTGGTTTCGCACATGAGGCCCCCCCCCCCTCCCCGCGTCCCCCTTCCCTTTTTCAACCAGAAGGAAATATTTCAAAACTCTTGTGTCCAAGAGTGGTACCATTTCCGTGCAAACGCCTACTTTTTATGAGTTACCACTGAAAACATTCCCTTGGTAAAACTCAAGCAGTCATCACCGGTAGCAAAACAGCGTTTTTACAGTATTCACTCCTTCCCGCGTCTTTCATCCCCGATAATTATATTTAGCTCGATCATCGGCCAGAGGTTCAATCAATGTGAGCCTTCTCAAGGGACGTGACCACTCATACAAGTCACTGTTTTATTCATGGAAATCAGATTCTTGCCCTGGAAGAACTAGTCTAACTGCACAGTGTGCGGTTGCTGTGATGGCTGTTTGGCGCTCTTGACATAGAAATATTTTTGTTCAATAGCCGGGTGCTGTTAAGACTAGGAGACTAGACATGAGAGTGGTGAGGTGGGGGAGGGGGGTGGGAGGAGAGAGGAGGACCTGTGAATAAAACATGATCTGGACAGGGAACTAAATAGTGAGAATTTATCACTTCACCAGTGTTACTGTAGCTGGACAATAATTATTAAACAATATCTAGTCGTCGATCTTTTTTTTTTTTTCTAATTTTGTACGTTACTCACTTTGTCTCATTCTATGATTTCTCCCCTCTGTTCGCTGTAAACATTATGAACTGAGAGCATTATCTCATATTGGTCTGTCCTTTCTACTAAATATTTATATGGCCGTATTCGTCTAAGTAAGGGCTTGTGGTACTAAGTGTAAGGGTTTTTTTTATTTTGGTTGTTGTTCACTTGGATCAAGGGCTATGAGCGGGGTGTTCTCTGGTTGTTGAATAAGATGGGGAGTGTTCAGGGTGGGTGCATGAGTACAGTCACACACAAGTGGGAAATTGTGTAGAAATTCACTGTGGATGCACTAGTATTATACGAGATGGAAGAGAAGATAGTAGTTACTGTTACTCACATATTATTACTTACGAAGAAAGCATCATGAAATGATATCTCGCACTCTCATTTGGTTTTGGAAAGGCCACAAAAAGCTTTTTCTGTTTTGCTCTGTGCTATCAAAATCTAATGTCTCTCATCACTCCTTCCCATGCCCACTTCCACTCTTCCCTCCCCGCCCCCGGCATTCTTCGTTCACACCACACAACCGACCCCAAGGGCCTCACCAATAAGCACAATATTTGTATACCAGGTGGCAATATCCCTCCTTTGCTCGTGTGGGGCTTCCCCCTCCCGGGACACTGGCAGGGAATGTAAAGAGAAAAACCAGAGCCCAGGGTATCCCGCATCCTTTGGAGTTGTCTAAACACGGAGAGTGACGATGTCACATGTGATTTGAATAGGGTCAGCGCCTTCCTCTGAGCTCTGTTCAAAGTGTGAAAAACAGGTTTTGTCGATGAGTTTTACTAATTGGCTGTAATGTCTTCTGCGCTTGAGGTGGGGAGGGGGGAGGGGGGGGGGAAGAGTTTTTTTTTCCCTACTAAATGTATCTTGTAGGAGCATAAGGGGCATCAGCTGATAGCTGATACCGTGTGCATTTAGTTAGTTTCTTTCTCGTCCAGGTCATGTTCAGTCATGTAGTATAGACAGTGTTTATGATAAAACGAACATAGACTACTCAGTTTTGAGAAAGGTGTCTTCCCTTTTTTTTCTCATTGTCTTTTTCCTTTTTTTCCCTCATTTTAATTCTCTTTCCCACTTTCTTTCATGTTTGCCTTCCTTTTTTTTTTCTATCCTTCCTCTCCCCCCCCCCCCCCCCCNNNNCCCCCCCCCTCCCCTTCCCCATGTTTTTCACACTAATTGTAGCCCCATTTATAGCCCCCGTGTGTCTGCACATAACCTGAATGTCATGTCTGGCACTTTGATACGCCATCACCACTTATCTTTAGTGAACAGCTTGAAAATTACGCCTCAGCAACACCCCGGCCTTAACTGCCTCTGCGTTACATTAATTTTTCCCTAGCGTAATTTTTTCCCCACATGATGGTCCAACTTGTCTGTAACGGCAACTCAAAAGACCGGATTGCGATTTTGCTACCTGCAGTACACTTGTGACAAGGAAGGGTAAAAATGCAAGCTCACTACTCGTCACACAGTGAAGTCTAGTTTACTAAAGCCATGAACTTTCTAGCGTGGACGGCAGAGTGAGAATTATAGAAGGGGTATAATAAACACAAAGTGTACTGTAGACAGCAGATTCCCGATCGGGTTCGCCACATGATTTGCTGAAGGGTTCCATATGGGACACTCCGAGACAGAGTGATTATCATAATAGTGAGATGGTCGTGTTTTTCCTTTGACTCAGTTTTTTTTCATTCTTAATATTTGTGGAATTCCTTTGTTCGTAAGCCGGTGAGTTATCGTGGGGAATGATAACGACGAGAAATTATAGTATTACAGAATATTACGAGAATTCCCTCACCTGTGATCGAGACTATCTAGTAAATAATACCTATACCACACTTCACAATGAAAGTAACGAAGTAATATGCCATTTTCACTGAAACGCTTCTCACAGACTAAACTTAAGAGAAAAGAAACAACGGGCTCTGCAAACTATTATTTTACATAACTCTTTAGATCGTCAACTGCGTGTAAGGTGACGTTTAGTATGCCTGGTGACATGTTAAGTGGTTTTTGGTGCTCTCAGCAATATGCACGGTCTCTTCTTTACAGAGACCTTCCGCCCTCATGCGTTCATAGAGTATTTTCAGTTATTGAAAAGATGGGGTCACAGTTCGCTAAAGGAGGCGGGAACATCTCCTCCTCCTCTTCCTCTTATGCCTTGAGGGCATCACTTATATTGCGGCTTCGAGTCTTGCAGAAAACGAAAAAAGAAGAGGAGTCCACAAAACTGCTCTTCAGAAGCTCAGGTACTCTCCCTTTCATATTACTCTATGAGGATTAAAGATGTGAGGGATTCGAATGCAGGTTAAAAGGACTCGGATGCCAGGTCATTTGGTTCTGACTCAGATTCTGGAGTCTGATCTTACAAGATGGGAAGGTCAACACTTTATTCATTTGCGAACGAGAATAAATGCAGTCTGAAGGATCCTTAAAGAGAATATTTTCAAACTGATGCGATAAAAATCTCAATCAGTTGACCCCTATTGCTTACTTCGACTCCAGGAAGTGACTCTTCGCCCAGTACGCGATTGAATCTCACCATGTGACACACATCAGCGCTTCTAAGTGGAGAGAGTGATTATATGTCCCGGCATCTGCTCACTCCTACCTCTTTACAGTTTATCACTCACGTTCGACTCCGAGAGCAACTATGCCTTTCATGTAACGTCGTCAAAGTTTGATGGATTCTGCATGTTGCGGCAAGACATAGACGCAGCACCACGGGAGATCAAATGCATCCGAGAGGAAAGTGAAATACAAAGGTGGGGAGGAGCTTTTGAATAGCATAGACATAGACTACACCCTTTCAGGCATAGATAATAGGATTCAATGCAGAAACACAAGGCTGAGTATTAACCTGGTCTAAGCTGATGTGGCGTCACGGCTATGTTTTGCTTTCATGGTAATAGTCTTGTCATAGTAATATTATCTTAGCTAGGTCCTATAGGACACTTGGAGAAATGGCGAGAGAAAAGGGAGGTACCCAAAATCACTTCCTGTGTAAGCCGTCTCCAAATGTCGATGGAATGAACGAGTTTGGACCACGAAATACCAGAGGTGAAATACTTAGGGTTTATACAAGCACGGGATGGGAGGAAGACTAGGAAACTCAAACCGCAGCCCCCACTTGGCGCTCATCACTACCACCTGCAGTATGATGCCTCTTTGAAGAGAAGAAGATGTAAGAACTGTACACTTCTTTCCAGAGCGACGACCGATAGCTCTTCGGTATCTCTTGCCTGTCGGAACCCACCACAATTCGCTCAGGTGGTCACCAAATGAGAGCCAGCCGTTATGTGCAGGGCATGTCACTGGTCCGCTGTAAATGTGAGACATGAGGACTTGCACCTTTTGAAACGTCTTGGCCCATCATAACACGGCAATCCCAGATACATAGCGAGTTTGCTGTAGAGTTAGTGGAAAAAATGTTCTCGTTGTAGGCAAAAGTTTCTCAAGCGTTCACCACTCTTGTCAGATATCTGAGCAGGTGCTGATGTTAAAAAGGTATGGTGAACTCGTAAGGAAATTATGTCCAGAATCCCGGTACTTTTCCTGCTTGGCTGTTTAAAAGTCATTTTTAAGAGCTGTGTACTGTATTATCATTTTTGTTCTAGGTCTGCGTAGAGAGTGAGAATTTTTGTTGAATATCAACTCATCACTCTACCTGAGTTGTTTCCAAGTACTCAACGTCGTGTCTTTAGTTGTATAAGAATGGCCTTGTCTACTTCAGTGACGCCAGTTTGCAAATTAGACATACCAAATGCCCTGACCTTAATAGTTTACCATATCAAATAATAATACGAGTTGCACAAATCCCTATGGAAGACAGTTTTCCTTGTATTGGAAGTGTATACCGTCTTTCCAAGAGATATAGAGTGCATAATTATGAAATATTCGCAGATAAAACGTTGAATATTGTTATAGCTGGTATTATTCATTTCAGTCTCAATAGCATTTTCTACTCCTTGCCGCAGAGCTTGACTGCAATGCTGTGTCTTCTGTAAAAGAAAAACAAGTTGGTGAAAAATGTTCTTATGTTGTACCCGTATTGTAGGAATGAGCTGTCTTGAATTCCTTCAGAAGAGCACAAAGAAAGCCAGCGCACTTTCTTGCTCTCAGGCCACCATGACTCGAAGTTATCCCGCACACATAAGGAATGATGCCAGGGAAACGTGGAAGCTGAGAAGGGGAGCAAAGATGTTTAAATGAGACACGCCAATTGGAAAAGAAAGAGCCTGGGGTCACATATGAAAAAGATTGTAACCTGTCTGAGATGCAGGAACGCCCGCGTAATGTTTGTCGTTAGCTTCTTAAAGGGTATTCCTTTGCATGTTTATACTCAACATGGGCTACCTCGCAGGTAAATACTTGAGATCAAGAGAAGGAAGGTTGCCGGCTCCAGCTGAGCGTGTTTGAAGGACTGGTTAGGTGCTGCTTGTAGTCTGTTAGTAACAAATAGGGTTCGGTAATTTCCCTGCATGGTTTTGTGTCGATGTTTTCTGATGTTGAGCATGAAAAGGAAATAAACTTAATACTTTCAAAGTTATATATTTACTGCTCTCTCAGAGTCTATCTTTTAGAGGAGTTATTGGCCCCGATTATAGACACTCCTGAAATTACCGTTCATTGTTGTATACTCAGATGTCGTCAGTTGAATTGTCCGGTGTGTTACATTTTCACCGAAATGGGAATGCATGAAGATACTGGGCTGTCTGAATGCAGTCCATACGAGCGCTTAGAAGACTATAATATCACCATTGCTCCGACTGCTGAGCCCAGCTCATTGAGCTCGTACGATATCGTCTACAAACAAGACTTTGTACCCAAGGGACGCTGTTAGCATCCGCTCTTGTTCTCTGACAGCGACCCATGAGGTGTTAGCAGTCTCAGATTTCCATGACACGAGTGACCCAGCTTCCCGCTTAGTATTGTTTGCGAGGTAAAAGCCGCAGAACGGTTGCTTTTGAGTGACGCTTCTCAGCACTGGGATTCATTTTCGATAGTGATGGTGAAGGTGGCCCTTAGGGTGGCCCTGTTTTCCATAACTGTAAGTAGCTACCCCCAGAGAAGAATCTGTAGATTGGATAACGGCGAAAAGAGAACCCCTAGAGCTAGTCCATTTCCGAAGGGTGTATGCGAGTAATAGAATTCTGACAGGCCTTATCCCCTGGGAAAGCTGCGAGCCGGCCAGTGGGCAGCCAAGAGTTGATTAGCGCTGACACGGCGGGAAACGGGAGACGGACCCGGATCAAGAGGGCACAGAGTTGCAGATCTACTCCAGGCCAGCTCACTCAAAGGAAATCCCTGGTAAGATGAAGTCACGTGCTCTCAGATAATCATCTTCAGTATTGTGCAGGAATTCCCCTCGTACTGCGCATTCTTTACCCGATGCTGTGGAACATATCTGTACCACCAGTGCTGTCAACCGAAACTTTCTTCCATCCCTTCCCTCATCTCCACCCTGTTCCCCCAAACTTCTTCCCCCGACAGGATCACATGGAAACATTCTTGCCTGCTTCATGTTTTCATTGGAATCTTTTAATGTGGATCTCCGCTAAAGCTGTACACGAGCACTATAACTAGAAACAGGCATTGACGCTCGACATGACGGCAGAGGAAGAAGGCCAGAGGCCATTAATCATAATTATTTTATTTAGGGAGGATGCTGATAGTCAAGATCGGTGCCTGCGTTCTGTTTACATTCATGCGTGCAAACTGCACGTGAGATTTGATCGTAGTCTCTATCCCAAGGGAAAACAGAGCGAAGCTGTGTGCATTTTTTATGGACATAATGATTAACCTATTATTGCCGGGGATAACAAATTACGATGCATTACTGACCTCACGACAGTCACTCTAAGACGACATCCTGTTTACTACGATCGGTATGGATTTCTATGTAAACCTTTATATATGAATAAATGTCGACCACCTGACTCGAGTGGCCACATGGAGTTCTGGTCTTGCCGTCATAAATGGGTTCCACTGTTGTAAGTATCGCGTTGTCCAAATGTGATCTATCAGAGTTAATGAGCCTTTTGGTTCGTGTCACCCGGGCTGGGAAACAATGAAAATAACATCATACTGAGCTTGCAGTACAGCAAGATAAAAGTGATACTGCCTTTGTATTTTGCAGACAAAGTAATTTTCTAAGCTACTTCTAGTCAGTCCTACGTGTGTTATTCATTTTCTTGGCATTGTCTGATACAGGAAGCCAACAAGGTCTCTGGGTCCGGCCGTCGTCAGATGTGGGTTTTTCCCAAATGTCAGTTTGTTGTTGAAACCTCGACTCACCAGCGGACGCGGCAGAAATCAGTGTTATTTATAATGCATCTTTCCTAGCACATGCTAGTCAAAAAAAAAATATACAATACCTAAAGATGTCTTCCAGTGAACAAACAAACTTCATTTCAACAAGAAAGAGTTCTTTGAACATCTGACGCCCGCTGATCACGTTAAATGAAAACTCGTGTTGATTTGCAAGAACCACAACAAAACAGTATGGATCTGTCAAGGTCTGGGGTTGGGGGCGTACAGCGTGATGGTACCTGTCTGATACCTGTAGCGCCGTTGGCCAACTATCAGACATCTGTGGTCAGTGTTGGCCCAGATTCGTTCTGACAGCTTAGGACTATGTTGAAAATTAACGGTGAAATTGGTTTACTCGGTAAAGGAGAAGGAGGAAGAACAAATAGCTCTTATAGGTTTAAAAACTAAAATAGAGGAAGAAAATGTCTTGCCGCTGTAATATCTTACATAACCACTGTCCTATCGTGTGAGTCGCTGACGTTAGCTATTCCTAATTTATACTTTTATTTACAGGAAACGCTGATTTCTTGTGATTTAATTATGTCACTAAATGTTATAAAAATACTTTTTTTTTCATTTTTAGCTGACGCCTGCGGGCGCACGGGTTCCTTCCGAATTGTGGGAAAACATCACGAAGCCCAAATCCCCAACAGCTGAAATATAAAACGGACGGCGTGAAAGGTTATGCAACGAATGTAGATGTTAGAGGAGAATTGTAAATAGAGGAGCTACCACGCTCACTTTATTCTATCATAGAAAGTGTGGCCAGACAGTGTGTTGTTTATTGACAGAGGGCCTTTCTCTCTGTACCTGACAACACTCTTTTTCATTTTTATCATCGGTAACAGATCTTGGGGGCCACGCGCTCGCTTCCAGGGGGCTGCAGTTCCTGAGCATTCTGTGTATACTCAAACCACTGTGTATGCCTTGGGGTCTATTTAGGAAATTGTATGCGAGCAAAGGAGAATAGACGAGAAACTACGTCTGAAGTTTATAAGCACAAAGAAGGCGCGTTGTCTCACCTATAACGTCTATAATTTACAAGCTTACCTTCAGATCGTCCCATGATAAATTTTCCATTGTTAAGGTTCACGCCGAGTGGTCGTGATTCCGCAGAATGTGCTTTATAAAAAAAAATGCTTATCACAAAGACACAGGGGAGCCGGCATATTCAAAGATTGTCGTCGTTGTGTTTAGTCTACCTTGCATACATGGCTTCTCTAACTTCTCACTGATCTGTAGTGTGCTCAAGTGCGTCGCGTGAGATATCCACTAACAACATGGTAGGCTTATGCGCACAGAACAGAGGCCGCACATGTCGATTTTTTAGCTGCCGTAACTGCATGTTTTGCAGCTTTCCAAAAGTGACAATGAAATGAAGTAAATGAACTACTAAAAAGTTGCCAAGTCATATTTACTGCAAATTCATGTTGACTTGTTTTTGTCAGACAGCGTTCAGTTGCCACCACGGCTGTGGCCTAGACTACCAAGCTTTATTCTCTTGCAGAGTTGTGTGCCACCATCGGCCTTCAGAAAATTAGAGCTAATTGGAGAGGGCGTCGGTGGAGACTGTGGGCGCCAGGCTGGGATTCCCGTGTTTTGGTTTGGGTTAGTCTGATCTCCATGATCAGGGACCGTTGGGTCCTGGATAGGCTTGCACCATGGATGAAGCAGGAGTTATATAAGTCACTGGTCTGGGCCTTCCTCTGTGTTATTGTAACATTTTCTTCAGAAACTCGCCCTGAGGGATGAGATGGATTAGCTAAATGTGCAGCCATTTACCTGTTCTGGCTTGCCGAAAAGGAAACCGTCCGTAGTTTGTTGTTTCTTAAGGCGCCCACGTCAGTGACACCGATGGAAGTTAGAGCCAACGACGCGAACGTCATCCACCGTGCTCTGCCATCTGTGACAAGTTTTGTTTCATTACCAACAGACAGCCAAGTTTGTCATGCTGCGTTCGCTTCCAGTTTCATGTACAGTTATGTACAGTTCAGATCAGGTTCCCAGCTAGACTGCATTAGATTCGCGTTTTTCTCCATCCCGTTCTTTGTAAGTAAATATGTGCATGTTGTTTTTTGCAACATGGCAGACTGTGGCTGGTTACAGCTCAAATGTCGCCAGGCAGATGAGGGTTTCCCTGAGTCTTCAGTCACTACACTTAATGCCGTGGCCTCGAAACGTGAGCCACATCGATTTATTGAACGTGATGCAGTTTTACCGTATTCGGCACGAAGCCATCGATACGAGTATTACTCCACTCTTGTAATCTTTCTGGTACTCACTCACAGCACGGATAAACACTGGCAGAACTGAGATGCAGGGAAAGGGCTAGATTAGTTCTATCCCCATTATTACGTTACCATTCTCGTAATATGAAACCCATTCAGGTTTGTAGCATTGCCACGCCCCGCTGGCGAGCTGCTAAACGGATACATTCCCCAACAAAACGTTAGACTCTTCAACGGAAAACTACTTAGAGCCTGTACTCTAAAACAAACGGGCAGGCTTCCTTTCAACTAGTAGTGGAGTGACAGGTTTGAAAGGTGTCGAAATTTACTTAAGCGTCATTTGCCCGCCTGCCTGCTGTTTACCGTCGGTTTTCAGTGGGTGAGCAGGGGAAGAAACGGGCAGGTGAGAACTTAATGATTTCCGATTGAGTAGTTGCTCACTGCTTAACTCGCTACTCCAGGCTTTCCCACACTCAGATACTTGACTAACGAAGCCTCTCAGGAGCATGATGGAGTGGCCATGTCGGAAAGTAACTACCACCCAAACTAGGGGTAAGCTGGCTGATGCACAGTTTTTGTCCACTCACTTTAGTTTATGGTCGTGTAATTACCTATAAAAGCATCTTACCACCTCATAGATCAGTGGGGACACTGCCGGGCAAAAATATACAGTGATCAAGTTGAAAAGGACTCTTTGGGGATGGGNNNNGGGGGGGGGGGGGGAGAATGAAGAGAAAGTACTGAAATGTTACATTGAACTATTCGGTCATGTTTATCAGCACAGCTACATACCCAAATCAGATCTTACATAGCCAAAACATTCCCTGTTTTAAATACTTGTATACACATTGCTCTTTAAAGCAACTTCACTGTCAAATACAACATGACTGTCCGTTGCAGTGTCCTTTTCATTTGTAGCCCTACAAAGTTTCTCTTTTTTTCCTAAACATTTAGACCTGAAGCCACCTTGAATGTATACTTCAGCTCGTTACCGACTAAGGCTATCTGGCATTTGACACAAGCAGTCTAAACAAGCAGTTCATCTCACACATACAGGGTCTCCTTAACTTTACCAATTCACCGGGTGAAGCCCAGACAAGCGCCTGTCACAATCGTTTACCATCCAACCTCCTGAACTCATCAGGCCGGCACGAACCGTTTTCAAACCACTTCTACATGCTACCTTTTTGTACCGTATCCACAGAGCGTGCTTTAAACAACTTATCAGCCGGTCAGACGTCACAACCGCCACACCTAAAGCGGGAGATAACCAATCGCGTGTCACAACTTCACAACCGGATGGAGTTTGTTGTGAAAACCTGGCATCTTGCTTTCATTCCAGGTGCTTCCTTCCTGTCTAAGCGAGACTTTGGCGAGCATGAGGTCTGTGATCGTATCGCACAACAGGTCTACTTAATTTAATTATGTTTCTCACAGGAATTTTTTGTGCAGACATGGCCAACTTGTAAATTTCACCAACAATGTACATAGTGACCAGATGCATCATGGAATTTAAAACGAAATGGAATATAAGTACCATTCTTTAACTGAATTTTTTTTTTCCCATTTGAGACCGTTGATCGTTCTTCACTCACGTAGATTTTCACTGACAGAAACCCATCGGCTGACCACCATAATGAAGTGGCCATAAGAAAGATGACTATGTGATTCTTCTCAGAGAGATATGTTAGTGTTCAGTGGACGTCAACCCCGCCCTGTCTGCACTAGTTTCACGTCTGTTTATCATTCTAGGGATATTGGGTATAAACTTTTGTTTGGTGCAGTGGATATTTGCATCAACTCTTAACATCGTTTAATATCCTCGGGCACAAGCACCTACTCTCATATTTCCCGCCCACTCGACATGGTGAGATTTAGCAAGCACAGTCCTGATCTGGCCTGGTTCTGCCATGTTTCAGAAGGTATTTAATGAATGTTCGTGCTCTTAGACTTGCTTATGAAGAGACTCTATTTCTGACCTGCCTCGAAATAACAGAGATTGCTTAAGTATTTGCTGCACACCTAAAGACGCCAGTGTCATGCTTAGTATTGGTCATTATTCAGTTAGGCATCCATACAAATCGATGTTTACGCCATTTGTAACTAAAAATTGTTGATAAAACTGTCTGGACAGATGTATCAGGTCACATGCTGAGCCCTAATTCAGTGAGTGTTTATCAGCACTGATTTGCAATGAGATCTACCTTCCTATGCTGAAAATTAAAATGTAAATGACCTGAGACTTTATCGTCTAGCTTATTCCGGAAAGATGTGAGATTGAGAGTTAGTGGCTACACTGCAAGCTCGTGAATATATGTTTCAGGAGGAAAATAATCATAATCTGAATGGAAGTGTCAGGCACAAGTCTTACCGAAATGTGCAGTGCTTGTAAACCTGTGTTTATCAAGACGACGGACAGAATTTATTCAAACTCCTCACAATATTTAAGCAAATGTGAAATCTCAGCTCAAACATAGCCAACTTCCCAGGGGTTTTCACAAAGTCTTTATTTGTTAATTCTACTGCCACAGTTTTACTAGGAGTGCGCTGCCGAAAATACTTCAGATTTCAGGGAATGTCGACAGAGAGGGTCGAAAGACGTTATTTTTGTAAGGGTTCCAAGATCTTTTCTACACTGTCCTTGTAAGTAATCGTGAAACGCCTCAGTGCGCTATGCAGCGTACGACTGAAAAGTCTGCCTGGAGATCGGATTTTATATACCTTGGAACAGAACACAGCTCAACTCGCTATCTGTAATTCAGTAGGAGAAAGACTGCGTTAATTTAATCAAAAGTCGGGTTAAACCTTCCATGAAGTGTGCCAAACACTGATATTATTGCGGGGTAACCGCTTTATTTGGCGTTATTCATGTTTTTCTGAATACCCAACATCTCTTCCTTTCAGTGCCTCTCAGTATGTCGCCTGTATTTCTACTCTGTCTGTCACAGATAAAAGGCGGACTACTTTGCCATTTTTATTCTATTTGTCTCTCTCTTGAATAGGGCCATAAATTCTTGATATACAGTTCTGTAACAGTTTGGCTTTTGGTGCGCTTCGGCCATTTGTCTTGTCGCAGGAGTAAGGGCAGGGCCCTCTATGGCCAGTAAGTAAGTGTCAATATTTGACCTATTGAGGGCGTCATTGGCAATAGTAGTGTATCAATCGATGCCTACGTACCGGACGTGAAGGAGCGATAAAATGAAGTGATCGAACAGTTAGTGAGATATTGGCCAGTGTAGGCCTTGTTGACGGTGCTCGCAGGAAGCCGTTAATTCCGGAGTCAAGTGACCCAAAGTATTGGCACATCATCGTTTATTGTTTCCAGAACACGAAATCCCTTTCTGATGGCAGCTGTGTGAAATGCTGGACGTATTAATAAGCTGATAACCACTTAGCAGAAATACCTGCAGAGAGAGCTGTGATAGACTTTGCAACGTTCGGGTCACATTTGAGTAGATGTCTAGTCTAGTAATTATTCCTGTCGTTCATGCATCAGAAGTCTAACGCCAAAGGTTGATACATGGGCACAGAACACTGCCACCACAGCAGACCTGTTTGTAAGACAACATTTATTTGTGGTTAACCTCCTGTCGTTTGGATTTATTGATTAGATAAAGCATGAATGTTTTTAATCTGTGTTTTTGGTAATAAATGTAATATGTGTTCTTCATATTTGACTTCTTTATCCCTCATGTTTGCTGGGCACAAAAAGTAATGTGAGATTAGACTGTCACATTTTATGTAAACCAGTCCATAAGAAAGAGTTCGGGTTTTTTTTTTTCCCTCGTCAGTTTAAAACCACGTCGTTTGAAGTGAATAAGCCGTCCTATCACAGTGCGTTGAAAACTATTGGTGCTTATTTACTCTGAAATATCTTTGTAGATAAATATATACACAGGTATATAAAAGTTGGTCGGGAATTAGTTAACCATATTAAACAGACTGATAATAATTATATTTCAGTCTGTTCATAAATAGACTAATTAACCAGTGTAACAAATAACACTTAGCTACCGCTCTGAGTTGCTCCTCTCCTTCTCTCCCCCTGCAGCCCGGATGTGGGACGGAGAAGCCATTAACGACAAGTCAAACGTGTCTCGTGTTGTGTGAAGGAGCCATAAAACCTTCCTTCAGAGTGACACTAGTGACAGGCTTGTGAATATTGGGAGTTTGGGGCCCAGATTTGCATATTAAGAGTGGAGCGTCTGACACTCCCATGCATCTGTCCAGGATGCAACTCCCGCTCGTATCTCTTTTATTCCTTTCACACCTTTTCTCCGAGCACTGAACGAGATTGGACAGACAGTCTTTGCTCTGTGTCAGACTTCGTGCTTATTTTGAAAGTAATTACATCTCTGAGGATGGTTTCCAAACACCGAACCTTCTTTTTGTTTTGGCAGTTTGCTCATGAGCAGAAAGTCGGGAATCTTGAGACGTCTTTTACAGAGAATCTGTAACCAGATATTAAATGCTTATAGGCATGACATCATAGTAAGGGTTGATTGGTAGGTCAGAAGAATAGGAATGCGCGTTACAAACCTGAAAATAATCGAGACCTACAGACATGGAGATATATGATGATTGGTCAGCCGTATTCAACATGCTGGTCTTGGCGACAAGAAACATGGTGTCCTCCAGAATTGCGTCAGTGTTATGATGAGACGCTTAGTTGCACTGGACCCGGACTAAAACGCATTAATTTGCTTTCCTTATTTCATCTTTCTGCTTTTGTCCCTATTTTTCTCACTCTCCCGCATGGCTTACTGTCAACGCATATTTCTAGTTCTGATATACCAATCCCTAGTCCTGCGCACCATTTATGCCTAGACCTAGACTATGTACACACATGTTATTTCGATACATACGTGAAAATGAATGACGCTGGTGGCTGGTCTTCAATCTTGTGAAAACTTTATATATATATATATACATATATATATATTTATATTAATTAACGTATGAATTTAANAAACTACGAGTGTCAGAGTTACTCATTGACAGGTGACGGTAGCTGGAAAGACCCGCCTGCTAATCTGATGGTCCTGATATCCGGGAAATAGTCTAGTCGGCTTGGAAAAATTCCATTGGTCTTTGAAGATTTCATTTATCAACAGTCCTCTGATTAGAAGTGTACTGTTTGTAGTGAGGACATTTTTGGACTGACTTTTTAAAGGTGAGCCTGTGGCAGGGCAAGAAGATTAGTCCGAGACAAAAGCTGACCTGTCTCGCGCTCTCGCGGTGGCGGCAACTGATAAGGGGGAATAACTTCAGGTCCATAAAACTGTTCAGGCAGCCCAGCTCTGCGAGGTTGGATACTTTTTTGGACATTTGTCTGACCTCAATTTCACCCCTGTGAATTCATTCTTTGCCCTGTAGTTATCTGTTTCCACTGGTCTGTAGGTTTCATTATTAAATTTTTTTTTTCCATTCTGTTCGACTCTTCCCTCCCCCTCCTCCCCTCACTGTCTACATGTGTGTCTGCCTGTCTATCTGCCTGCCTACTACCTGATACTTACCTGCCTTCCTACTTGTCCATAATATTGTCTGCTACCATACCAGTCTGCCTGCTATCGAAGAAGTGTGATGGGAATGTTGAATAGATCTACTCCGCAGAGCTCCCTCCCTCACCCTCACCCCCTCAAGCACAGCCTGCAAGCTGTTTACTCAGCTTCGTGCCTACCTGTGTACCTACCTGCCAGCCTGTCCGTTTGTATGCCTATTTGCCTGTCTGTTGGTAATTAAGTGAGTTTGTATGTCTGCTTCGCTGTCGCTGACTAGGTGTCGGTCTTGTGTTCTTTGTCTACGGACATGCTACATCTAATTCACGTAACAAATATTGTTCTGCTCCCAACCTAGCAATGCGTCAGCGTTGTGTCAAAACAACTGTAGCTTGTCACAGTTAGCGTCACACTCCAGGCCCGGACACCCTGAGACTGTGCAAGTGTTGAAGATAAATGGCCATAAATGCTCTTCAACAACCAGCTGAAGTGTTGGAGGTCAAGGTCGGGGTTATGAACATGATATGGGAGATGATATTTTATGGGCTGAGCCGATGTGTCTCCTTCTGTCATCGGGGCGTTAAGTGGAATGTCCACCTATGTCCACAATAGCCTGCTCATCTGTTCATCACACTACAGCTACGATTTATGGCAGTTTACCTGGTCGTGACCCTGCGCTAAGGTTTCAAAGCACGTGAGATACAGTACCTACAAAAATCACTGCCACCAGCCCACCACCAAGCCCACCCCTACAATTGTGTCTGGTACTATCTGGTGTTACTACTCTTGTTGCTGTTGGTGTCGTACTACTTTGTTATTTTCTTGGAACACTTCTACCAGCCTGCTACCTACCACAACACAATCACTGAGATAATAATTGTCATCTGCCTGTAACTTAGTTGCCCTCCTCTGTCACTTAGACATTATACAGTCTTACCAATATCCCCCACGTCTCATATCCACCCCTCCCCCAACACTCATATAAACAAAACATCCTTCTCATTTTTTTTTTCTCTTAAAGTATCTGTCGTCCTCCTATTTTCCCAGCACAGATAAGTGTATGTAGCTCTGTATCCCTGTGCCTCTTTGAAATGGAAAAAAAATTAATAGACTATGTATTATTTTCTCGACAGTCTGCACAGTCATCGCAATTCCTTAATACCAAATAATTATTCCGAAGTCTCTATTTCCTGTATAAAAAAAAAAATAAATTACACACGAGGTCGATATTTTACTCTTGAAACTTTGGACTCAGGGATTTGTGAGGGTGCACAAGTGACCCTATTATTTATTATGGATGCTATTGATAAATATTTAAATATAATTATGTTGTTGAACTTTTTTTTTCGTCCCTTTTTTTTTGGNGGGGGGGGAGAGGGGGAGAAGGGTGCCCTTTTTTTTTTGTTTTGGTTACTGTATTTTGTTGAAGCACAGCCTAGTTGTTAAAATACTTTAGTTTTTGTAACGCCGCTTTATACGACTTCCTTACATTGTATTTTAATACTAGATATTCCATATAAGAAGACTCAGAAATGATTACAACGAACTCCAAGACAGTTCAAGAAGAATGCGCCATATTTCGAATGTTTTGGAATACTATTGTACCGAGTTCAAGATTTGTAGTGGAACTTTGCGAGTTCATTTCATCTCTCCAGAGGGACTAGGAAAAATGCATTAGGAAGTGTCAACACGCGAGAAAATCAACGGAAACATTTACACCCCATCTGTGTGGGTATTAAAAAACAGACAGGGAACGGGGAGAAATTTCGTCTGGCTACGAAAATCGATGTATGGCAATATTTTGCTCGTTTTCATTAGTTAAAGGGAAGGACCGCGGGGAGGTCTGTTTGCGTGTGGACGTGATGTGGATGAATAAAGGTCGAGGTTGTGGTTCGCTTTGTTAGAAACACCAGGACCGGTGGGTAAAGGGTGGGAAAGGGGCCCGCTCTCCTACAAGCATCAGGGTCGTGGAGGTTGTACTTTTACATCACTGCAGACAGCGAGGTCCTAGAGGAGGGGAGAAGGGGGAGGGAGCCGCTTCTTACTGTAAATAAAAGGCTTGTTTGGAAGGGGTTGTAACTCACTCGTTGCAGACATAATGTAGGGCTGAGGGAGGGGGCGGAGAGATTCACTTCTCCTCTAGCAATAGAAATCTGTTGATGTAGTCAGTGTTACCTGAACATACCGCCGTGGTTTGTGAACGATAAGAAAGGCGAGTGTTCCTAGATAAGGCACGCAGAAAGTATCTAATTCTAACCGTTGGAGCCCCCATCTGATCTTTCGTTTTTAGACATGAGAGCATATTTATTTTGTTTTTGACCCTGAGAAAAGGGAGGAGAAAAGGACAAATTTGCCATTTTGCTTTTACTCCGAGAGATTCATTAGAGAAGTAGGAATGCGCGTGCATTGCGAGTGAGTTTTTAGCCCAGATAGGACTGCGTCAACATTGTGAGTCAGGCACTTGAAGTCGGGACATGGGCGATACTGGCAAGTTTGTGTTGCATCGATTCCAGATAGTAGTTCATTCTTATCAGTGTCATCATTTTTTAAAAAAACTAGTTAAAAACGCCCATTCTTCAAATTGGCTTGCCTTGCCTGAATAACGAACTTGTAATACGGGACACAAGCCTACTGACAACGAACGACAGCTTGGCGCCACTGTTGACCTTTGAACCAAGGGAACAACGCAACTTTTTATTTCAGTAAATTTTGAACAACAAATGGCTAGAAACTTTACAATGAAAAATTAGTTTTTAAAAATACAAAGCCTTTCTAGATAGAAAAAAAAAAACCAAAGTCCGCCACGTAATTGGGAATTGACGAAAATGGTAATGTCAGATTAAGTGGACGTAGGTGTGGTTTTGTAATGAAATGCATAGGCGTTACATTAAGGCATGCCTTTAGTTATTTATTATAGTATGATTATTATAGTCCCGTCGCGACATCCTTCTACTGACGCTTTATCGCCACCATGACCTTTCTACTAAGTTTTTCCTTGCTACTGGACACGACAGCGAAATCCTAATTACAAAGACGTGTTGCAAACCCGCTTTTGTTCAGAATACCGCATGACACACAGATAGACCAGATAGCACAAGAAGTTATGCACTCAGTTTCTGCTAATCCATTTCGTTTGCGTTGGTGGAGATGATTCTCACTCATACTGATGAACAACACCGTTATTAACACCGTGATTATTCGCGGTCTTTAATACAGATTATTTACTTGCCTCATGTATAAGGAGTAGTTAAAAAATTCATAAGTAATTATTTGCAGTTTGGTTAGTCAGACATGTAGTGGCCGTTAAGAGAGGAAAGAAGTTGGAGCCACGTCGTATCAAGATAACAAAGGTGAAGGAACCGGTTAATATCTGAACAATGGACTTGAGACACATGGCCAAACTCCTGACCGTGACCTGACCGCTGGATGTCGCCATCTCATAAACTTCTTTTCAATGTTATTAGTTGGAACGAGCAGTTCATTTATCAGTGTGTGGTCCTGGATCATGTGATTATGGAATCTGTACAATGGTGGTTGCTTCCTAAACTTGCCTTCCTCAGAAGCAAATTCATGTGTACTCCCTGCTTGTTAGAGGAGTGGGAAGAAAGCTGTGGTAATTTTCTCGCACTCGTTCGTACATCACTTGCACAGCCATTCATTGAGCACTCAACAAACCATCGTATTATTTTAAGTATTAGTTGCTGCTGGTTTAGAACATCCATGTTGGACCCCGCCCTCCTGCCTTCGCGGATTCCCGCGGTAAAGGAGATAAGCCCGCGTTAATTCCCCTAGCGTATTACATCATTTAGATAAAAAGTGACACCGATACGGGGAAGCTGTGTTTTTTATGAAGTTGCAAGTGCGGGGACTCAGTGCTTCATTCGTGGATACATTTATTATACGTCCATCATGGCCGTGTCCCTTCATCTCTTGTCTCTGTCTATGGTGGTTGCTATCCAAACTTCTCCACTCTTTGTCCGTGCCGCTGTGTCATCTCTGGCTAACAAATCCCCCTCGGGGAGCTGAATGACTTCTCCTCCAGGGACCTTCATTTTTCTTCAATAAATTTCTCTCCTCTGAAAACTGTAATCCTTCTCTGAATGTGTAAGTAAGCCGCAGGTGGGCGGAGACATGAATGTGCTCGATAACACTGCTTATGTAGGGTGATCATGCCCAGCAGGGGTGCCAGAAAAATTGAATGTTGTAAATGAAAACAGCGATAACAAGATAAGCGAATATGCGGTACGACATACGTCCAGCGCCAGAGAGGAAAACATTTCGGGTCGGGAAATTCAATTACCGGTATGCTAGTGTAGCTCACAGAGGCAAGGAAGTCGGGCCATTTAACACTTGAACCTAATAATATTTATGTACCAAGATTTCACTGGAGATACGAGTCACTCGGTGACAAGCATGCTTGGATAGAGGAGTGCCGACAACCAGTCAGATATATAGACGGTCATGACGGTTAATATTTTCTGGCTGTCAGTTCTGACAGTATCCAGGTTACTGCATGGTTCACACGTCATTCTAAGCCATGGGAATATTAGTAACATCATTGGTTGTGAAGAATATTTTCAAGTAATGTGGACCGTTTTCTTCAATCTGCAACATCCAGATGGAAAACAAGAATTCGTAACACCTTACAAACGTTCAATTATCTCATGTCATTGTGCAGTGTTGTGGCTCAGTAAAACGATGAACTATTTGATTTTGAATCCTGTCTGACAATACTGAATCCTGTCTGACTCTCCAGATTTTGCACCAGTATAATCACATTGTAATATCATGGTCTGGAAATGTAAGACACAACTGACGTCTACAAGGGCCAGGAGAAACAGCCGTTTTTTGTTTTTTTTATCTTCTTAGTAAGAAGAGGAGTATCATTAAAAGGTTACCCATATGTAATTTGATTATTACCATGAGGATATCAGGGTTATCGCCCGCCCTGTCGTGTTCTCGCATGAGCGGCAATGATAAGGCAGTTTCTTGCTCACATGATCGTATCGCTGAATGGCGTGAGCAACTACACCAGCAGCTAGAGGCGCTGGGTGCGGAGAGACAGGGTCTCTCACACTTTGCAGCACTTACCTCTCAGGGATGTCATTACATGGTAGAAGCACTGACAAGTTCATTCCTATTGCCATAGAGGTCGTTTGTGAATAATATGAGAGTCCAGGAGTGTGGGAGAATTCGGAAAATCTGGGGCAAGCAAGTTCAGAAACAGGAAAAGTGGAGACATGAAATTCTTGGCATAGATTCAAATGAATTGCCAGAGACAAAGAGCTGCATCGCTTTACCATGACAGAAAAACATGTCTGTATCTTAAATTTGACATCATTTGGGGCAAATCTCGACAAATCAGAAGAGCTTTTTGAAATGCTTAGTGGCTTATAAATCCAAGACTGAAAAATGCGTCCCCCTTTTATAAAGACCAAATAGTTTTATCCCCACCAACGACACTGTCAGTATCAAATTAACACCCACATCGACAACAGCAACAGATGCAGCAGCAAAGATAACCTGAAAATCACAGTTTGAGTTTGCACAGTTATTACTTAAGGTTCAGTATGTCTTGAGCTAGTACTTATTTGAATTTTAAGATGTGTTTTTAACAGCATTGACTTTAATATTATTTTTCTGTAGTAATTGTATGAAGCCTTTTCCCCGTCCCGCTTACGCTGGTTGTAGAAATTCTATAACGACCAAGGATGTTTACATGGCGTGATTTTGACCAGCTCTGTCCAAGAAATGCCCTCCCGAACAATCTCACAACGTTATTTCCCATACATCGTTAACTGCAGTACCTGCTAGGCCTAACGTGAAAGCCAACCCGGGAAAGGCATGCTGAGAACCCTTCCTCCCCCGCAAAATTTGTGTTGATTTAAATGCTGCAACTGGTGTTTATCCGGTGTTAAACGGCAGCTTAACCGTGGGGATCTGTTGAACTAACATATTTCCTCACACTTCCCCTTCTCCATCCCCATGTGCCTACCCTCACCTATTATTTGTCTCCCATCCTCTCAGCTTCAGCTGTGTAGATAAGGAGCAAGATAAACTGGTCTCTTCAGTACTTTGCGCACGGCAGACGGCTTGTTGTAGGATGTTTGACGCCAGTTTGTCATGTCTCTAATGAATTATTGTTCCTTACGTCATTGTCATGTAGACAAACATCACCACCTGCTGTGACACTGTGAGCTTTGGCGGTTTTTTTTT
>JAWQUT010000028.1:2339055-2356869 GCA_033807755.1 Ellobium chinense
GGGGGGGAGGAGGCAGGATAGACGAGGGAAAGGGAAGAGGCACGTCATGACCCCCCTCTCATACTCCTCTGGGCAGCGCTTCTGACGTCACAGATTCTGGATTCACAGTACACGTCTGTATTTATATTTTTTTGTCTGACGCGTCGCTTCATTCTGAATTTTTTTTTTCTTGTTTCTTCTGGATACAGTTTCATGATGGTGTCATGGTGTTAGTAGATCTGAGATCGCCTGTGAGATGGAAAGGTCTCTCCTACGGTTAAAGAAAGAGAAAAGGAAAGAACACTCCTCACTCTTCGTGCCAAACCTGAAGCGGAGGAGTACTTCATGTGTAAACATTTACTTTTCCAACGCTTTGATAAAGAAAAGTCCACTTAATTTAAGAATTCTGTTCTACAGGCACATCGTTTACGTTGATAGACAGATCAAAGAGTCGGATGTAATCAGCCAGTCATGTAAAGACTGTTACTGTTACGTGCCATCCATGAATATGAGAATGATTTTAGCCTGTTCAGTGTCAACGAAAGGACATGGTTGATGCTAGCTTTTTAGCTATTTCAGTGCAAAAGCTCTTGACAAACAAGTGCTGGGATCCATGACCTTAGTTGAAATTGTTCATAGCTAATATGTCTTTACCTGTCCAGTCGCAAGCGGACAAGGCGGGACAGAGTACGTTATAAACACTTGGTAATTCCGTCTGAGTGCGCACAGAGTATTCGTTTCTTTGTTCTGTAGAGTTCTCTTGCTTTGTTCTACCACATTGTGAGGATGACAAACTTTTCAAACATAGTACACTTATTTTGCTTCATGATGTGTTTTCCTTTTTTTCTTCTTCTTTATTGAATGCGTTGAAGAAATGTTGGACCTTTTCTTTTTAATTACCTTTCCCAGTCTATGTTGTTACTCAGTAAAATTAATTGCAACTTGATGACTGGATCATGTCAATCTCACCGAATGCTCAAGTAAAAGAGAAATGGTCAGCCTTGTTGGCTTTCGTCTTATCGCACCTCTTCTTTCAAAATTTCAAGTGCTATTGGCAAAAACCATCCATGCTCGCAGTTCTTTGTACTTTTGTCTGCAATGCCTTACAGCAATCTCCTCCTCCACTCCGCCCCTTCCCCTTTCATTATTTATTCTTCCTCCGAACGTATTGTTATTTATGGATGATCCTGAATTTTGTTAGTGCCTGTGACGCGAACATTTATACATGGTCTTTGTTGGCTTACAATCTCGTGTTATAGAATTGAGGTACAGTGCTGGTAAAGATTTACTCAGAATAGAAATATCAGAGTTGTCAGTATAAGCCGAAAAACTGAAAGCAGTAAACTTTTGTTTTGTTGTGGAGAAGCTAATCTTTCTCTGCCAACACGATGGCTGCATGACGTTGCGATTTTCTCCAAACCGCAATTTTATGGAATACACTCGACAGTGTAAGTCAGCAGTGGAGGAGGACTCAACACACTTTTAACTTACACTTCACATATCCATATCCATGCTCAATCCACTTGCGCAGATTCAGCCCAACAATGGTATAGTCATTAGACGATTAGTTGACTGGATGACCTTAATCCCTGACGTTTGATGAATTGTAACATATCATGGCAGCAGTTTGATTTTGTATCTTTCCACGCACAATAGCTCTTACTCATCCCGTTCCATCCTTTGATCATCCTTAAAACGTTCAATTTTACTGTCAAGCCACTTTCCTCTTAGGTCACAATCACACCGTCCACCCAGCTAGCTGTTGCCCTGTGATAAACTTAGTAAAAATACTCTCCGCCTGTCACTCATAACTGACATCTAGGGGATGGTTTTCTTCATTACTATGCGATCGTACCCAGCCACGCTCCCTTCCTTGCATATCCTGTTTTTTAAATTTCACTCCTGGCTTTCGTCGGTCCTGGAAGATGGGCAGGTCCTGTAACACAACGATTCTACAACCCCTGGTCTGGTTTTTGTCATATCTGAAGGCTGGGAGAGGTTTAGAATATACTGTCGATCGTCCTACTCGCCCCCTTTGTGTAGTGTTTGGCTGCTTATTCCCCTCCTTTAATTCCATGTGATCTTTTGCTTTCTGACATTTTCTTCATCATTTATTCCACCTCTCATCATCAAGTTGTACTCATTTTCCCGTTACCATTTCAAACCGAGAAAAAATTGGGACTCATCTATGTCAAGGACAATGGAGATGAGACAGGTGCCCTCCAGCCAAGTATTAAAAGATTGTTAGGAAGATCCATTGTCATAGAACAAAGAGCAGGAAACGATTGGTTAGTCTCACCGATATCACTGCTGTCATAGCTCTCAGCCAAGACTTCTCTCCCCTCGGTTCGCGTTCAGTAGGGAACCTGGTGATCTTGGTAATCAAAGCTATACGTTTCCCCGGCTACCATCAATCTATTCCTTCCTTGACAGAACTCTACTGGATGCCATATCATTCGCTAGTTAAACAGTGGCATTTCTTTATTCATGATCGTCCAACTTTTTCTCTCTCTCACTGAATTTTGACTTGCTTCTTAAAAAAAAAAAAAATCTTTTTCAGAAATATTTTGGTCTTCTCATTATGTTCTTCTGCATCAAAGCAAAATGTAAAAATGCTGATTACTTTAACTGTCGCCGTAATGTTAACAAATTCCGTTTCCATGTAGCCCCACCCTCTCACATCCTGTCCTCCAAAGATAGATATTCACATCTACCGGCACGCGTAAAATCAGAATTGTAACCCGTTACATCGCCAACGAATTTAATCCATCACAAATTGTGTGGCAATAGTCCTCCCATGAATCAATACCATGGCAATATTCAAATAGATACACAGATACTAAAATCACGCTCTATACTTCTTTGTCAACGAAGCAGAGAAAAACATACTAGACGAACGGATAAATATAACAGCAGTGTGGACCATCTGTCGACATGATAAGTCACTGGGTAATCCGAGGGTAGTGACGGCGTGTTCCCCGAGGGCTGGGTTAAAACGATGTCCGCATATCGAGTATCGCACTAGAGCTTACTGTGCGACTTAGCACTTTATCATTTCACCCCATTAGTCTGGGAAAGAGCGTGGGGGGAAATTCTGTCGATGATTATTTTGTTCTTTCTTTTTGCCTTTTTTGCTAGTCTTTCTGGGATAAGTCGGATTGGCCTGGCGTTTTGCAAACCTGTCTGTCTTGCTGTATGTATGTATGTAGGTACAGTAAATGTATGTGTATATAGCAATATAATGTTTTCTTGCACCCACATGCTCGCCACTTTGTCATTCGTTATGTCTGTTTCAAAGCTGCTACGTCTATATGATATTGTGTTTTCATTGGGGTCTTCTCATACGGTGTATAGACTTTCCACCGTGGTATATTACTAAAAAAGCACAAAGAAAAAATGAAACGTGTTTGTAGAAGAGTGACAGTGGAGAAATAGATATAGCCAAAGAAAGACAGTGGAAGGTTAGTGTTTGTGTGGCACTGAGGCGCTTAACAGTTCAGTATTACCACTAGCAGCCATCTTAGCATGCCAGGTTAGCTCTCTGTGAGCATCATGCACCATTGGCTGTAACTGTACCCTTGTGGTTGGAAATTATCCACGAACTTGAGACTCGATCGTCCCTGTTATTTAGCCGAGAATAGAGTCATAATGGCTATGTGGAAATCATAATCATCATGTGGCGTATGTAGAAGGTAGTAATAGGAACAGTAGTGTATAATTTACGTGGCGGTGTGAAGAGTGTCTATGGAATCCTGACATAAGCTAGGTAGTATACTGCAGGATGTTACTTTCTTCTCTTTAGCTTTGGAAAAAAAAATCAAGTAATATCAATTTATTTGTTTTATTTAATCTTCGATAGTCTCAAACAGCTGAATTGATGTTGGTGGTGCACTGCTTTGTTATTCATTTTCCACTTCTTTTTAAATCACAGTTTGCTGCTACTGTAGATGCAGTACTTATTTCTGTTGGCAACAAATGTTTCGCAGCTGCTGATATGGTGTAGTTTTCCTATACATCTTAGTTACGCCCAGCGATCTCTACTAAGCTGGCGAACTACAAGTCTTCAAAGGCTGAGTACATTGCAGTGTTGTGTGCTTTTGGAGACACGTTGATAATGAGACTATACACACAGACGCTGCCTACATTGCTTGCTATATAATCCACATAGTACTTTTGTACTTAGAGTAGTTCCTACAAACCAGTGTCTCTTCTTTAAGTTAAGAGGACTCTCGAGCAATGCAGTGCAGACAGGCAGCATTTTGTCCGTGCATCGGGATCTGTGGTCTGTGCTAAACAAGGCAGAGTTCTTGATGAGGCGAAAATAAGAACTGGCAGCATTAGCTGATTAATGCTTCGACGGACAAAAGCATCAAAAGGAAAAGGACGTGACGCTCTCAGGGGCTATCAGTTTTAAAGTTTTATTCTTACTAGATTCTCTTTTTTTTGTCTTTTGTTCTGCAGGGAAACCTTATCTACACCCCGAAATCCCAAGTCAGTTGCCAAAACGAGTTACCCTGCCAGCACTTATAGTTGATGCCCAGTCTCAGGAATTTCACCACAGGCCTAATATTCGTGTACCGGTCGTAACAAGAAATCATGTAAATGTTTTATTCTATCAGCGAATGAGATACTCCAAGATTGTCCCTCTATTCTTGTTAGATGTGAATCTTATCTGTGAAGTGTGTGTCTTGTGATGGGGGAATTGAAATGCACCGAGATACCCTGATGTGAGTGCAGATCTTCATTAGAGATAATTTAGTTGGCAAAGACACATGCACGCGAGCATGCATTTGCACGTGCCTGCGCCATATCGCGCACAACCAACAGGCAGTAATTGTGCCGGCAAATATTTACATAGCCAAAAAGCACACTGTGAAGGAAAATGGCTGTAATAAAGGTTATGGTGTGCTTGCCTATAATATTTCCTTAACTGGCTACAGTTGCTGTGTCTACCCACCTTTGTGAGCCTTTGTTATATTTCTTTACCTGTTATCATTATCGACATTCTTACTTTACTGACTTCATTTCCAACTCTTTATTCTTATTTGTGGCCAGAATTGAAGGATGTCTTAGATGGCGAGGTCCCAGGCAGACCAGAGAAGACTGGTTTGTTCCTTTTCACCACTTACAGCTGAACTAGGCCGTGTTTTAAACAGGTTTGCCATCGCGAAGATCATCTCTTTATTCTTCTTCAGGATGGCTCTCATCATCTAAGCCAGGTGTCTTATTTACTTCGTCAGTTTCCTCTTCACTTGAACATCCTTGTCACATCACTATATGGGAAGTCTTCCCTGCAACAGGCCGGCTCAGTCCCACCTGGGACAGACGCCTATGATAGCTTTATCTGCACACGTGCTTACTGGGTTGGCGAGGGTGAGGGAGGGGGTACACTGATAACTCTCATATTGGGAAAATTCTCTTGTTTATGCCGTTTATACATGTCTGTGATGGATGGAAGCCAAACTTTCATTTTAAGCCAAAATTCATGATACATAACTTCACCTGACCCGAGCTGTACAGGTATTTGCAGTGATGTATTACACCTGCGAAATACTGACAGGGGATAACTCCAAAAGGAAGTTGTTTGGTTTTTTTTTAAATTGAGCCGACGAACAATTTGCGTTAGTTAGGTGAGGACCAAAGACGTTAGTATTATAACCTCTTTGGTGATGACAGTTCTAGATAGTCTATTAAATTACCTATGAACACCTCGTTCCTGTGACATACATATGTAACATTTCTAGACCTAACCACGGATCTCTTCTATTACTCCTATTCTCAGATTCTTGTGTTTTTCTTTGCGACTACCGATTTCTACCAGTACTACACCCCATTTTTGTTCGCCGAAGCCTCGGGTGATATTGACGTGCGCGAGGCCGTTGCGTTTGTACAAATATTGAATCTTCTTGCTACCAACATCGGTGGTGCTGCCACTACTTAAAAATTCATATTCGTTGCTTACATTATTCTCGTGAGATCTAATAATCCAGGCGAAATACTTGACATGGCGACGCTTTCATTAACTTACTGTAGTCGCATGTAATATAGTAACTTGACGTAGAATATTTTGCCTGCATTTCATTGGGACTTCATAATGCTGAAAAAAAAAACAACCCTTGGGCTTTATGTGGTCACGGTATATTGAACTACGATGCGTGTGTTTTGTTTTTGACAAAACTATATTGATCCATGTTTCCTTGCGGATCTACCACCTGGTTCACCCTCAATACTACTCTGACTTTTGACCCAAACATCTTTGCTTAACCCGCTTACAAACAATCCGTCTTAACGTGTGAATATAGGTCAGTAGGCAGTGTTCATAAACACCTTATTTCGGGCGTGAAAGAGGGAGAGTTTGTTTTTTTGTGTGTGGGGAGGGAGGATGTAAAGAGGGGACTTCAGGGTGGAGATGAGGGGTGGGGGAAGAGATGAAAGTGGAAATATGAACTTAATTATAAACATTTGCATTGATATGTTTTTCGAAGAAAATTCGTTAGTATTGAGGTGTGTCAAAGAATACTGCAGTTTGTAATCAATGGTTCTGTCATGGTTGTTTGATGGATGTTGATCAGATCAAACAAAGTCCGTGGCCTAGTGGATGAGGGAGGAATGAGGGCTGGTAGATGAAGTGCTTTAAGCACTGTGCAAACAACACTGGATGCTGGATGGAGTAGTCTTACTTGGATTGTGTTGGGCGAAAAGATGACATCACCACAGGTTGATGGCACAGGTAGTCGCGGTTCTGCACGAGCGTAGGTGCATGGTGGTTTCGTGTGGGGATTACCTCCGCTTGTCACCGGTGATTTATCATGGCGGCGGAGAATGAAAAATAACGCATTTTTTGTTAGATCACAGGTCTTGTATGCTTCGCAACAACCTCCTGTCAGCTTGGCGGATTTTTATGTCGTTTTAAGTGAGATCTACAGCCTTTAGTTTTTATTCTTTGTTATCTATCTTGTAAATTTTACATGTTAATAACAAGAAGGGGATTTAAATTGTCACCACACGTTGTCATAGATCGTCAAAAAAACTCATAGCCGTACAGACAATAATATCTAGCTTCTCTTCTCTTCTCTTCTCTTCTCTTCTCTTCTCTTCTCTTCTCTTCTCTTCTCTTCTCCGTCTTAACGAAGGAAGTATGTTTCAATTATAGACACAGAGACGCTGCAATCATAATATATCGGTGCCATTTCTTCCCCTCGGCGCTGTTGAACCCGTGGCCTGGCTAACCTCTCCCCTGTCCAGCTATTCTCACCTGTACTCTCCAACTTTGCCAAATTATTCGACCCCAGCCGTACTTCTTTCAGTATTTGAAAGTGAACATGGAGGTACAGCAGTGTCGGAACATCCGAAATTAGCATGGGTCTCTGTGTAGAGACATGGGCTGGTACCAGTCGCACCTTTGTATCAGAGCCATCCAGTGTCGGAACACCTGCTACCGGGAAAATTTATGGGGCGCGCAGTCGAGCTTGTAGGTTACTTTCTCCTTACTAACACGGTACCTACCAAATTCACTGCCAGGCCATTCCTGTACGGTTTAAATCAACGTAATTTATAGTTGGTCGTACGTCTACGAGTTAACTTCTCCTGTTCTAACTGTCGTCACTATCTTGTCTAGTAGCCTCACACTCTACGCTCCCTGGCGGTCAGGATCGAACACTTTCTTGCACGGCAGGGGGACAGATGGGCAGGAAAAGACGGATAGAGCTGGACAGTTGGACAGATTGATTGAGAGACAGACAAGCAAACAGTTCTCGAACTTAGATATACATACATACATACATACATACATACATACATACATACATACATACATACATACATCTCATGTACCACAGCCAATAGTCCGGGACAGATGAAATGAATTGGGGCGCCACCCACAAATTGAAGGATTCTACAGTTTTTTTGCATTTTCTGACAGAGCAATATCTCTCGTAACTGGACACAAAAGTTTACCACGCTCGGAAGGGTGGAACTAGCTTTTTTAGTGGACAGTGGTCAGTTAGGGTCAGAACCCACCTATTTCCACTTAATTGCTCAAAACAAAGGAAATAAAATTAGAAATAACATGAAATGAGTNATATTGTTCTTCAGTCCTAAGAAAAAAAATCGTAGAATCCTCCAATTTGTGGGTCCAGACGTATGTGTCCCGGACTACAAGGCAATTTTCCTTTCTAAGGATAATAAAGTCATTCTTATCTTATCTTATCTTATACATACATACAGACAGACAGACAGGCAGGCAGACAGACAGACAGACAGACAGACAGATTTGGATGGGCTAACGAACTGACAGCTGTCGATCTAGTCAGCACTCATCCAGTGTAAAACGCACGTTATTTCCCCTGAGCCGTGCACAATAGGAAAGCCAAAGAATAGGGTAACCATCCACAGGATAATGAATGAGTAAGCGAGGAAAATGAACTCCAGCAGTAACACACAGGCCTGGTCAAACGTGCACGGAAAACCGGTACAGATTAAAGCTTGATGAATCGGCCGCCATGCCCGCACTAACACCTCACGTGACAGGTCGCAGTTTTACCGGAGATCGCCGTTTTTTAGTGTAGTGTAGAGACGAGTTATTGCTATCCAGACTACACCAGCGCTGTGCTTAGTTTCAGATGAAATACATACACGCTCCAGAACGGTGTCTTTGAGCTACACGTGGAAGAAATAAGCTTTAAATCGATGTCCGCCATACTATTTGGAAGACATGAGCTCAGTGCAATGTCTGTGATGTTGTGTTTGGAAGAAATAATAATAGTCTCGCAAAGATTTCTGCGGAATTATAAAGTAATGTTTTTGAGAAATTTTGCATAGAACAGGCGATGGCCGACCTAATATGGTAAAATATCTCCAGGGGAATGAGCAGTCACTGATTTTGATTTCATTTGTTCAGTATGAAATTTTGAAATGTTTGAAAATTTGGATGTTGTTACTGATCGGTTTGAGGTAGCAAAAAAAAAAAAAATGCATCAGGAATATAAATTGATACGAAGGCAATTAAACGACTAAACTTGGGTCCTGTGTTTAGAGAGGAAATTACGATGGTCAAAGAATGCATAAGAAAAGGTAAATAGAAGTGCCCTCTCCCCCTCCCCCCCCCCCCCACNCCTCCCCATTCCCCCATCCACCATTGCATGCCATTAGGCCTCAACTATTTCAGTATAATGGTCTTCTTACGCCAAGCCCAAATCCTATATGGTGGTCTAACAAAACAGATGCATGTTATTAAGAGAACAGCTGCATGTTATTATAGAGAACAGGTGTGTATGTTTGGTTCAGCCGTCTACGTTATCATTCAATTATCGTCATCCTGACTGAGACTGCCTACATTACAATGACTTACATTGCTTTTTAATATCTGTGTGATCTCTTTCGACGAAAGCCTGCATGTCTAAAGTGCCTGCGGGCGAAGCGAAATAAAAGAGATGTTAAACTCGATTTGACGGCTGCTGTGCAACCATTTAGTGATCATTTCACGGAACGACGTGCATTCACTGTATAACGATAAAGGCGCGTTAAATGGAGTTTTTGTTATTGAATTAGTGCTTTCTGCTTGCTAGACTGAAACTTGGCAATCGTCTGGCACTTGTGTTCAGTTCAAACAAGTGTCGTACATAAGAGAAGGGAGAGCTGACCTACATGCGGCAGCCTCGATGTCCTGCTGTGACACTTGACACCACGATATCGCTCATCAAACAAAACCTGATGGAAGTTCTCGTCAATGGATTTCCTAAAGCAAGTCTTTGACTTAATCCGAGGCTCTTCCTAGCAACAGATGATTGAGCAAAATAGAACCATTTTCGAAATAACACCGTTTTAGCCGACACTGAATTTCAGTTTTTTTTTGTTTTTTTCAGGATTATGTTAAGGGACACAAAATAACTGGACACCGCTCAAAATCCGTTTTGAAATGAAGATGAGTTAGGTTTGCCACCTATGACTCTCTGTCGTGATGATGTTAGGCTAGTAGACCATTTCATGTGACAGGATATAAAACGCGTCAAGCTCTATGCCGGGGTTGAGACAGGATGACGAGGGAAGGAGAATGTACGTGGACAAGGAAATAAGGGAAAGGGAAGGATTAACGCAGTGAGCGACAACACAAGACTCCCAGAGGAGTGGCATCAACAGAGGATGAAGTGGTGGGGCTGGAGAAAACAACCAGATTCTAATCCAGAAACGACGCTTTACTTTATACAAGTCTGCGTTGGAGACCGTGGGGGGGGGGGNGGGGGGGGAAGCGTTTTTGGTTTTAAAAAAAAAAGGGTATAGCTCATGGCGGCTGAGTTTGAATATTATTTACCAACACAGCTTTCTGATACGTATTTTATGCAAACAATGACCCTTGCTTGGCCACATGCACCAAATCACCTCCCCCCTCCCGCCCCATCTCTTTCCCCATCCCAGCTCTTTCGGTTGTGATGAGGATTCATCCCTGTCCTCGCTCATCGTCCTTGTACGTCTATGAGAAAAACTAACACCCGGGGCTGAGCCTGCCATTGTTTGCTTCCATTTCTCGGAATGATGTCCCCTGATCCCGCAGGCCCGAGTGCGCATGGCAGGAAATCCATGTAAACGATCTCTAGCTGGGCGGCCATATTGCGGGTATTTACACTTTTTATGTCGATCAGCGCACAGGGATCTCTTTCTTTCCCTTAACCCTTATCTTTAAGGGAGAGGTAGAGTGCACTTGCTAAAGGAATGGGCATTAATAATTTACTGTAAAAAAGTTTATTTCACAGTTCAAGATATTGCTGGCTTACGCAAAGTGTCCTCATTGTCACAAATTGATAATGGAAGCCATTTTGATGTTTTAAAGACCTCTATACTGTAATTAAACATGGAACACTCAAGAACTTTTATGGCGTTTATTTATATGCACACATACTTTTGTCGATGACGATCTGTGCTGACAATGATGACAATTACAACGACAATTACTTCGACGAGGATAATAATGCCAGTGTTGCTGATATGGTATGATTTCTGATAGGTATGATGATGTAATTAAAACGAAAGGGATGAAGATGATAACGGTATTTTTAGCGGTAAAGGGAATGATGAAGATACTACAGTCATGCATTTCTTCAGTGTGGGCGATCACACAGAGAAAGTCTGGAATTAAGGGGTTTTGCAAGGAAGGGTTTTGACTGATAACAGTGCCTAGTATAGCAATGACATATTTTCATGTTTAACAGTTATTAGATTGTGAGCTTTATGATTACATGTATGTTGCCTATGATTTCAAGTCTTTGCAGGAAAGGAAAGATCTATCTCTGAGATCAGTGTGATTCCGTTTAGCATTTGGTGACATTCACCAGACCTGTTATTAGTAACACTGAAAATGTGCCGTCTTTTACAGACTGAGATTCAGAACACTACCTTTACTTTTCCAGCCAGGAAGCTGTGATTGAAGATAAGGGATGTCGATGCGCGAGCTAGAGACTGCGAGTTGCACTGCAGTTCTGTCAGTAAGAAAATCGAGAATGTAGCGAATGCTGCATACTGCGGACAGGCCGTGACTTTGCACAGATCCTTCATATTGATCAACCTTCTTGCTGAGTCGGGATAGGATATTTTCAGCGATGCAGGGTATGGAGGATTTTCACTTGTAGGATGTCACTTCTTGGTCGATATGAAAATACCAGATTCCAAGAACCGTTTTCAAGTGCAAAATCATGCATAGTACCCAATTTTGGTAATGTATTTACGACAAACATCTGACTCACTGGGCTGAGAAATGTGAAGGTGACATCGTGCGGCAAGTTCACTTAACAGAAATAGTTTCCAAACTAAGCTATTGTATTTTCCAGTCCATCATGACATTTAGCAAAGTCTGAGAGCAATATTTACGTCACAAATAGTAAGTTGCCTTGACATCAGGCGGAGATACCTAATGACAGGATTGCGGATTGCAAGTGACTCATAGTGCACGGTTCTCCTCCCAGTTCTCTCCTTGTCCTCTGCAACTAACCTCAGGTTTCTTTCTTCTTTTAACAGCTCCAGAATGCCTGGGATGGTTTTGCTTTCCTTTTCTGAGGACATTGTTTTCCTTCTTGAATGACATCTTTTTCCTTATCCCCGACCTCTCCGCTCACATCCCTCCACCCTTCCTCGTGGTTGCAATCTGATCTGGCCATTGGCTTGTCACGGAAGAAAAGTTAATTAAAACTTGGGTGGCTGAAGCGGAAGTTGATCTACGCTTTATCAATAGACATTTTCCTAAATTTCCATCAGGATATTTCAACGGAGAAGTTATTCTCTCTTTCATTGCATATCGCTGTAAAAGTTTTTCTCGGAATAAAAGATATCGCCGGCGTTAAATTATAACTCAACCATGTAGTCTAGAGCATGCCTTAGCCACAAAACTTAATCCAACTGTCAGTACAGGACCTGCAGCTTCTCCTGATAAGATTTAGTTCAGGCTTGAATCAACCAGATATATTTTCTCTAAACATCTCCGAAACAGCTCTTCTGTCTTCCCACATTGTTACACGATGTTGTCTTCTGAAATGGCATCGCGTTTCTGCCCTGCCTTTCTCAATATAAGCGAAATCCTTTTTCATTATTACTTTTCTCTATCCCCTGGCCTTTTTCTGTCGCCTGAGTAATACCGATACAACTTTTTTGTGTTAGAGATTATTTATTATTTACTCTTGTTCAGAATGTGTCAGTCAGAAATACTTTTCATCCAAATTAACCATGTTGATGTGTCTGCTCGTACTCCCAAGTAGGTCATAAGCACATTTTGGTGACATATTGTTCAGAAATTTATACTCCTTCTTTATGACAGCATTGGAATTCATATAAAGCTTAAGAATTTAACAGTGTTATGAGGAATTAGGCCTCTTATATATCCCTAAAATCACTCCACAAAATCCCTTTCTTCTGTCTCCAAAGTTCATCTCTGTAGAGAATATTGCTTAACGCGCCGATAGGAGCAATATGCTTTAAAAATGAAAAAAAAACAACAACAACAAAGTATACACACGTCCTCTTCGCGGGTATTTTTGTGTTGAGTATAATATAGATATGTTTACATGAACACAATCATACAGAAATATGCACTGAGTACGAGTGATATCCGTCATGCTGCTGTAAACATACATTGATCATAGCCGTTCAGAACAGGGAATTCACATTTCCAGATTGGGTTCGCTGTCACAGACGGCTACCATATTTTGCGCCTTTTGTAGCATAAACATTACACATTTAATTTACTTGTTCAGAATATAATAAAGTGTTTTCTAACACTGAGGAAATCGGTGTAAGTGGTCTTTAGACGGCATTCCTACGGCGGCTGTTTTTCGGAAGACCCGTCTTCCAAGTCTCCAGTGATTTCTGCGGCGTACGGTTTACCCATAAACAAACATCTTAGACCTAGCTACTTCTTATTTACGATTTGCCGTCGGAAACTAGTTATCTCCACGCATTCAGGAAGTCAACACTTCTATTAGCTACCGTTTAGTACCCGACTTCAAAAGGCAAATTGTTTGCCAAGTACCTCCATTAGTTTTTCTTTCTGTTACTCCAGTGAGCAGAATAGAAACTTCAACCTGGAACTTGACACTTGATTTGCCTGTGCGTAGATCTATTGTTGTTATTGTTAGTGTTATTGTTGTTGATGTTGCTGTTGCTACTCCTGCTATAGCTGTTGTTGTGTTTGATCATGCCTGCTATGCTTCCGATATTTACGCCATCGTGAATATCTTTATAGAGACAAAAGCCCATCCCATTTAATACTAATATGGCAGGGTGTCACTTACTGTTCCTCTTAGTGACTGGGAATTTTATACGTATTTTTCAGCTCTATAGGTTATTTAAAGTCACTGTGTTGATGTTATAATTCATACATAATTATTACCCAACGTTTTACCATGGATTAGTTTGCATGGTAGTTTTCACTTAAATTCATGCATTTTATGTAATAACCTCGGTCCACATGCTCAGAGCCTGAAATAACGGATGCCCAATTATTTTCTTTTCATCTACATGCCGGTTTGGCTGAAATTTAGGCGGCAGGTGAACGAAAGATTTGTAGAAGCCATCAGATGTGAAATTGGCGGCAATGTGCCCTAACAACAGTTATTGTCGACTTGAAACCAACATCGCTCCGCGCTTGTATACTTCCACACACGCGCGATCTGTCTAGATCAGCGTGTCTGTACTGGCATTGAAGAAACGAATATGAGTAAAAAGGAAGTATACTAAAAGATGTTTCTGTTGTTGTGGGTGTTGTTGGCAGTGTTCAGTCCTGCTGTAAGAAAATGTGATCCTACTGTCTTTCTAGTTCTTCTTCCACTGAGCCTCAACCTTCTGTTTATCTTTCTTTTCTGGATTCTAAAACCGTCTAAGCTGACACCTCCCTCTAGACCAGGCCTCAGACACAGAACAATAACAAAATATGATCGCTTTTCTGTGATTTAATCTCCCGCATCGTCCAAGAAACACAGAACTTAACTCTTTATTGTCTCTCTTGTTTTCTAAGCCTGTTCCAGACTTTCTTGATAGTTTAAAGCACTTTGTTGTAGAGGCTAGACTATAAATACTTGAGTATCACAGTATTCGTGCAAGATCAGTGCTGATCACAGAGCTGCAGGCAGGCTAACCCTGGTAAATGAATGAAAAAAGAAGCAAATATTGACCAGGTCTCGGCGCAGTTTTTCTATAACATTGAACAAGGAGGGAGCCGAGGATTGTGAAATCGATGGAAATTCTCATCTCGTCGTCTGTCTCAAAAAGGAAACTAAATGGGGCTGTTTAAATATTTCAGGAGCCCTGTCGTTTTCTTGGTTTCTTCGTCTCTTTGTGTTCCTTTTCATAATGAAGTTTCTCTTTCCCTCTGGCTCTTACCCTTCTTCTGTCGCCTTCGATCTGGTCCTTGTCTCTTACTTGCCCCTTCGTTGCCTCAGCCTCAGCCTCCCCCTCCCCCTCCCCCTCCCCCTAAACTTCCTGTCTCCAATCCTCTGTTCCCTTTCCGAGCTGAGTGCTGAAATCCAGACGTGACAAGAATGGTTTGCGAGCCTTTAGCAATCGATACCGATAGCCATGTTTTCACTGTTTTAAATTTTCACTCAATTAACTACTGTTTATAGCTGACTTGTATCTTGTAGCTTGCTGTTCCATGTTAAAGAAATATACATTTGACATTTAGGCTGCCCAGGATGCAAAATTTCCACCGTAAACATCATTGTTTTGGAGTATGTGTTCTTTATTGTGGGGTTTCTGTATTGATATTTTCGATATTTTGCCTTTAGCACTGAAATGCCAACACGAGCAGTTTGTGCTCGAAAACTCCCTGCTCTCTGCCCGCTCAAATTGATAATAATGTTGTGCTGTCATCAGCGATTGATTTCTAGGAGGAAAGATGCAACAGATCTCCCTGCAGTATGTTTAGAGGCTGCAGTTTTAAACTCAGAAGTGTGCGAATAGCTCGAACCTGTTTTACTTCCATCCGTTTGTTTGCTGTTTAAAGTTCCATAATCTCGGCCAGAGAGAGAGAGAGAGAGAGAGAGAGAGAGAGAGAGAGAGAGAGAGAGAGAGAGAGAGAGAGNAGAGAGAGAGAGAGACAGACAAACAGACAGACAGACAGACAGACAGACAGACAGACAGACAGACAGAAAGGAAGATATGCAATTAACACATTATCTTATTACCTGTAATACACACCGACCATCTCCCAGTGCTTTCAAGACGCTGTTTACTCTATTTAAGTGCCTTATTTTCGCAATACCGGGTTTGTTGACATGAACAGACTTCAAACTGCTTTTTAATCCCTTCCTTTCTTTCTTCCAAACTAACAACATGATCAGTTTGCATGAAACCACTTTGATGATTGCATACTCTGGCCTTCTGGTGGCATGGCACTAAGCTCTGTGCCTGCAAAACATTACTCTCTCTCTCTCTCTCTCTCTCTCTCTCTCTCTCTCTCTCTCTCTCTCGCTTTTTTTCTTTCTCTCCCTCGCTCGCTCTCTCTCGCTCTTCTCGAGTCAAAGAGGTAGAAGTCGGAAGCAACTGAAGAGCTTACTCAACGAGATCGATTTTAGAACGTGAAATGAATTTTCCTCTCCATTTTTTGCTTGTGGCTGTCAGTGGCTGGCGGTAGAGCCTGTCATGATTCACTGTGCGATGGGAGGCTGCAGGAAAGGCGCTGGCAGCCAGCGTATTTGTCTTGTTATTACTCACTCATGGGCTTTTGTCATACTGTCAGCATTACACATAGACGGGAGAAGGGCTAGGGAGAAAATGCGGGAGACATCAAGATTGAGTGATAGGAAAGAATGCATAGGAATGCGAAGGTGGCAGAGAGAGAGAAAGAGAGAGAGAGAGAGAGAGAGAGAGAGAATGAGAGATAAAGAGATAGAGAGAGGCAGAGGCGAAAGTAAATAATGAGGTGAGAAAGTGTGTGACAGGGATGTGACGAGACTAAGAAAGGAAGGAGCAAGAAAAAGGTAAGGTATAAAAATAATGAAGAAGAGAGAAAGAGAGAGAGAGAGAACGTGGTAAAGACAGAGATGTTGAAGCGAGGATGGAGAAGTGAAGGAGGGGCACAGGACCATTATTTGAGCATCTTGACATAAAAGTTGAGTATAGTAACACTTCAAGAACGATGACTTAAAACAGACCACTAGTCAAGACAATACTGACTGAGTCTGCCATATTTGCGACATATCTGGGAAACAGTGTGAGAGTGCTGGCACACGTGCTCACATAAACATAATTATACACATCCTCACTACCTCGCCTGCACACACACTGGCTTCTCCCATAGCTTTACCATACACACACCCTGGCACAAACAGAATCAAGAGGACATGTTTTTGTTGTTTTTTTTCTAGTTTTAACAAGTTCAAAATTAGCACAGATTATCAGAGTCCTGCCCTTATTGTCCGACATCTTCTTTCACGTTCCGTTTTAGCTTGATTGGCCAAGAGAATCGTAAAAAGATGAAAAGTTAAACAAAACAAAACAAAAAAACCACATTAAACATAATAATGTGATCTCGTAATTGGGAGAGAGAGGGAAGACATTGGAGTATCATGTTGCTACCAAAGAAATCAAAAGCTTGGCCCTTGTTGGTAATGCCATACAAAACGGAGAAAAAGGACGGTTTACAAAAAAAAATGCACCGCTCTCCCCTCAAATCAGCAAAACTGATGGTGGTGTTGGGGCGGTCGGGACGACAGGGACAGCTTTGCCTAAATAAATTGGATGAAAATTTTTCCAGACAACCTTGCTGGGAAAGAATAGCAATGGCAATCTTGCTCGAAAAGAAACTACTGGGCGTCCATATTAGAAAAGCTGCAGAACCTCAGATGACCTCTTCGAGGCCGCCAGTAACAGTCATGCTAGGAAGTAAAAAAAATGGAGGAAATTGAAAGAAACGATGCGAAATCAATCATAATGGGAAAGAAACATCAAAGAAAAAAAAAGGAAAAACCACGGCAGCCATATTGGAAAAAAATTGAAATCGGAGTGAAGAAAGAATATTTTTAAAAAAGCGAACCTGAAGGCAAGTGTTATTGGAACGAAAAAGAAAATCCTTAGAAGGACAAAAAAATCAAAGTGATCCGGCGAAGTGTCGGTATGGCTCAGGTCGCGAGCCGGCACAGGCGGGTGGATATTGATCGAGTCCTCCACCATCCACCATCCACCTTTCTACACGGCTGTCCCCGAGCTCCTGGTGTCTCTGTCGTCGCGGGTTGCTGCGGGGCACATTGGAGAGATAAAGAGGGAGAGAGAGAGAGAGAAAGAAAGTGAAAGAGACAGTGAGAGAAAATGTCGGTGAAAACGATTGTATCATAACAGTTTGGGTTTGAATTGATCACA
>JAWQUT010000028.1:2364661-2379217 GCA_033807755.1 Ellobium chinense
TGTCTGTCTGTCTGTCTGTCTGTCTGTCTGTCTGTGTCTGTCTGTCTGTCTGTCTGTCTGTCTGTCTGTCTGTCTGTCTGTCCCATCCATCTATCATCAAAGGTTCAGACGTGCAGGTAAAAAAAAGCCCAATGGAATAAACTGATGAGATCTATGCCACAATGAAGACGGAAGCCATCACTCCAACTTACTTTGTTCTTGTTAGAAATTTTGAGGAGGNGGGGGGGGGGGGGGGGGAGGAGAATGATTTAATGCCGATTCAAAGTGAAGCTGATATCAGGGAATACCGGGAGGGGTTATTGCTCTTGGGCAGACGAAAACACTTTGCATCTTATTATTTTGATTAATTCTGGCTGAGAATGTTAAAGAATAAAAACCTTTATTTATCCTTAAGGGAATATGTTTTACATTTGATGGCGAATGCGGGATTCTGTTACAGCTCTGAGCAGTTATTGTTCTCTACAAAAGTTATGTTATTTTTTTGGTTTCAAACAGAAGTGAGGCGTTCATAAATGAATGAATGAAAAAAGATAAAACAAAAATAACATATTTTTATCCACAAGAAGAAGGTTTGATTTCAGTATATGTGATACCAATAATGATAATAATACTAATGGATCACTACGACATACTTGGCACGCCTTTAGATATACGCTACATACAGAAAATGTTCAGATCATACGGCCGCCCCACTTCTCCCCTTCCCCCTCCTCCCTCCCTCCCCCCTTAACAAAAAAACTCACTCGCTCCACCCCGCTCGCCCCATCTCCTTGTCCCGGAACCTCTGATGAACATAATATGAACGAACGAATGAAAGAAGGAAAGATGGAACGAGAGAATGGATGAATTAGTTCTCATTGTCTCATTTAAGATTCTTAAAACGTAGAACAAGACAGCTATTCTGGCATGCCTTTCATTTACCTTTCTCGTGTTGAGAAAGCATTCTGACCCTACCCTTTCTCTAAAGACTTTCCCTTCCTTTGATCATGAGTTCTGATTTGCCTTGGTTGCTAATGATCCACAAACATCTCGAGAAGAAAAGCAGCCAACCGGATTACAAGAACCTCAGAGAGTTCGCTCCTCATGCTTTCATGCTAATCTCCTGTTTACTATTGAACCTAGCCTAGACAATGTCATAATAATATTCACACTGTCAGTACTGCTGTGAAACAATTCTCGCAAGGAGTCTTCTGCAACATACGGTGTAAGATACGGCACGAAAGGCAGACAGATAGGTAGGCAAGCTGGCGGACCGAAAAAAAAAAATGATGTATCCACGCACCACCTCACTTTGCGGAAATAAAAATAGATTTGAATCCGGCTTGAACCTTACAGGGTTTCATTTATAATTTTACTTTCTGTTTGGATAAAGTACCAAGGCCAGATTTGAGTACTAACGTTGGACGAATGCAAAATGCGAGCTCGAGTTCAAAGTACAAATTTAGAGCCCAAAGATGTTATACAACATATGTATTGTCATAGTCTCTGGATACCTACGACTTTCATGTAGGACGCCATTCTTTTAAGATGTTAATCTGAGACATTGAACTGGCAAAGATTCTTTCAAACTAAGACCCTCGGCCAAACATTTTACATTCTTCAAAGTAGTTTTGTCCAAGGCAGACAAAGAGAGACGAGGAAAAAAAATTGACAGATGAAGTTTTTGTTTTAATTGTTGATCTGGGCGAGCACTGTAGAGATTGAAGATGTTCTTGGGAGAGATGCTGTTTTCCTAAATTACAGGTTTCCACGTAAAACTTAAATCACTAAGATCTCAAAAAAGAATTGATCCAGTTTTTATTTTCTGGACTTGCTCTTAGTCTATATACCAGTAATGTGACCTGGTCAGCAACCTGACTGATCCCTCAGATAGACTGGAAATAATGTTGGCGGCGCTAACATTCGCTCAGGCACGTAGCCTGTGCTGAAAGAACTTGCCAGACTTTGTTACGGCCATGTCGGATGTGAGGTTCATCAACACATTCGATTGCAACTCACAAATCAGAGATTGCATCGTTTCTCTCTTTCCAAGAATAATTCAAGCCTTTTTCCTTAGCCCCATGTGATAAATCTCTCCAGCCTTGCACTCTTCTAAAGAATTCAGTTAAGAAGAAACAGAATCCGATCTATCATCTGCAAGATATAAACAACAAAGAAGCAGATTCGTTTTTTTAGCACACCGGGACAATCGCAGTATTAATGTTAATTTTTATCAATGTATGTGCATAGAGCTGTTCATAACGATAGTGGAGTGAGAGTTGAGCAGTGCATGCGACGTTGTGACGCTTAATAAATGGAAAATCAGATCGTGATAGAATGATAAAAGTTCTTCAGTTATAATAAATGAATAGACAGCTTTGATAAACGCAGTAAGATGTGATTTCTTCATCATGGCTTTGTTTTACATTATACAAAAAAGGTTAGATCGAATCCGTGTTTCACGTTACACACACACACACGCACGCACGCACACGCACACACACACACACACACATACACACACACACACACACACACACACACACACACACACACACACACACACACAGACGCACGCCCACACGAACTAGTTTTCTCATATTTCAGGCCTACAAGGAGTAAAAAATTTTTAAGAACATAAAGGACTTTCGTAGAACAGTTGCGAACGACTAAGTGATTTGACTAACTGTACTTATAGTTTAAAGGAAAACAAGTTAACCTAAGTCTATTATAATGCCGAAGGTAACTGCGCACCATGGAGACCGAGTGGAGACATCAAACCAAATCCTGTAATACTAAGTAAAATCCATGGACGCCATGTTGATGTTTATATAAGCTTTTGTTCTTGGGCTGGATGGTAACGTGATTCTCTCCGTGTGGCGGAGTTAGGCTGAATTGACAGCTGGAGTAACCTCCCCTGGGGTGCACTCATGCAATGGAGGCGCCTTTGTTTTGTTTCCAGATTGTTGCTGGAATGTCGACTCCAAGAAGAAGTCAAGATTCCTCTGTTCTCTATGGTGCTGTAAGGAATATTATTGTGGTTGTGTTATGAGGCAACAGCGGATTATTTTAGATAACAAGAATCAGACTCGTTCCATGTCTTTGTATCAGACCGGCGGTATCTTTGTACTGTATATCAGTGAAAGCTATTAAGCCGAGATACTGTTGGGTTTCCGGTTATAAGTACTGTAGTTTTGAAGTTATCTGCCTTGATTAGAGCAGTTCGATCTGAACTGCCCCAAAAATAGGTCAACTATAATTTCTTCTGGTGGCGTTTGAATTATGTGTGTGTGTGTGCGTGTGTGTGTGTGTGTGTGTGTGTGTGTGTGTGTGTGTGTGTGTGTGTGTGTGTGTCCTAGACCGTCCGTCCGTCCGATCGATCGTCCGTCTGTCTGTCTGTGTGTGTCCGGGAGAGAAGAAATGTCTCCAGTAAAAGAGAGTATGCTGGAAAAAAGGGTAAGTGAGAAAGTTCAGGCAAAGAAGGTATATATTCAGCGTTACCAGTGTAAAATAATTTCAAGAGTATGATACAGAACGAGATGGAGCGACAGGATATGAGGTTGTAGTGAGTATTTTGTTTGTTGTTTTTTTTGTTGTACGTTTATATGTATTGTTATGATGTACTTGTACTGTACGTAGTTAGAATTGGCTACATTGGCCTATAATAGACGCTGGATTGAATGAGCAAACATATGCACAATGAGGATTCTCACCTCTCTCAGCCTCATCATCATCAACATCAACATTGTTATTATTATGTTGCACTAAAGCATAGCCATCAACTATAATATCAGCAAAAACAACACGGATAGCAATAATAATGACAATAATGATAGCAACATTAACAACAACAACAACAGCAACAGCAACAACAACGGCTGCACCTACAGCAAACGAGCCATTGACCAGATGATATCCAGTTGCTAAACTTGAATTAAGACTTCACCTATTCACTCCCATAATATTAACTCATTACGTTCCTGGGTTCACTGAGTGCAGGGGATGGCTGAGCGATTCATAAGGTGATGAGAGCTCTGCCTCGGAAATATTGCACAAATAAATATCAAACATCCGGTATTGTTAGAAACTATAGCCTTGGCGCCCTGATTTCTTGCTTAACGGAGTTTCTGATGGTGAAATATGGTTATGCAAAGTGGTATTATACTCTGCCCACTCCATTGTTTCTGAACTGTTTTGATTATACTGATATGTGTATTAGCACATAACGACATTTCTGTGGGTTTGTGATGTTTATCATAGTTTGCAATACCTGATATTGAGCGATATGATGTCAGGTGCATTTGAAAGAAACAACATAATGTATGACATCGAAGAGACAGAAAGAAAGAGTCAGAGGCAGTCAAAATGAGAAAGAGAGAGATTGAGAGAGAGAGAGAGAGAGAGAGAGAGAGAGAGAGAATGTGTGTGTGTGAGAAAGAGAGAGAAAGAGAAATGGAGAGAGAGAGAGAATAACACAAACCAAGGAGAGATGCTGAAACAGTGAAAACTGAACAAATGCAATCCACCGCTTGTGGGTCTGAGTGTACCAGATGATCCCAGACTTCCTCTTGTCATTAAGTTGTCAGGTCAGAAGTAGAGTCTGTGCTTATTCTTGTATAAGCGTCAGCGAAGGGCACGGGTTTGGGCTTGAAAACTACTGTGGCCTTATTAACCCTATAAACTCATACACCAGTTCAATCAATATTGATGAAAGACTACTGGACTAGCCTACCCATCAAATCGTTAAGAAGGTCACCGGAGTGCTGCGGGACTTTATGCCATTGAATGTGGTGACATTGTCCATATTACTACAGTAGCAATATTCTGCGGTAGCTGAAAAGGTCGAGAAATTGGACAGGTCGGGACGGTGCGTTTGTGATGTCTAACAGAAGCTGATCCAACAGGTTTCAATTTACAGTAATTTTAACATTTTTGACTGGGCAAGTATGATACGCTACAGCAAAACTAAGTAATAGGCTGTGCATGATGATGTAATATTATACCCTTATATGATACCATAGTTAAAAATACTTTTTTGGTATCTACTTAACCTAGAAAAAAAATTCCCGCGCTCCACCCTCCTCCCCCCTCCTCTCCCCGCCCCACGCACTAACACCGCTACATAACCTCTTGACTGAGGTGAGCGCAGAGAGTATCGGGTGCGGAGAAAATGTTGTTAAGTCGTTAGTCGAAGGTGAGACTATCGTGGTCAGTGTTACTCTCCCATCACCTCCCGGGCATGAGTTACACGGCCATTGATAGCATTAGCCTGGCTGGCCTGGTGCATCAGGTGCTAATGATTGACTGATGGTGAGTGACTGACTGACCAGGCCCTCAACATTCGACTGAAGCGGAAGAAGCGCAAAAAGAAATTGACCGGTATCTACATGTGAGTAGAGAGGTGACTGAGAGAAGAATATCATTAGAGAGTTTAACGGAAAGAGAAAATTTTCTCAAAGGTAGAAGAGAGAGAGAGAGAGAGAGAGAGAGAGAGAGAGAGAGAGAGAGAGAGAGAGAGAGAGAGAGAGAGNGAAAGAGAAAGAGGCAGAGAGAGAGAGAGAGAGAGAGAGAGAGAGAGAGAGTCAGGCAGCGAGGATGTGAATGCGTGTTTGGCAGACTGAGGCGCACTGAGTGAAAAATAAATTACAGGGCGGAAGTGGGAACATGACATCCAGTTTTGTTGACAGTATCCAGCATGGGCATGGCCGTCTTGAAAGTTAAGCGCTTGATTTGATAGTATAATCGTAATACTTGTAATTCCATGATAGATAATGTGATAGTGTAAGGATGGACCCCGGTCTGGAAAGCTCTGAGACAACACCTTTACTTTGAGGCAGTGGACGCTGAGTTGCTGATTGGAGAATCACCTCATCACTTTTGATAGCAGGACTGTCAACAGGAGACCGCTTTATAACACTGGAAGTCCTTGGTCTTGCTACGCGGCGCTATGCAGCAGTTCTCATTTCCACCAAGAACTGTTCACTCTTCCATCTGGCCTAAAGATTAGACATTTATTAATTATGACCAGACAGTTCCTGTCTACAGTAGGTTGTACATATTGCCACCCCTCCCGCCTCTATTTCTTTGCGATGATGAACTTCAGAATATTGTTACAGCAGTGGTTACACTGGTCCTGTAAACACTGTATATTATCACTACGACGCATGCTTATCTTGAGAGAGCTGGCATCAGTCAGCCAGTCCGCAATCACCGTCAGAGGGTAGAGCTCATCATGAGATGAGGGAGATAACAGGGGTGAAAGTGCCCGATAGCCGCACGGTACTAATTACTTACCGAGCACGTGCGGTGGCTAGATGGTTAGTGCGAACTCTTAGTTGAATTAGTTCAGGCATTGTCATTGCTGGAGGACTGTGAGCACAGTGGAGACGGTACTTTGACCCAACCAGCTCAGGTTTCTTTTTTTCTTTTGGTAAGGATCTTTCAGCACATCCGTCAAATTCAGTTTGTCTCTTTTTGGGGTGTCTATTATGTGTAGTAATATATGTGATAGTGCGCGTGCCAGTGTGTAAATGCTGTCATGTATCCTTTGGTCTATATCATTCAAATAAGTTTGATAAAGGTATAATAATATTATATATTATTATTGGCTACTCTCCTTAATGTGACTGCTTGTTTCATTCCTTGATCCACTCACAAGTATCCCTATGATCGCGGCAGGTTTCTTTCATCCCCTTTCTTTCTCTCTCTCTCCCTCTCTCTGTTAGCTTATATGCTTTGATTTGTTTCTGGTGTGGCCCACAGTTACACATTACCCCTCTCAAGCACAAATAATAGAGTTGATCTGCCTGGAGCGAGCCATGATAGCTCCCCTGGTTTATTTTGGCCATAGGCCAGGTTACTCACCGTACGGCGGCCAAAAAATTGGTAAGTGAGACCACATTAGGGCCAATTAGGGCCTGGGCCAGATTGGCTGCTGTTAATCTCCAGCATAAGTGGCCACAAAAAGAATGATAGATGGATTGTGAGTGTGTGGAGGCAAGTGTCTAGATTGTAGGGTATGGGTGTAGAATGTGATTTTTTGGGGGGTATTTTAGTGTGATTGTAGAGTATAAAGTGTGATTGGTGGGGTGTTTAGTGTGATTGTTTGGGAATATAGTGTGACTGTTGGGGTGTACAATGTGATTGTTTGGGAGGGGGGGGGGGGGNGGGGAGGGGGGGGGGTGGTGGTAAGTAGTGTGATTGTTGGGGGTATATAGTGTGATTATTGGGGGTATATAGTGTGATTGTTTGGAGAGGAGGGGGGCGGGGATATATAGTGTGATTATTAGAGTATAAAGTGTGACTACTGGGGTGGATAGCGTGGCTAGAATTTGGTGGTGAGGAGCAAAGAAGGAGATCAAGACCTAGGTCAGGGTCAGTTGGCCTGCCCTCTCATACACTTTAGAAAAAGCACTCGACTGCACTCGACTACTCAAGTAAGTAGAGAGAAATTGTGAGACCAGTATGTCTAGTAATGTCTACTCTTACTCTAGCCGGAGAGTGGATGAGGGAAGGAAGAAAATGAATCCGGTGAGGAGACGATGGAAAGTAACATAGCTGAGACGATACTATACTTCCAGGGAGCTTGTGAAGAGAGAAAAGGTGAGAGTTATGGAGAAAAAAAATGGGGACTCTTTAACATAATGTACTTCAGTGGTCCAGCCATGATTATACGTTCATGACCTTTGTCCTCGTGTCGATATGCAGTGTGTCTTATGGGAATTGCTGAAGCCTCTCGCAGACTGGGGACATGCCTAAGTTCATGGAGAGGGAAAGGGGCGCCATCATTAGATTCACTTCTGTTTTGACTCTCGGTTTTGAGAAATCCAACAAATCACGCCGCGGATACAAGATGCTACCCCAAAATTTGTCAACTCCTCCCCCCTCCCCCATCCCAAAGCCTTTTCCTCGGCCCCCCCTTCCCCAAAAAAAAAGAAATATCTAGACGATATTCATAACTATTGTAAAAAGTTCAGACAGATCACTATCGGTAAAGTTTGAGAGAGAGAGAGAGAAAGAGAGAGAGGTTCATTTGTCTGCTGCGATGTGAATGCCTTGGAAAATAAGTGTGAAAGAGAGAAAAGGAGAGAGAGAGTGTGTGTCAGTTTGCTTGTGTCCTTGTATGGGTGTTTATGGTATGTTTCTATAGTCTTAGGAATGTTAGCATGTGCATGTAAGTACATGTATTTGCATGTGAAGCGAGTAAACAAAACATCGTACCTGTTAAGTGGATAAAACAAAAATGTATCTTATCTTATCTCATCTTATGCCCAGGGGACTGAGGCAGGATATTGCCTGGTATACGGCTCAGCATTTCGGCATTTGCGACAATTATTGTAATGTAAGAAATAAAAGTTTCTGATCATGAAAGTTTATGCCTCTTTCCAAAACGGTCATTATTGAAAAGAAAGATAAAGGCCGAGTCCCTAATGTGATATTTCGACAAAGCTAGCCAGGAATTCAATGGGCATTTTGAGGTAGATGTTGTGATATTCCCTTGAACAGTAGCAGACCAGTTCTGAGCTGGCGGCGTGGAGCATGTGTTTTTACTCGGTCTGTCACACCATATGTCCAGTCGTGACCACAACACAACTGTGCATGAACTGGATCTGGCGTATGTTCTTCACTGTTTATTGTTGCTGCAATCCTTAACACGATAGAGTCAGTGTTATCAGTAAAAGCGGCTCGTTCTCAAGTTTGTTTTCATTAAATAGAGGGCTACCATCTGGAACATAACTAAGAGATCTCCCAGGCTTAGTGTCAGCATGCAGGCAGCCGGGCGTATATTTATATTCCATGTATTTTGCCGTCTTCTTCTCTAGTGTCACGAAGTGCGAGTAGCTCTAGCCATCAATCGCTGTAACACTGTCTGAGCCTTTGAGAAGGAATCGATAGCTGTAGAAAAACCTCTGATTTTCTTTTCTTTTGTATTCAACAACAAGGAGAACAGTATCTTGGTTTACTATCTGAAGTCCAATGAAACGAGGATATAAATGCAGGCATGCATTGAGCATTTCTTTTCATTGTGGTCTTCTGTCGAATGCACCGATTCTGTATATGAATGTGAGCCTGTCAGATTCTTTAACACTCCAGTCTCTTCTAACCCGTTCGTTTCTCGTCTGTAAATTTTATCTCCAACATTTCCCTCCCCTTCCCACAGTATGAAGAATGCTCAGTCTCTGCCTCACTCACTCAACTTCCTCCCTGTCCGGCTCATATTGAAGATAAAACACCTGGCAAATTTGCAGCAACCCATCCCCTAAAACCTGCAGTTCTTAGCTTAGCGCTAGAGGTGATAAACAAGCACTCATAAATGGAATTAATGGCAAGGGGTGATAAATAGCATGCATGATCTGGAGGAGATTGATTATACCAGCAATTTAGCTGTCAACCGTTTTAATAAAGGCCTGCCAAGTTCTTTGGAGTAGGTCTGCGCAGCAACACAGTGCATCTATATTATGTGTGTTTCGGGTCAGGTTGTCTATGTATGGCAGAGTAAAGGATAACAAAGACGACTTTGGAAAAGATCAATGGTTTACTTGAATGCATAATTCTGAATACTTGCAGTTATCATTATTGAACGGACAGATCCTGAATAGTCATGTGGAAGCTAGACAGATACACATGCACTCATACGCAACCACAAACACAGACACAAACATAGACACACACACAATCACTGTCAACCAGTCAGACAAGGTCATGGCTTGCCATAAGAGAGTGAACGGGTGAATCAGAGATATGATAGAGGAAGAAAGTAGGGGATGGATACAGCAGTCATTAGAGAGATGATACGGAAGAGGGGGATGGAAAGAACACACTCTGAAGCTTGGAGTGCTTTGAACGAACAAATTATGGGCGGATTTGAAAGGGGTATAAGACCAAACAAAAATAAACCGTGCGAGATGGAGCCAAAAAATGAAAATAGACGGTGGGTTAGGATAATGAACCGGGGCAGACAGAGAGGTGCCTCTCTTATCGAGGTCCATTCTCATTTCCTTCCCTTGATAAAGAGTTCAACACTTGAGAGGCCTGTCGTTACGCTGGGCACTGTAAGTACCCCTAACTGCTACATAACATTAGGTCCCTCAGATCTTCAGTGTCACAGTGTTGACACCGCCGACACAGAGATCCACTCTCCAGCTGACACCCAATCTCTCTCAAGGGCCTCTCCTGTGTCTTTCTTATCTCGGCCAATACCCTCGGAGACGTCGGGAGAGTTAGCGAGAGCTGCAACTACACCGAGTCACATAGTTGATTACATTTACATCTGCTTGGTAACGATACTTCAAATGTTCACGCATTGCCCTTTCACGTATCATACATAAAACACAATGAACATTCTTGCTATGATCTAGTTTATACACATAATTATGCCAGTTACAGGAAATAATCCATTAAACTAGTTATCAAAATGGCCGTATATCTGAGTTTCCGATCTGGACATTTCTTTGAAGGTGTGGTCTCTTAAGATGAGGTTCCTGCACTTACAATTAGTTTGTTTGCCGTCGTTTTTGACCTGCTCTCTCTGAAGTAGTTATTTAAACAGAGAGTGAGAGTCATTTCAAATAAAGACTTGTTTAGGCTTACAACACGGAAGCTAACTATGTGGTGGCCGTAGTGACAGTCGGATAAGGAAATACTTTGAGAGGCATTGCAGTATATATCATTATTTATCTGCCACACACTCCATCTGAAGTTCCAAGCTGATGACCAGACATCAGAATGGCACAGCGGAGATGTCAAAGATAATAATTATGGGAAGAGCTATTAAATGTTATTGAGTGTTACATCTCACCAGTTCGGTCAATCGGACACAAGAATGCAGTATGAGGACGTTGTCATAATAACTCCAGTCCGGTATCAGTTTAGTGGAAACCGCGACGCACATGGTCATATTTGTTCAGGTCATCTCACAGAATTTGAGTCTAAGAGAAGCACTCATACGGACAGGCCATAGAGTGGATGTGGATTTATTTTGAGAGCCCATAGTTTTCATCATTTCACTTCTAGACAGCTGATGGCCTCATCATCGCATTTCATTTGCAACAAGTTATACTTACTTACCATCCATGATAATAAAACACATCAGTAGTATCATACTCAGGGTAGGGCAAGCTCGCACATCGCACAGTTTCGTTGGAGATTGCGCATGTAGGTTCTGTGTTCTACTCTGGTGCGAGTTAAATGGAGACCGGATAGTAGAGCTGCCAGAATTCTTGGCATTTAGAATTCAACGCTCTGACACTGCATACACTTGGGACTTATTGCTAGGGGTTATGGATATTTGATATTCATGTAATCCCTGCACAAAATGGAAAAGATTGTATTAACTTTTGTTGGGCAGAGAGCAGTATCAGATTATTTTATTCTTTATGTAATGCCGAGTCATTTTCATCTGAGTGAAGTTTGGCGATCATAATATCAAATCATATTTGTTCTCTGAGATAAGTTAGGAATAGACACTGTTAACATACACACTCCACTTCATGCACCAGGTGACAAGAATTCCATACTCTGGATTACGGATGGCTGATTAGAGCAAACCCGCTCCCGGCACGGAAAATTGCCTGTACCGCCAATACGACATTGAGATTATATCAGTGAGATAGATCTTCCACTCTGGCAACAAAATGAGTTAGAGATCTCAGCTTTTACCAGTGTCACACATATTGTTCAGAATGTAGTAAACCAACAAGACAGTTATTATGTGCCTCTGAGAATTACAACATACTTGTTCACAACAAGGTTGATATCTCCCCTCCTCCAGAATGCAGTTTCAATCAGTCCAACAACAATAATGAAATTACAAGTTATGTGCTGAACTAAAATTATTTTAAAAATAAAATGCGATAATCATTCAATTTAGAAGACAATGCTTGTTCAGTGACACAAGACTGAAAAAGATTACGCTTCTAATTTGCATCTTGCACACATGGCTGCACCCTCGGCATCCTCAGATATTTTCAACAAAATTAGATTTCTAGAAGTAAGGACAGTAATCAGTATTGGTGTTGCAAAATGCGAAACGCGTTAAATATATCATTGTACTTGTGGTTCTGACATCACTATGATGCCATTTCGTACTGTGTTACCCATTTAGGATAATAATGGAAACTGAAGCGATGTGATCATGCACACTTTGAGTCCTGAATGTAGTCTTTGTTGTTTTCTCTTGTACTGCAAGTCTCGTGTTGTTTGCATCAGCCCCCTCCCCCTTCCCCCTCCCTCCCCCGTTTCCGCAAATAGAACAGGCTCATAGCACCCTGACGTGCACGGAAGTTTCTTGTTTCCACCATCGTTTGTTCTTCGTTTTCTGCGACGTGAATGAAATGGAAGAACATGCCATTCTTTTCACACTGCTCTGCAAAGGTGAGCCAATTAAAAACCCTATCTACCTCGCAAAGCTCTCACAGTCCGTCTAAGAATGGAAGTGAGTGTTTGAACTGACGCAGGACCGAGCTAATAAGAGCTCCGTGTTTCACCATTAGATCTCTTCGTGTCTCGGTTTCTCAGTTCTATACGTCACATCTGTTTTCTCTTAGTGTCCACTTAACTGAAAATTTTACTAATTCTTGTTCGCCACCCCTCTCCTTTTCCCCGCCTAGGGTTTTTTTTTTCTCTCAAAGTATGGATTACTATTGTCGAGAGAATACCTTCATCTGCACCATGTTGTATTCCCGCTGCGTTACTCACAGGCCGGGCACAGATGCCAAAAGGGTACCGTTGTCGCGGATGTCAAACGTGGTTTTCCATCCTTGCCATGAAAGACGCCAATTTCAGGGATTAAAGGATGAGAGAGAGAAGAGAAGGGAGTGAACGGATGATGTTGCTGCGAAAGAAAATACCTTTGCTTTGTAAAATATATAGTTATATTTGAATAGGTGGAATTGGGCTGAGGAGAAAGGGTTAGACATTGACATGTCAGTGTATCCTTTTTCCTTGTAAATAATTGGACGAGAAAAGGGATGACGTTGCCGTGTGTTGAGGCAAAGATAGAAGGCTGACAGTGACAGGTATTACATTAATTGATAGTGCTTAATTAAATGCCATCTCAAGAATTAAGTTGTCGAGTCGCTCTTGCTCACATTCAATCCTACACCGACTTTGGATTGAGGCGTACTGAGACTTTCATGTCTGCGGTATTGAATACTCTTTCTCGCTGGGTAGGAGAGACGTACGCTTTTGCTGGTGGTGGAAGGGGCGTGGGGAGAAGAAGGGAGGAGTATGGTATGGACAATGTAGTGTATATACCCGAGATAATGGCACTCCAGTATTTTGTAAATTGAAGTTGTTCCTGGCCGTGCCCCTCCTTGTACGTTTCAATCATCGTTTATCCGAGTTCTCCATTTCATTCTCCTGCACTTTTAAGTGTTTCAGTTTTCCATTGCGGCTCCATTTGAACACAGACAGACTGCCCGTGTCATAGGCATCGCGGTTTTTATTATTTTTTAGGGAGATGGGTGGCTGCCGAATTTCTCTGTCTGGGGAATATAGGGAAATGAGAGACAGTGAGCAGCTTTCCTGGTGCCTGACTCAGTCTATCACCACCTCCTGGTCCCGACCTGGTTCCATCTGGCTTTGTCCTCCGCGTGTCACGCTGGTGCTCACGAACGAAAACGTCAGTCGTTGCTAATGTATAAATCTATCTTCCTTACATTTTTTTGTGTTTGGGGATACGGAGGATTAGATGTGAAGATGGGTCAGAGTCTTGCATTTATTCGTGTGGTGAAAATATAAGCATCATCGTAGCAAGAAATAACAGTGCATTCTGGGAGGAATTCAGTGCTCACAATTTCAGTTGCAGAAAACCAGTCTCAGCTCCAAATTTCTTTGTCAGTGGTAATGACTGCTGGGGACATAAAAATAACAAAGACAATAAGAAAGAGGAAACAAACAGGAAACATGCTTACAGTGATTGTGAATGCTTTATTCCCTTATTGTTGTCATGGTAGTTTTCATGTGCCCAGTTAAAGCAAAATGGATAACCTCAACATTTCGTTACCTGAGAAACGGTACAGATGAAATGGAAAGGTGTAGCTGATGATGGAGATTTTGAGTTAGCCGTGCATAGCGGTGCCCGGTAGTTCAGCAGTGTGTCTGAAATTTCCCGAAAGGGGAGGGAGAGGCGATGAGAACTTCCTTCCTCCTCCTCTCGCCACTATTTCCCCCCCCCCCNCCCCCAACAAAAAGAAAAAGGGAATATGGACATAGGTTTGGAAAAAGTGGAAAAAGGGGAATACAAAGGCACGTTCAATAATATTTTTTTTTTGCAGGTTCTCGTTGAAACAATTGTAATCGTTGTTCTAGAGCTGGTGAGAGTTGGTGTAACATGCCCCCAATTTCAACACAAGGTGACATGTATGCCATAATGTGGATTTTAGACCAAACTCGACCTTAGCACGGAACAGTGTGTGTAACGTATACAGTAGTGAGCAACGTCAATAAGACATTGTGACTTAACCAGTGGGTTAGATCATCTGCACTGGCAACAAAATGAGATAGAAATCTCAGCTTTTACCGGTGTCATTTACTGGTTGATATAGCTATTTTCGAATTGCTGGAGCAAAAAAAATA
>JAWQUT010000028.1:2379233-2390825 GCA_033807755.1 Ellobium chinense
GGGGGGGGGAGGGGGATTGGAAGGGATGAAGGTTTTCGTCGGTCCGGACTGTCTTGGATGGTGCAGCGCACGCTCAATTGGTAGTGAAAACTGCAAAGAATTACATGGCACCGCCACACTGCTAAGCACTTGGCCTTGACATCTTGGAATGCCTTGGTTTGTCTTGCATTATTACTTCACTGAGACGGGCGGGGTGCCGTACTTGCCGTACATTAGGGAGGGGCGGGAGCTTGTGTATGAATAAATAATCATAAAGTATTGGGAAAGGTGCTGGAGAATACATGGATGTGTGTAAAATGAGATTTATCATTGTTCTCGTGCATGCGTAAGTGAGTGAGTGAGTGAGTGAGTGAGTGAGTGAGTGAGTGAGTGAGTGAGTGAGAGAGAGTGAGAGAGTGATTCAGTCAAACAGTGAATCACTGCCAGTTAACTTACCGCACTACATACGTCCTCTTATGTTCTTGAAACTGCCGATTTGATGCAGACACGACATTAAATTACTGTAGCCTGTGTTTGTAAACTTAGTTAGGGTCAGAACTGTTCGGAAAATGTTTATGCGCCTACACTGTTGAGAGCATGACCTCAGTTTCGTCCTGCGTGTTGCACAGAATGTACCCGTTACAAAGTCAGGATGCTGCAATATGCGGGTTATACAAAAAGGATCAAAGAGCTAAAAAGGCCATCTTGGATTTATTAGTGGCAGGCATCTGGCTTGCCAGGGATACCCGAGGGAAACTTGAGCAGTAAAACAGGGCCTGCATAGCAGATTGCCGTTATCAAAATGATCCTTTAATTACTGACAGCAACTTCACTGAGAGTCTTGACTGCAGAAACCAAATCTCTCCGCCATCTTACCAACATACAAAGCACAGGAAGACATCAATTTTAAACTGGAACACTTCACACAGCAATAAATATGGAACGTTGAGCCCACGGTCGGCTTTACTGGTAAGTCGTTAACTCAAGAGAAATCCTTAACTTCTTACAGTGGTAATAATATCATCGGTTACTGTACCGGAATTTCTTTGGTTTTAATGTCCTGACTAACGCTATCCTTAAACACTTGGAACATTTCTTACAGGTGTGCGTTAATTAACAGCAAGATACAGTGTTTCCTTACTCTTTGTTCGGATTCAATGTGAATTAGTTTGTTTTGACAGGAACCATTTTCAGTCTTCGTGAACCGTCAGGATGTTGTTGAAGAATTCCCCGTCAGATATGGGTAACAAGAGGAGCTTTCTATCTGAGAACTTGGGTATGCTGGGGTTGTTGTCTTTACTGTCACAGGGCAGAATTTAAGCTGGAAGGACGCTGTTGTTAATAATAATCCTTTTTTGTTGATATAATCACACTGCCACATAAGCGCCTGGCAAGATGTAGGAGTTTGCTTTGACGCAACCTAAGGGATTGAACTGTCAGATTCTTAGAAGATAAATAAAGTGAGCATGAGGATCCTTCCGTCTAGACATACTGTGTTACTTTTCAGTCAGTACATAGGTTGGTTCCATCATTTTTTTGTATTATGGAACGCTAGTTTTACTGAAATTTTAAATTTTATTTAGACTAATCTAGTTGGTGTCCACATAGACTTTCCTGGAATTTCAGCCGGGTTCTTTCCTTTTGAATTGCACTTCACAGAGTTCAGAAGGGGCTATGGAGATCTAATTGCAGTAAGTGGAATCGCCCAGGTTGCTCTAGTGATCTGTAGGCGTCTCCATCTGTCTTCAAAGAAATCAGCCAATAACCTGAATGATATGGCTCTGTCCTGTTTATTGTCGCTAATCGTCTAAGCCCCTTCGACATGCAGAATATGAACTGGTGTATTAAATACAGCACTGTCTGAGGTCTGTGTTTGGCCCTGTTTATTTCTAATTTGATTTGGATAAGGAAACTCCAGCTGCCTGATTCTGATAGTACGAAAAACCTGGAAGGAGGAATGTTGTGAGTTGTTCCCCTTGTCGACATCTGTAGGCTTTGATGTGCTCAGTCATTTGGTCTGTTCAAACTTTTGCTCACGTCGCTCGTTTTTGCCGTCAAGGAGGAGGAGTGGGAGGGGTGATGTTACTCTTATGGTGAGCTGAAAGAAGGAAGGAGATGATGCCTGAGAGAGGAAGAATATATGAAGAAACTGCATTAGGGTTACTGTAATTATGACAGTTTTTTCAATTTTTCGCTTGAAGCGATACATCAAAGCATGACTGCAATATTAGTTGTCGTGGCGCTGCCTTGACAGCACTCTTCATACAAAGACAACGATAATATCATTATATGAGAAGGCAGTAGATAAGATCTCATTCAACTGCAAACGTTCTTTGAATAAAACATTTTATCTCTAGGGATTACGACAGTATTGCGTGTTGCGATATAAAAAAGTGTCCACCCCAAGGCCGCTGGGACATTGCTTACAACCGTTTCCTTCTACCGATGTAACAGTTGACACAACATCCACCTATTCCCTATTCCCAGACGTTAGATAAACATTGAGTAATTCCAAAATGTCAGTCACCCTGATTCCTGTAGCCTGTCTGGTTTCTTCTTTTTCTCTTTTGCACTAGTTAGGCTCAAGCTGCTTTGGGTGCATCGATTTCTTTCTGCAACTTATAGAACTCTATTTCATACTATGCCGTCACGAGTTTTTTTTTATGTTTGTGTGCGTTTCTTTTTGTCACTCTTACACTGGGTTTTTCCCTGGAGGACAAAAAACAAAAAACGGGGGAGGTCGAGAAGGAATGTTTTATTCTCTTTAGTTTGTAATGGCGAGACGTGATAATTTTAACCTCCAAACTCGCAGCTCTTTTGTAAATGAGAGACGGAGCGATGAGTTCGTACACCAGGTGCACGCGCGCACATGCCAGTACCCTGAGATCTGCGCACCCTTATTGAGTGCAGCTCTCTCCAGGCCTTGGAATGAACTGTCTCGTTCTATTATGTAAGAACAGAGCATCATAATTCACTTTGTGAGCTGGCGGCGGCTACATGTAATAATTTGCAGAACGTGTAGATGGTGAGTCGGCTATTAAGTACATAAAACTTGCTGGTGGCAGAGTATACCAGAAGGCCATAGTCATGTTCCTGGTAATTTGGTCTCTGTTTGAAGGGGAGGAGAATGGGGGGAGTCTGGAACGTGTTTTGGAGAGAGAGAGAGAGAGAGAGAGAGAGAGAGAGAGAGAGAGAGAGAAGAAGAAGAAGAAGAAGAAGAAGAAGAAGAAGAAGAAGAAGAAGTGGAGGCGAAGGTTGGAGCCGAGAGAGAGAGACAGAGACACAGAGAAAGAGAGAACCAGCGGGAAAGAGATGTCTCAGATGTGTAAGCATTTGCACATGACAGTTGTTTTTTAAATGAACTGAAGAAAGGGAAAGGAGGCAGAGTAGTTGGTTTTTTTTTTTTGCTGGTGAAAANAAAGGGGGGGGGGCGAGAGCGGGGGCTGAAAGTAACGAGTCCGAGTTGGCTCAGTTAGATACTTGTAGAAGTACATTTCTTAGAATTCTGCTTATGTTTTTATCTTCTGATTACCTGATTACTGTAATTCCCTGTAAAAAGAATTCAACTACATACAGGTTTTTATGCACATCATGGATCAGTCTATTGACTTTAATGACAATGTAATCAGGCAACCGCGTGGTAATAAATTCGGAAATTATTTTTTGGGGTAAGTGCAAAGCTTCCTGTCTATGCTGGGCTGCTCCGTTCAGTATTAGCTTTATTGTCACACATTAAAGACGGAGGATTAGAATGATATAAGGCTGATAATAATAATCACTCAACTGTTACAGTTTCATAAGTTTTATCTGTCTTCAAGGCTGCCTGATGTTTTCCACCAGATTTGATGTATTAAGGGGAAGACTGCCTGATGTTTTCCACCAGATTTGATGTATTAAGGGGAAGATAAATTATAAGAATGTAGATAAGTTTTATAGTCGAAGAGCTGATAAGATGACCCAAAAAGAAGAAGAAAATTTGATAAAGAGAAATTTGTCTTCTTCACACATCGTTCACAGTTAAACCTGATACATTCATAGCGAGATGCTCGCCCTGATAGTCTCATGTTACAGACGTGGAGGTGTAGGGAGGGATAAGACGATAATATTGTTTCCTCTCATTTTAACCTTGTGGGCAGATGGCGTTGGCATCAAGCGTTGGTGTCATATGTTATAGTAATGGTAGTTGTTGTGTATCTTCGCTGCTGTTTCATTTTTTGATGGCATCCTATTCCTAAAATATCAAGCACTCTTTAATCTGACATTTAATTATTTCATGCAAAACATAATGTTATGTATCCGAACTGGTCACTATCATACCGTTTTGGCTAATCAAACCTTCAGTAACTGAGATTCTACAAGCGATTTTTCCGAATTGGCTGTTGGTAAGTTTTCTTCACCCGGTACTTCTTTTGTAAAAATGCAGAAACAAGAAATACGCAGTCGTTCTACTGTTACCAAACCCGTCCGTGGTGCAGGTATGCCGGTGCAGGTTAATTGTTAATAATCAGGCTCAGCCTCTCCTTTGTTGTACCAGCCCTTGGAGCCAGGCCGCAGTCAGGGAAACTAGCCAGCAGCTTTCATACAGTTACAGCTAACTGCAAGTCCGTGCTGCCAATTAAGTCCGGTGTTGCTTTACATAAATACGAACCTGTCTATGACAGTTGAAAATGGACGGGAGCCATGTTGACCACCGCAATTGGCAATGGGCATGGCAGTTTTATCTGAGAGGTTGTCAAGACACCTTACATCTCATTGTTCCTGACGACCAGGTGACCACTGTAAACGTGAGTTTCCAAGACCAGGTTTGATTGCTCATCCAAATTGATAGCATTCTTTCCCACCATGAGGTAAACCTCAGCAGCTCCCAGGCTGTATCCTGTGCCAAGATAATCCAGCGAGAAACTAAAGATTAGAATCGAATATGACATAAGATCGTCCCTGGTAGAGGGAGGAGTGTGGATTTGAGCTAAGCGGGTTGTGAAGTCGGAGATACGAAGTAGGCCGTAAATTTTTCATTCATGTGAAGTTTTGTGACCGGAGAGAGATAATCACATCACCATCTATCTCAGGGTTTCATTCCGAAATGCTTTTGTAGTTTTTCCTGGTTTTTTTTTGTTTTGTTTTAAACTTTCGACTCTCGTTATGCTTTCCTGCCGACCTTAACTTCTTAAATCCTTCTCTTCATTGTACACTTCTTTTCACCCTACCATCATTTCTCTCACTCTCGCTCTCTCGTGCTCTCTTTTTACCTGTGTGTTTTGTTCCACCTCTCTCTTTCATCCCCAATCCATGCACATCCTCCCACACGTAAAAAGGTTTAACGTGAAGGCGTTACCACCTGCCGATCTGGCCGTCACTTTTTACAGTCAAGTGTTATCATATGGCAATTTTTTTTCTTAGCCAGAACCGTTTGATTCGAGCCTCCACTTGATGTGTCGATAATGATACGTTGCACTTCCTCTTGAAAATTAATACTTTTCCAACTTTCTTTATGCGAGAAAAATAAAATGTGAAGTTTTTTCCCCTCCCCACCTCCCGCTCTCTTATATTTTGCCCCTTCACCCTTGCCCTCCATGTCTTCCCGGCATATCTCTTCAGTTTGAAACAGAAACCGATTGTTGAGTCTTTCCTCATTTCCGTGTTCTCTCGCATCTCTCCTTCCCACTTCTATTCATCCTCTCACGCCTGGCTCTTTCTCTCTGCCTCTGTAGTAGCACTTACCTTTCTCTAAACATTAAGGATATCATGCCCACATGCTTATTCTGATCTCTGCCTCTTAACCCAGGGCGTGCTCACTCAGGTCGAAAAGAATATTAAAGAAGTGATGTTTTGTTTCGTCTTTATGATTGCACCACTCCTGTCGTTACGTCTTTCATCCTGTTGGAACTTCAGCTGTGTCATGTTCAATCTCTGTCCACCTGGAAACCATTAGTCCGAGTGAGTTAAAGAACACTAGCGAGTATAGTTTACTTATAAAAGGATGGCATAATCAACTAATTTGGCTGCTCTCTTTGCCTTAGCCTTGAGACAAATGGCTGCTGCTAATGCGGTATGGCAGATATTGTAAAAGGAGAAAAGCAGCGGCATTTTCTTGGTAGTTATATTGCTGAAGAGGTCCTGAGATTGGGCAAGTACGTTTGTGTAGCTAGAGCTTTGAATGCATCTTCAGTGAGAAGCATACGGAATATGGCACATGACGACGGCGTGTCCAAGATTAGCTCTACCTTGGATCCGCCTAAATAAACCATTCTGTCCTGGTGATCACTTCTTTCTCTGGTCACTTTAACTTGGCGCTTTCTGGGGTCGGCTTAAACAAGTTTGAATGTACATTGACGCGGATTTGAAACAGAGTAATTTTTTGCCGTATACAATGTGTGATGAGGTAGTTGATATCTATAGCCATTGCTTAGCAACTAAAGGGATCCGTACTGTAGCATAAATAAGAGAAATTAATTAAAATTTATCAGTGCAATCATATAGTGCACTCTTGTCTCAAGGTAACGGTGGTGGTGGGGTTGGGGAAAAGGGTTGGGGGGNNNNGGGGAGAGCAGAAAAAACGGACGTCTAGTAGTCTTTTTTTATATCTTGAAAAAGTAGACAAATTGCAGTCCGTCCTCCTGTTAGTCCGCCACATCAAAGTCCCCTGATCCTGCCAAAGGAGAAATTTCCCAGTGATCTTCTCTAATTTCACATTCCACCATGCTCGCACCCTTGGCACCAAATGCCTTTAGCTTACAGTATGTTTACAGGGGCGTAGCATTCCAGATGCAGTGAGGGACCCAAAAATGTGACAGCTTTATTTCAAAAGTTTGTTTAGCCATAGGGGTGATATGAGAACATTGACAAGGACGGTTTGTAGCCAAGTGCATGACATAAACATTTTCCTTGATCGAGATACGCCTTTGTGTACATGTCTACGTTGAAGGTTCTCGCTGTGGTGAAGACAGACAGCCAGATGTTGTAGTTGTTCTTTCCTTCACAGTTCATAGTTTTTATCATACTCCATCGCTCAGCAGTTTACATGGTGCAATTATCCCGCAGTCATGGTGGTCATTATATTGGAAATGTGGCTCCTTTATGCTAACCTCGTTTCGCGACTGCGTCCATTTCACCCAACACTCAGACATACGGGCAAGTCCGCACGCACGTACATGCACACTTATACACACACACATACACCCATACACATACAGACAGAGAGAAAGGTAGAGAGAAAAACACGCAGTTATAATGTGAACGGTCTGGTCTTTACAAGCGCTTTATCTCTCAGACTTTCTCTCCTTCTCTCTCTCTTTTTCGCTGTCGTTTTTTTTTCCTGCGGTAGAAAGTGCACTCTGCCAAATGTATCAGTCTCCTCTTTTTGCTGCTGTTCCACAATAATTGCCTTTCTTGTTTGAGCATTTCGTTGCGTCTTTCTGCGCAGTGCGATCATTTAAATAATGTGTCTTTGTACGAATATTGCGTATATTGCGGTGTACATTGCTTATTTTGTGTTTTTTCAGACATGCTATAATATTACGACCCGTTCATTCCGTAATGTGTTATCTCTTGTCTCTGACAGATGAGTGTGTGAACCCGCTGGGCATGCAATCCTATGAGATCCCTGACAAGGCCATCACTGCTAGTTCGTCCTACGATAAAGCCTCTGTGGGTCCAGAGAATGCGAGGTAAGATGTCTGTGCTGTTAGCCAGGGGACTGTAATGAAATTGTTGATGATGCTGATGCCCACGCTGATGTGGTAGAGATGTCAGTAGAACCTTTTTTATGCACTATGCTTAACCTCCCAGACTTGCAGCTCATTGTGCTTGTGCAGGTTATTATTGCTTGTAATTGCTTGCCATTTTTTCAAAAAAAATAGTATAAAGTGTCAAGTTTTGAGAGCGAAGGATGTAGCGAGAGGAAAGGGAAAAGGTAAGGAGTAGAGAAAGGAAGTGGGGGAAAGTGTACTGCATTTTATCAAGAGATTAAGAAAAGGAAAGAAGGAAAAGGGAATGATAGGTAAAATGATCTGTGTAGGTGGTTGCAGATGGCATTGTGTTCTTGATGTAATAAATTTTCTTATATAGAGTGAGCTTAATGATATTTGTGAGCTGCATTTGTAGTCTCGGACATTAGGCATAGTGAATTTCTATTGAATTGGTGAACATTTAGAAGTATGTTGCGTTACACCTGCGTTGACTAATGTTGCTATACACCTCCGTTTCTAATTGATCCAAGCCAAAAAGCCCCTATTTGGCCGATGCATCCCACTGCCAACAGAAATAAAGAAGTGTCCATATAAAAACAGTTCCAGCCCAAACGGATCATATTATTTTCCCATCATACTATAAGTTGCTGCCGCGTTCAGCTTGTTTTGGAACTTCATATTACAATGATAATGAGCGAAGGATGTATGGAAATATGAAACAAATAACAGAACAGGGAGTAGATTTACTGGCGGTAAACTGACTTTGACACTGTTAATTTATTTCTTTACCTCGCGCCTATTATTGTGGCAAGATCATTAGACTAGTTAAAATGTTAAACAAATACCAGAGATAAGGAGGATGAAATGCCCTGTGGAATACTAAGGATATGTTATGGAAATCTTGTGATGTTGTTTTCTTATGATGGCAATTGTGATTGTGATGAGTATGATTAGAACAATGTGAAGTGGGATGAGAACGACGTTGTCGACAGAGTGGAAAGACACAGTGTGTTTACACTGCTGGGCTCCTTGATGTAATGACATCTGCTCGAACGTTCCACACGGTGCTGTTTTTTTCCTGCCAGGCTCAAGATCCACAGCCATATTGTGTTACATCAGAGTTTCATCCTTGCATGTGAGCAATGTGTAGTGCGACTGTGAACTATGTGCTCTGTGATGAAAGGCTGCATGACAAGATGTCGTTTCACTGTTCCCAAGAGTTAGATCTATCTGGCATCAATGCGTTTGTATTATTTATGTCATTTATGTGTCGTCATTGTCGAGAAAAATTATGGAATTTCACGTAAGGTCTCGCCTGCACGTGTCGAGTGTCAAGCAGGAACAATTTCTTAGCCGTGCTGAAAATGTTTTGCCCTAGCAGCCGTAAATTCTTCGCCCCAAGAGGGGAACTATTGCATAAGACAAGAGATTGTCGCCTGACATTATCCGAGGCAGCCTGAGATTTTTAGTATTCATGGAGGTAGGTGGGAAATTACTGATAAATCAAACCAAAGTGTAACACCCCCCCCCCCCNCCCCCCCCCCTTTCTCTTGCAGGAAAACGTCAATCTTGCTTCACACTCTTTCCCTGAAACTAATGAATCAGCGTTTATTTATCGCTCTACTTGATATTCTAACCTTTGTCGTTTAATCCGCCATTACTGATTTGCAAAGGACAGGTACTAGAAACTGGGAGGTCAGAGCTGACAGATAGGGGAAGCTTACTGTAGCACTGAGTAGCAGAGTTTAGCGTCGACATATAAAAAAGACATTACAGATGTCGAGATGGTCTATTTAGCTGTGTTGTGGAGTATGAATGATATTGATTATTGCATAAGACACAAAGTAAGATCACTACTGGACCTTTCCTGTAATGTAAGAGCTGTACTAATATGTTAATTAAGTACGAGTAAGAGTGGCTTCAACTAAGTGATAGCAGTTTGATGGATAGGGGATTGGCTCACGAAATGTCTGCGACAGAGAGGTAAGAAGCATCCAAATCCTATTATACCCCACGTTATGAGACCCTTTCAGGCAGCCCTAGCTAGAGGCAGAATCTTCAACGCAGACATTCCTATAGTTTGACGTCGTCGCGTTCCAAATAACCTTAAGTTGTATTTTTTGGTTAAAATTAAGGATGGTACAGGCTGAAGAAACTTATAATAATAGTAGGTATGAACTCTTATAGTCGCACTGTCCGTGACCCGGAACTAGAAATGTGAGATGCTGTAATATGACGTGCACACTATAATATCATCACTGGTGTTCCTTGGCAGAGAGGAGAAAGTACCAAGACTAGGAGTATCTCTTACCGAAAGCCCGCATTCTTGCCAGGGAGGTTTCGCACCCGAATGTATGCCAAGCACAAGTGCGGGAATGACAGGGAGAAATGCTGTACATGTTCCCAACTTCTCATCGTCTCTACACCAAAGAATAACACCGTAGCAACTTTGCCCAACATTCCTAGCTTAAACTTCAAGCTGACAGTGACATGTGGAGAGTGGCTGTGATAAATGAGCCACTTAAATAAAAGCTATGCATAATACAGCAGTACATTTGCAATGGTTGTAGCTGTGACTAGAGTCTGCACAGTCAATGGTTGGCGGAGAGCTGTTGTTTGATGGTACGTTCTAATAATTAAATCCCTAGTCGGAAATGTTTCATGAGTGCATTATTTGCTTTATTAGTGAACGGTCGCCTATCCACGATCACCCTGGAATCCACGACGACTGATAAATTGTTTGAACTGAGAATGAAAGAAAATCCACACAGTTAAGGCAGAACATTTATGAATAGCGCGAAAGAATACACTTGCGTGGTGGGCAAGCGAGACATTACGTATAGATCCAAGTATCTATGGGAAATGGAAAACACATTGAGAGAAATATACGGGCCGCCGATGAAGTTGAAACCGTGTGTCCCAAACAATGTTCAAACACACTGCACCGAAATGATCACTTCCATCACACAGGAGCGCATGTTGGGCCAGCTGTGAGCACCAAGGCTACCCAGTACACGCTCGCCTCACCGGAGTCTGGTGAACTCATTCGCTGTTTTAATGGGAAACGTCTAGTCTTCATTCCGGCATAGACAAATGTAGACTTTGTCGAGCAGATAGTAACTTAATTCTCTTGCATTTTTGTTCACAATCACCCTCCCTTCTATCCACATCCCCTATTGGCCTTCCGTTCGGGATATGGCAATGACATGTGGAACAAATAAGCAAACAAACATATAAAATAAGCGAAGAAAAAAATCGGGGCAAGTCTGGGTCTTAGTTTTTTTTTTGGCGTTTAGCTGGCAGGTATTCGTTTTAAAGTTGAATCCTCTTTTCTCAGATATAAAATAGAGGGTGCCTAGAAAGGGAGCGCGGAAAGCTAAATGTAAAATTCCGGAATTCGATATAATAACTCTTCCGAAATTCATATGATTAATGTAATGGAGAAACAAGGGTCTGAATATAAAGAAAAAAAATGTGGGTGGATTTCGATAAAACAATGTATTCCAAAGAATGTGATGTAATATGTGAAGTCAGAACAGAAATTCCATATCTAAAAAAAAAAGATCACTCTGGATTATAATATAAATTGCATATCTTGAAATTCAGTCTAATAACACTAGAAAACATTATATCACCGAAATACGACATCAAAATGAGATGGACTAGAATTGGATATAATAATTAAATACCAGAATGCAGTATAATATTGCGCATCGGAATACGACAAACAACGTGGCCGAAGTAGGATTCGCCTCTGTGCCTGCTTTACAAATCTTTTTTTCAATTGGAGGGGGGCGGNGGACGAGGGGGACGGGGGCAGGTACGCAGACAGGCCTGTCCAAGTGCATGTTTTACACCAGCGAGTCAGTATTTATTTTGCTGTGCCTCATTTGGCGTTCAGTGTTAGTGTAAGTTTAGTTGGAGG
>JAWQUT010000028.1:2390842-2403237 GCA_033807755.1 Ellobium chinense
GGGGGCGGGAAGGGTCTCGAGCAGTGTAGGTCGAGATGTACTCAACCCATCAAGCACTGCCCAGCTTCCAGACCCTCGGCTTTTACATGGCGCCAAGGATTTTTATATATACTAACTCTAGTTCATCTATGACCCCGCTGTTATGTTACTTAAGACGAGCTTACGGTTTGTGATTTACGGTTCCAGAGAAATGTTTATGTAAACCTTCAGCGTTTGAATCTGACTTTGACATTTGTCACGCCTTGCTGGGTCAATGGTTGGCACACGCCGCTAAGGAATGTTCTGCACATGTCATGTCTCTTATGACGTTAGCACGATTTCTCAGCACGTCTATCTGACTTGGAATCAAGTAGACAAGGACCACTGTGCCTGGCATCGCGGACCAACACTTTCCTTACTTTTCATAGCTTCCACGTCATGGTCCTACCTCAGTCATGGCAGTCCATCATGTTAGATTATTATATTTGTGCTAGTACATATTGCAAACTAGGCTCATCCTAATGTGGAGCTTTAAGAAGATACTTGCCCTCGAGCCTGTGATGTGTGATTCCCTGATCCAAGCCGTGCTCCTTGCTAAGTTCGTTAAGATTTCAAGTTCTATATGATTTCTATTGCTCCAGAGAAGTGAAGTTGGACAATTCTAAGTGTGTTTTAATGCAGGAAAGCGATATAATGAGAGACGTTCTGCACAACACGACTTCTCTTAACTCCTGTGCTGTATCTTAAGATTCTAAAAGTTTCTAGACGGGTCTGTAACCGTTAGCTAAGTTGCTGTTTCTTATTGCTCTGTCTAACATGGTCCAGCAATGAGGTAATGGATAAAGTGTAACCGTAACTGTGAGATATTTTTTCTAGGGGTTTTAGTTTCACTGTCAAGTTACTTTTGACAGTAACTTTATCAAGAATGAAAGAGTATCGGGGACTACTGAGACAATGAGTAGAGAACGCCACATTTTTGAGTAGATATAATTAGGTCACATTTATCACGCTTTTATTAACTCATGAGCGAAAAAAAAATGCCGTCATAAGAATCATTGAAAGCTTTATTGTTCGACTCAGGCAATATGTGCCGGGCCGGGGCGGGTGGTGCCTTGTGCTATTTTTCTGTACCCTTTGTTTTAGTGTCAGCGTCGCAATGTATTTGTCTCGGGCATTGCTTCTCCCAAATAATTTCCTTATATTCACAGTTGCCACATTGGCAACACAATAACATGTCCCCATTCTATTGTGTCGCGCAACCTTTGCGCGGAGGTATAATTGCTGTTATACGAGTTGCCAAATATGCAAACGTACAGACGACATATTATAATATTCAAACATGTAATTATTGTGCAAGACGATCAGGTTTAGAGCAGTCCCTCGTCGCTTTCCGTAGTCTCCTCCAGTCCCTGCCCGCCTTGCCTCGGAGTTGCTGCGACAAGTTGCGAAATGTTACTTTGTCATCAACGTTCCATCATACATTTGTACTCAGCTGCATTGTATGGATGTTCTGTTATAATGTGGGAATGTTTTGTCTTTCTGAATATGAAATTTCATCACTCCATTAAAGCAAACTGACGGTGGTCAGGCTGCAACCCCCCTAAACGTTACCAAGGTCTCGGTATGCGCAGAATGGACACAGGTCACTTGCTTAACCCGCCTGGCGTCGTCTGCCGCAGGTTTATGATTACCAATTAGGACAGTCTCGCCCAACATTCCTGGTTTAACTGCCGTCTTCTTTTTCATTTACTTGGTCCCTAGTAGTCTTTTGTTATTGTTGTTATTGTTGTTGATGATAAGTGTGTTAGACCTGAGCTCCTATTCCGTATATTTTTTACACTAGTGTTTATTTGGCAGAGTCATACATTTACTCCGTTTAGAGTAAGAGAGGGTAGCACGCTTCGCTTGACTTTTGATACCATGCAGAATGTGTATACCAGAAACAAAGATAGTAACTCTTTCGTGGGGATGAAACTCATAAAAATTAAAGTGGTGGTTTTCCTGTCATTGTGTGAAATATTTTAAAACATGTTTGTTTTGCCTGCAAGTTAAACACCTTTTCGCGGCATTATAGCAATAATATAGTGCTCATGATGCGATCACGGTAAGCTTGCAGACAGTTACCATGCTCCAGTTGGAAAACTGAATGTGCTACAACAACAGGTTACTTGTACTTGATATTTTGTATGGATTGTAATGAATATTTCGTTCAGTTCATTTATTTGAACCCATGTTACAAAAATTATAAGTTAGAGATAATTAAACATCGATATGCAAGGCAAATACATAGGCAGACGAAACAACATAACGTAGATTGAATGCTGGCGCAGAAATGTTGAGACTGAGGACCTGACTAAATTTATCTGAGTTCCTTTACTTTCCCCGTTTTCTCAGTTAGGCCAAATTGTAAAACATGTGAAGTGAAGAACAAATGTAAATGGTTCATCCCAAGTAATATTTTTTCTTATCCCAGCGGCCAGGACTTGAGGTTACTGACAGCTGCCATGTCCCACCTAACCACCTTAACTACACAAGTCCGTACTTAATTGATAAGGGCTAGCGGTAAAGAAACTGTTGGCATGTGTATTGCTGACCACTAAGAAGGTGGTGTCAGTGGCGTTTACTCGTGCCACTGTAGGTATATAAGACAGTTCTAAAGTGAACGTGACCAGGTTTGGAGGCTTCAAGTGTCTCTCGGGGTCAGTGCACTTTCAGATTATCAGCCTTGTGAGTAATCCTTATGGTGCGCGTTGAACGAAGATAACGCCCACTTCCGAAATGAATAGAGGAATAAATTTAGCATGCAGTCTTGTCTTTGGAAAGACCTGAATAGATCTGCACTCCCTTAGACTTTTCACGATCCAAATTTCGTACTTGGGCTACATCAAATCCTTCTAAGATATACGTATTTATTGGCCTAGGTGTTGTAAAATCTTTACAACAGTGTCATTTCTGTATTGTTTCTTTTCAACTGGGTGAATAAAGAACTACGGCGACCCAGTTTTCGTCCGTTAAATAGTATTCCTACTCTCTTATGATATAGTATTCATACGTTTTCATCAGTGTAAATGTACACAAATCCGTGAAACGACAGATTTTAAGCTATTAGAAGAGGTTTTGCTATCATGAAAAGATATTGGGATCAGTAACAGATTGATTAAACTAGGCGTTGTTAGGCTGTATGCAAGGGAAACATCAGTTAATTTTGACTCACGGGTAGTAAGATGTATCCGGCAAACAACAAATCTGAGACCCGCGACCAGATATTATACCTTGCCCTAAGCGAGTGCAGCAGATTTCTGTTATAAATACAGATAAAATTGAACTTGGTAAATTTCCTCTCTCTGCTCCACCATTTTCTTGGGTCGAAGAAGGACCGGATTTTCAGGACGAGTTAAGAACGTTCCACCCGCGTTTTAGGGGAGTAAAATCGGGAAAATACGACTTTCCTCATTTGTCGTTTTTTGAACATTCTCAGGGCCATCCAATCTTTCATGGCGTCTAAAGTATTCGTCTAAGGTGTATTTCAGAGCGTTGGTTATTCTATCAGTAATAGCGCGTTGTTTTTCTTTCATTTTGTTTATAGCATCGGAAGACCACTGTCAGTAGTCAGTGCCCTGTGAATTCGCCCTTACGCCTCGTTGATCCCATTCGCAGAGTCGGGGATTAGTCCAGTATTTTGATAAATACTATTGAAAATTGGCTTGTTGGATGTTCATGGTTACTTATGAACTGCAAGCCATCATGAGCAGCTAAGATTTGGTATGATGGTAAAGAGTACACAAAAAAAACAGGAAAGGGAAACGAGAGACACAGAGATTACTATGCAGGCGCCGTTAGCATTTGATATTGGCTACGGTGAGTGAACTATGAAACGAGTTTGCTGAGTATGCTTCTATCACGATTTCCCTGCTCAGACCACAGGGAAGATGCCCGAAAATAACCTGCTGTCTATACAATGAATGTTGTCCTGGGCTGCTTACACTCTGATCAAGGACAAACACGTCGAGTATGAACTCTGTCGGGGTAATCACTGCACGTCCACGCACGGCTAGAGATGCCCCCGGAAACTCTGACAACTCATTTTGTCCCTCGTTGATGTCTCGTTTGATGGACGTGCTGTTTCCTCTCCACTTGTTCCGCAAATTGTACACGAGCTTGGAATCTGCCAGGCCGGATTCTTGTCTTGACCGCTGGTATGTGGCCCGCTATCTCCCTGTTGACGGCTGTCTACCGCTGGTGCCGCAGGTTTCCAGCCAACAGATACTACCCTCTCCTTCTCTCATCTTGGGAATACAGTGCTTTGAACATTAGAACCATCCATTTCTTCACAGCACTTTTCAAGAGAGTTAATGATTTGAAGTGTGGGCTACGTAATTTCTTTCCTGACATATCCGAATCTTTTTCTTTTAAAAAGAAATATGTACACAAGTCATTGTGGGAGATCTCGCTCCCTATTAGAAAGCCTTAGTTGTTTTTTTTCTGTGCATTGGACTTAAATCTACGTTGTCTTAGATCTACGTTGTTTGATATGGGTGGCCCGACAAGTTTGCACCATGGCATTGGCAAAGTGAAATTTGGGTCTCCACTCTCATGGTGCCCCTGAAACTGCCCTTCCCGCCAGTGACAACACAATGCTTTCAGTCATATTTCATTTTTTTTTCTTTCGTCTCTCTGCTTTTATTCTGCTACCCACCTTCTGGCCCTCATTTCTGCCTCCTGTCCTACCCTCTCCTTTCTCTCTTTCTCTCTTCGGTCCCGAAATTGCGCTTCCTGTACTTCTCCTCTCCGTCCGTTTTTGCGCGGAGTAACAGCTCTGTTTTCTCATGTAATATACTGAGTTCCAACCATATCAATAAGAAATACAACCTTCTGGTAGCCACATACCTTACAAAAGGGTCATACCAGAAATTATGTGGAGTCTCTCGTAAGTTGATCTTGTACGATCAAGAGTGGAAAGCAATAGCAAGGCAGTGTTTATATTTGCATTGGCGTTGTGGGCTTAAGTGTAGGAATTCGCACTGATGATTCAAGTGCTGGGTGGTCGGCATAGTCTGGAAAGAATGTTCCAAGTAAGTATTTTGATTCGCGGTGAAGTCCAGCTCGGGAATAGGTGTATGACGTTCAGACATATGTCACTCCATCACGGCAACTCCCAGGCCTAGAGAGTGCATTGGTGAATGTGGAAGTTGTCTGTACTGTTATAGAATAAGCGAAAGGTGGGAGTTTGGAAACAAAGGGATTGTGGAGATCTCTAGGTTTGAGGAGGCAGATGGGGCACGGGCTTGAAGATACATATCTTAGTGCAGGATGATGGGTGGCATTGGCATTGAGAAAGATGACGAAGAACGTGAGGTGGAAAGTGGAGGAATAAATAAAGAAGGAAAAAAAACTGCAAGAGAAGGAACAGGAAGGGAAAAAAAAACAACGGAGAAGCGGAAGAATAATAACTTCAAGGAAAAGCAAATGAAGTAGTGCGAGAAGTTGATAGGGTATTGCTATATCATAAAATAGAATTCGAAGGAACATACACTATTGGAAAATAATAACATACGAAAAGACGAGAACGAAATAATAAGCAGCAGGATGAAGGGAAAAACAGGGGAAATCATTCTGAAAATCCGAGAATGTGCTTGTCTCACCTCACTCATGCCCTTAAGACTGTCTATGGTTTATTATTGCATTAAAATGTATTTTAAATGACAGAGAACGCGTCTTCGGCTTCGAGCGAGCCATTATCAGACGCCATTCTCGCAGTCATATCAGGGCGTCGTTAACATTCCTTAATTATCGCCTACATGATTGACCTAATTGGGTAGAATATCCCGAAGGATTGGAGTATGTTGCTGTATGCCTTGTCACTGATTTCACGCGAGCATTGTCTGGTTAGTTTCACTCAGTAACAAAAACCAAAACATAACGACGTCGTAAGCTAAAGATTGCCACAGACATTCCGTGTTTCCCTCCCTCTTCCCAGTCTTTCCGATTTTCTTTTTCAAATGACGCCCCCTCGAGCGTCCTGATCTTCATAAGATGAAGTCTTCTCAAGGATCAAGAGATTTTGAAGAGTTTATTTAACGGTAAATTTCTACCACGAAAAACATTATTCCGGAGCAGAGGAGTGAGGAGATAGATGAAGTAATTGGACATAGGTAGAAGATGTGTGGGTTTGGGCTTGGGGAGGGGTATCATGATCAGGGGCGGGGATCCGCTCTGTGTAGCTGTGGAAATGTTGGTGTGCGGCAGCAGAGACAATGTCTTTTACTGAGGTAGCCATTCAATGCAATTGAACCGTGTGTTTTATCGCTGCTTTCATTGGTGTTCTTGTTATTATTATTGTTGTTGTTGTTGTTGTTGGTGGTGGTGGTGGTAATGGTGGTGGTGGTGGTAGTGGTGGTGGTAATGGTAGTAATTGTGTTGATGTGTATGCTGTTTGTGGTGTTGATGTCGCTGTCAGGGGTCTCTTTGATATCCTCTATTTTGCTATTGACAGTCGTCTGGTTTGATTTCATTGTCAACATCCTTCACCTCCACAGTCAGGAACACGCTCATCATCATCATCATCATCATCATCATCACCATCTTCTTCTTCTTCATCCTTCTCCCCCTCCCCACAGCAAAACATTGACCATCCCACCCCACACCTACGACTTGGATGGTGCAAAGGCCATTCCAATCGATCTTCAATAACAGCATCTGTCCATTCACACTTCTCTCGCTCTGTACTGAAGAGAGAGCTTGTGAATTCCCGAGGTGGCCGGCCCAAAATTGGTTTATGTGGTGACAAATTGGACCCGAGATGTGGGATTAGATACCGCCCTGTCTGTCGCTTTGAGCTGGAAAAGCTCCAGGCTCGGCGTAATCTTCTATCCAAACTAGGAGACAAATTTGATTTAGGGCGAATTTGGCGTGTTTGGGATGACTTAAAAGTAGAGTCGTGAAAATGTGCGTGAAAGTTCATCCCAAGCGCAAAAGTCATCATAGTGGCGGAGAGCTGCGGAGCATATCCATAATCAAGGATGGGGAAGTCTTTTGACTGTCCTATGATTTGAAGATGAGTTCACTTGCCCGTGCGTCTGAGATCTCGACATCGGATATATCGATGGGACTGGGGGTAGAGGTTTAACTAATAGGAAGCCAGACAGAGAGGGTGAGAGAGAGAGAGAGAGAGAGAGAGAGAGAGAGAGAGAGAGAGAGAGAGANAGAGAGAGAGAGAGAGAGAGAGAGAGAGAGAGAGAGGGAGAAAAGGGGAAAGAGAGATTTTGATACACTGGGGAGAAACAGAGAAAGACCAGGGTGGTCTAAACCGAGAATGAGTTTCCCATCTCTGTCAGTATATCAGTATAATGGAATGTAAACCTTTATCCAGCCCAAGTTTCTTACTCTGGAGCAACAAGACCTCACATGGTGCGGAGTCGTAGTCAGGGCAAACCCGTGTCCCTATCTCTTTCTGGGAAGGCCTTGCTCACGGCTGAAGATACAGATCTATCAGGACCTGCTGTATCTCTAGCATCGGCTTTGTTATTTCTCATGGCGGCCGAGTTTAATGTGTGAACCCAGGCCTCGCTCACGCACGTGCTTCTCGCACCTCTGTGGCACAGCACTGTGCTGGTGAAGATTTGAGTACGGTTTCAAAATTTAGTGTAATTCTTGATAAAATGTGTAAAATGAGAGAAAGATGATATTGGGTGTGAAGAATGCGTGTGACTTCATACTAGAGACAGTTGCGCAGCTAGGAATATTACTGTGGTGTACGAGGTGGCAGAGATGTACTGGTTCTCAATCCTGAATTAATGCACCACTTCTCATTACTTTTGTGTATGAAGCAGATGCCGTTGTGTCTGTGTTGTTGCATATTACCTATAATGTGTTAATGTGCATTCGATCTTAACAGTTAAAATTGGTCAGTAATCGACCCACGGTAACGGAAATCGTCCAAAAAGCTCTTTAGAGTAGAACACTGTCTGCCTGCAGCCAGATGTAGCAGCAGTATAATTGTCCATAATCTAGGGAATCCTTGTATGTTTATTAGGTTGTGAGTGAGTGAGTGAGTGAGTGAGTGAGTGAGTGAGTGAGTGAGTGAGTGAGTGAGTGACGGAAAAGGAGAAAATGTACAAGAGAAGGAGAGAGTGAGAGGGAAGGAGAGAGAGAAAGAAAGGAAGATAACGAAAATAGGAAACAAATTCCTAAAGGAATTTTGGCACGGAAGGAAAAGGAGGAGGAGGGAGGGCAGGAGGAGGGGAAGTACAGACATTAGAAGGAAAATGCTGTAATAAAGGTTAGGACCGGATGGAAGCTTTATTTTTACAGTGCCTCAAGTTTGTTATTGATCCGTGGGAAGATTGCTAGTCTCTCAGTGTGTTGTGCCTTGGGAGAACAAAAGAGGACGTGTTAGTGATTGATTAGATCAACGTACAGTGTACAAGTGAACACGTGATGAAATACTTATATCTACACTCACCCACTGTCACAACAGCGGTAACTTTTTAAAATTTTTTACTTCTGAGTAGTTTGACAGTAACACATATATTAATCCAGAGCGTGGCTTTAGAAGAAATATTTATGAAATTATTAGCTGTTTTGTAGTGTTCTCTAAGGGGAATATATGTGACTATTATGTACACACAGTTTGATTTGTATAGACTTCAGTGTTGATGAAAAAAGTGGCTAGTTTTAGTTGTTCATCCTAATACCTAGCGCCCTAGTCTCCTACCCCCCCGTACCCAGCATCCTTTGATAAGAGATCAAATCCGCTTCCGCTTCATGGAGGTTTGAAAATTTCTTAAGAATAGTCGAATTGTTATTATTATCATCAGGTGAACGCCAAACGTTTACCAAGCATCTGCATACAACAGAAACAAAGAGAAAAGCGCAGTATTTCTGCGTAATTTCTAGAAGAATGAGTACATATTTAGTGCTTTTGCCCCATTACTTTCAAAATGATTTTAAAGCACGCGAGGATAAAAATTTACGTACCTAGACATCCTTTATCAAATTGCCACTAATCCGTAATACCGTGTTTGACAGCTAAACACCAGGCAAGTCTGCTTTTGCTATACACGTTCACCCATTTATTATTTCTTACCGATCATCTTGCCACATTTTATATTCATTAACGCCGGAGCCTTTGCTATTTGCAGGTTGGGGCACATCCAACAATCATATTATCTATTCCTTGTCTTCATTTTGTAGAGAGCCTCGACACTGATACAGACTCAGCTTGTAGAAACATCCAAAAATCTGGTTATACTTTTTATGTGACTTAACCTTCGGAAAAACATCAACGGTTTGTTACGGGTCACAGAATGGAAACAAAAGGTAAAATGGAATTTTTCCTCTCGGCGTTTGATGCGTTTTGCGAAGAGGTAAATAAAAGAATGTGGCCAGAAGGAGGCGGTGTGTTTATTTTCTTAAAGGTTTCTATCTTCCCTCTGAGTTTGGCACGTCACTTAACCATTGACACGCCGCTTTCAGCCATCAGACGATCGGCCTTTGGGGAATCTGGACCGTCATGAAACTTCATCCCCCAGGTTTATTGTGATAAAAATGGAAGAAACGGAAAGTAAAATAAAGGTAGCGGGAACCAAGGAAATGTATTTTCATTCTGTGACGGATGTAAGGATGAAGCCGAAGACCTCTAAAAGAAAAAGAAATGGAAGTGGGGAAATGAGAGAAATCCAGGTCTGCGAGCACACAACATGCAGACACAAAAGAAAAGAGAAAGAAAGAAAGAAAGAGAGAGAGAGAGAGAGAGAGAGAGAGAGAGAGAGAGAGAGAGAGAGAGAGAGAAATAGGATGAAACAGAATAACAGTACGAAAGATTAGGGAACATGGAAAGATTATTATTATTAGAAAGAGGTGAGGATGACAAATTTATCAAGATATTGTAGCAGTGGAAATCTAGACAGCTGTTTACACAAACTAATTTACTATTTATACACGGACATGGTCATTACATTTACAAAGCTACTGTATAAAGTGATACCGTATGCATAATTGATATCGTGAGTTGTCATAACCTAGATCTATAAAACTGCAGATCTTGGAAGGCTAATGTTGTTTTGGGCGCTGTACATTTAGATATCGGGAGGCGACGCAAATCGAATAATGCAGTTTCAACAATATCCGTTCCTAATGATGTTTGTGAAACATAAATGATTCCATCTCTATGAAAAATCGATGTAATTCTGTAGGACAGTGGAATGGGCGCCGCATAAAGTTTGGTTGATTATTACGTCTGACGGAATTGTGGCTGGGGACGCATTGTTATTCAAGCGCGTACCTATTTGGCCGCACTACTCGAACTACGTGAATACTTCTCTCGAATTTTATTACTTCCATGTTCTTTCGTGCGACTTCCTTTTTTATTTTTCTTGAGGTGGAGTGAAAGATAAATAGCTGCACCCACTTAGAAATGGCAGGAAATCTCGTCTAGTGAGAGCATACCCTGATGGTGATGATAAGAAAATGCGTGTTGATGGGATCAAATGCATAGGTTATATTAATGTGCACCCTGTCACATTAGCCCTTTGGTTGAAGTAATTCCTTCCTCAGCTATCAAGCCTGCGGATCTTATAACGGTATTGATTTGTTGCTAGGGGTGGCATGTTCATAAATCACCGAGAGTCGTCTCCCCTTGCACTAATGCCTTTACACATGTCAGGATAAAAGTATTAAGGGATATCTACTGCAGGGTGGCACGAGCTGGAAATGATGATTGTATCTTAAATAGAAAATAACAACATTATATTAATATTGTTAACAGATCATGATGTCTCCCATAATGTATCTCATGGTTCTTTACGTATTGCGTCAAGTTTTGCACCTTTCTCTCTGGATATTATGCCTCGCATGTGTTACGTTATATATTAGCTACTGCTGTACTTAGGCGCATTCGTGCATGCTGTTTGTATTACAGTTTGATTGGTGTTCAATTAAAGTGATATACGGATGTTATGGTCGTGCCATGCAATTTCCTAGTTTTAAAGGCAGTGAATAGATGCGATAATCTGCATCTTGTTGTTGTTGTTGTTGCCCTTGTGGAGACGTCTGTGATGGCGGGTAATGACGTCGAGCTATTATTCCTGGACTATTATAACCATGAAAGTTGTTATATGTATTTATTTGAAGGACTGCGGTTAACATTAGGCTCACATCTGTATCTGAAAGAGAAAACGTTTCCTGCATATTCCATCGTTTCTTGGCCACGATAAACAACCAGAAACGTCGCCTTCATGACACTGTTTCTAGTATTAGTGATTCGCGTATTCCTTGGGCAACAGCGCATCCGGAACTAGGTCACCAGGGCAGACACTGATTTCCGGAGACAATACTCCCACTGGAAGTGTGACCTGCTCTCGGAGAACCATTATTGGTACTTGTGCTAGAGCCCTCTGGACATATCTCGTTCGTCATCATGACCCCTGTGAAACTTGGAGGGAAGATCTTGAACCTGCGTCCACATAGGGGCATATAGTTTCACTGTTCCGGCGAAGGATCTTTCATGGAAGCGTCCACTTTACCATCGACCGGATATACGCTAGTATGCTTACAATAAAATAGGGCCTTGTCTTGGAAAAGCGCGTTGCCTATTCAGCATTCGCTACGTGACTCGATATACGGTACATGAGAGCAGTGTGAGAGATGTATTTAGACTTAGCACGACAGAAAGACTGCATGGAGCGGGATTGAGTTCTTGTGTGCGATTAGATGATATTTCTTCTTCTTTCCTTCGCTTTAAGACTCTCCCCTTATTACTTTTCAACCTGCAAACTATGACGGAAGCTGACAGATTCGCACTTGCTCTGCATCACTCTCTCAGCGCAGGATGTGACAGTAACTGGACATGGGATAGTAATACCATGTGATATCCTAGTGTTTACATTAACAAGTTGATTTCCCCATGAGATCCCCAGTCAGTCTGAAGTCACAACAGGGAAATTTCCGTGAGGCGGATGGGTTTGTCGATCGACCAGGACCTTCCATTTACAACGATCTGAGCTAACCTACTAATTCTCGTGGAGCCACTGGCTTCGGAGACAAATCTAATGAGCTGTTATGTAAGCGTTACGATGGCCAGACAGGTACGGACCACTGATACAGTAGCGATTATTACGTCAGGCTAGTTGTAGGGCTTGGATGCTTAATGGACGGGCTTGGCATTGTCTAGCGAAGACAACGATACCAAACAATGGAGCGGGCGGCCATTGTAGAGATGGCTCTCTCTTGGTTCAGAACTGTAATAGACATAATAAACTGGATACATGTAGAGAGAGATGTTGTGATAAAAGCTGGTCAGTAGTGTTAGATCGATTATCCAGTAATCTTTGTCATTAAGCCTCGGCCGACTGAAGAACTATTTCCAGTATATATATATATATATATATATATATATATATATATATATATATATATAT
>JAWQUT010000028.1:2403517-2419946 GCA_033807755.1 Ellobium chinense
TATAATATAATATAATATAATATAATATAATATAATATAATATAATATAATATAATATAATATAATTTTTAAGTGCTCGCAGTGATGTCACCAACCAGTAAATGAGAGTGCCTTGGCACAAAGACCTGTCCTCAGAACACTGATGTAGCCAGCTCACCTTGGCTTTGATCTTTGTCTCGCATTACTAGTCACAGAGGATTGGCATGGTGCTTGGTGTGTGCTATTGAGAGGGTTACTGACTCCAAGCTGCCCGCTCTTGTCGGGTTTTTATCGATTTTTGAACGTCATCATTTAACAACAAAATTAAAGAAGAATATGTACCATGAGCACAACGTAGTTTTTGTTTCAGTGAGAATATTGTTCTGATCCTCACATCTCACTGCGCATCTGTAGACAATAGTAGTGGTAGTTAAGGACTACATCTCTTGAACAATGGGCATGCTGAAAGAACGAAAAAGGGGCTTTAGATGAAGAGGTACCAGGGACACTGAACTCTAAGCCTGGCACCAACCATATTGTGAATACAAGCCAGCGAGGGATCAAATGTCATTAGGCTCAGGCTTAGAGGTAAACGCACACATGTCATTCATGTTTCAGCACCAAAGCAGAAAGTAAAAGAAATATGTATATGTATTTAGTTTCTGTAAGAAAACTTGAACCTGTATCTGTGTGACCCAAGAGCAAATGTGAGAAGTGGAAACATTCATTCAAAATCACACAACAGTCTACCATATAAACTGCGGATGTCCTTCTTCGTTGGAGTAATATTTGGGTGGCTTTTCCAGCGTCAGTCTGTGCGTATCAGGCACAAGCATTCATGAAACGCACCGTAGAGAACTAAGTCAAAGATACCAGACGGACTTATAATGAAGAGGTGTCCGCGCCCGCCCAATAAACCCTGGCCAGTCAAATACCATGAATTATTCCTTCCTCCACTGAGAACCACACATGACCAAGGGTCATTGCCTTCGATCGATTATCATGTGATGCACAGGTATCGCCCATCTGTAATTAATCATAGAGCCCAAGCTGTCAGTACTGGAGAGGAATACTGTCAAGCTTTCTGGTTTCAACTGTTAGGGCTGCCATGACAGTGTATGATCTGCGGCTTGTTATATTGATGAAACAGGAGGCTTCTGGTTTATTGTCTAGACTTAAACCCGTTTTATACGGCCTTACTGGACCTCTTTGGATTCTTACTCGGACGTCTCCCGACTAATACCTGACAATCTTGGACTTAACTTTGGCTAAGGAAATGCTTTACAGGAGACCGCTTCTGATATTGTCAGGTCCAATAGAAGGAGACAACATAGTAGTGGAAGTTGATGATATTTGATGCGTTTAAGGATTAATAATAATTACAGCATTTTGAGTATAAATGCATAGAAGCACACGTGCGTTTACTCATAGGATTAGTAGTTTTTGAAAGATACTCATTATTTACGATAAACATTTTTAAGGGTTAATTTAAGTATAAGTTATGTTGAAAAAAATTTGTGGCTAAATGTTTAGATTGGTTTATATTAATAAAGTGATTCTAGGTGATTTTACGCAGGCTACTTAAGTTTTATTTTGCTGTGATGATGCTTCAGATTGTCTTAGACCTTTGATAAGAATGGGTATGAACCCAAACTTAGACAAAAACGTTGAAACTGGACCTATGTCCATCCCAGAAGCTACGAATATCTTTCTCAACAACTCGTGTGAAATCGAGGTGCGTTGACTGGCTTGTTATAACTTAGCGCACGTGCACTGCGTTATCTAATAGAAGATACTGTCTCCAAACTCCCAGGCATTGCATGGGTTAAGATCTGAGAAATGTTCTGACACAACATGAAAATCTGGCAGAAATCCATGGCCATCTGCCCTGTTTAAGGGGATAGTTTTATCGGAACGTCATTGCTTTCCTCTTTCCCTAACCTCATATCAAACAGTATTACTTCGTTTTATGGCAAACGTTTTGGCGCCAGATGAGGTCTTAAGCAAGAGGAATTAAAGCGTATTAACTTGTCATACATAAGGTCATTCATACCAGCTTAATTTGCTACCAGTGTAATCCTGGAAATCTGGCGTCATCTGGAGAGATCTTGCCTTGCCACTGTTTGCTGGTGCTTATCTCTCGTTTCGTTCCATCTTGTTCCTATCATCATCCAATCCCCCTCCTGTTTTCTGCCCTCTTCATCATCATTTCTCTTTTCCTCTCATCATCTCATCCTTCTATAAATGTCATTCCATCATCTCTCAGAAAAGTTTTCACTACGGATTCCACTAAGCGCCTAGCAGACAAGAATCAGATGTTCTCCTCAAGCCTCGTCTCTTACTGGAGCCCCATATAAAATAGCCGTTAATACTAGGTTTTAATTTCACAACCAATACTGCTGTGATGGAGCACTGAACTCCGCTCCTAGCGTGAAGGCAAAATACATTTGTTGACTCCAGATAAGATTCCTTGCCACTAAGCCATGGACTACTGGTAAATGTTGTGGCTCTACGGGATAGCCCGGGCTTTTCTTGTTTAGAATTTAGTCTTTGGAATAGTGTCATCTGTCGTTGCTGATGGGTCATGGCTGATGTTATTGTTGGGAGAACGAGACAAGAGACAATTATTTGAATATGCTGGCGTCAAAACATTTTTATTCATTAACGAGCTTTTTAAGTGCTGCGCATAATTTGTTGTTGTTGGGTTTTTTTTGTTATATTGGACAGCATAGACCCGAGTTCAGATTCTGATGGATTTTTTCAGTATTTTCAGAATAAATATCTGCGACAGAGAAAACTAGAAAAGGATAGAGGGATTTGTAAATTTAAACCGTGTCCTTGTCTGTCCAGTTCATTCTAGCTGTCATAATGGAACTATCGTGACAACATCCCCATCATCGGCAACATCCTCTCTATAGTTTCTGAGCGAAGCCTTCTCATAGTCTCGGTGTCAGCTTCTCGCTGGAATGCTGCAGTAATCAAGTCGTCGCTCCTTGTTGGAGGAGTCTGGAAGTGAGCACAGATCGATCGCTCAATCCTGCTGGTAAATGAGATAGGGAAGACCCCGGAGTTCCGCGTGCACGAGCAGGAGTAATGCACGTGGCATTACCAGGGTCGGGGTCGAGGGCTTAGGGATCTGAAGATATGAGAAGAGAGGTGATACTGCACCAACGATGACGGAATGACCAGATCAAACGAGGAAAAAAAATGGGGAGAAAAGAACCACATAATGACTACCTTTTATGATCGCACAGTAAATTACATAAAATACATTTTATTTGTTCACACAGACATGTACACAGTTATATGCACTGACAGATCAAAGAATGGATAACAGTTACGATTGTAGAAGATCACAATGTACAATGTAAATTTTGATGAAAGAGGGGCAAAAGGCAGGTTATATTCTGTGAATCTCAACAGAGGGAGAATAAAGCTGCGCGTGAGTGGTGTGAGACAACGGAGAGATTTGACGGAGTGCTGAAGCAAGCGATCACCAAGTGTGGCTGATGTAGAGTGTGGATACACCCTGGCCTGGAAAATGTCACGTATGGTTTAACTCAGGTTCTTGTTTTGATCCCTATGTACTGACACATTTATCTCTCCTCCGGCACCGACAGTGATTCATTATGGCTTGCTGCGGTAAATTTACTGTTTATCGGTTACAAGGATGGATCAGGTTTATATGTCTGTGCTGGTAAATGGCAAAAGAATATGAGGTCATTTTGTCTCCACCCAGTTGTGGAGAAGGTCATCAGGTTTTCGGCGCTGTCATACCTTTGCTTCTGTATAGAGCATGCGTGGATGTACTGCCCAAGGATGTCCGTTTAATTCACATTATATTTTCATTCTTCAGTGAAAATTTCCATAGTTAACAAGAAATGTGCAATGATTATGTCATATTTCTGACTGTGGCAAACATAGTGGTATTTCCATATCATGATAACATCAACGTGTGTCATCTCGTCCACTTTGGAAAACAATCCCAAGTGGGGCCTCCATGTCTAATTCGTTCTCCAATTATTTCGATAAAAGAATGTCCAAGCAATTTTTCGAACTTTTTCACCTTCGTTCAAAGTGGCATTAATTACAACCTCTCCTCCTGCCCTTCTGTTCCCCTCCTTTTTTTTTGTTTTTTTTTGTTGACCCGACAAAGGAATATTGGATCATTCCCTGTCTCCCAGCGTAGCCTCTGTATCGAGACCCAGCTTGCCTTGAACGAAGTACTCACAGTCTGCCTCTAGCTAATTTGGCCAAGCGCTTTCCAAATGGCTATGAATTTTATTATTTTGGAAAAAGTACCTTGTAGCCTATCCGAGAAAAGAAAACTCAAATCAAATCACAGCGCGCCATCTTTGTCACCAGTAATAATTATGCTGAGTATGAGTCATGGCGTCTCACATTCCCTCACGCGTGCCGAATCACGCTTGAGGAAACGCGCATATTGCAAGCATTTTTCTTCCTATGCTCACATTATTTATTTGCTCGACCAAGTTCCGAATTTATAACTGACATGATACAGGAGCCTAGGTCAATACATTCTCGCACTTGCCTGTGCGATGTTGTAGGACCGAGGACTATTAGACAACCGAGGACTATTAGACAATACTTTCCAGTGACAGTATCGATTAGCCACATTTGATCGTTAAGTATGCCCGTGCTCTTCCAAGCACAAACAAATACGCTCTTGAGCGTATTCCTTACCGCGGCCGCGCAAGAATTCTCTCCTGACGCATACAAACACATTAACAAACACACACCTACAAACAACTTTCCCGCTCCATACGTGGGTTTCACGCGTTGTTGCATGTAGAAGCTGTGAGCGAGGTGTGATTACAGGCCGTGTGGACATTTTGTTTTTGTTGCAGGATGCGAATGTTAGATTTATGTGTCTTGTTAGAATATGCCAACAGTTTACCGAGTTTGGTCTCATTTAGGCTAAAAAAGTATCGATTCTGACTCCTTGTATGCCCGTCTGCAATGATGGATCAAACAACAGTTTATTTAATCTTTTAATGTGTTCTAAACAGATGTTGAGTAAGAACTTCATTTATCTCACCTAATGTGTGCGTGCGTGCATGTACATGCGTATGCATGTATGTGTGCTTGTGTGTTGTGTGTGTGTGTGTGTGTGCGTGTGCGTATGCGTGCGTGCGCACATGTAACTGTGTGTACTTGTGTGTATTGGTATGGGAGAGAGAGAGAGAGAGAGAGAGAGAGAGAGAGAGAGAGAGAGAGAGAGAAGGTTATGACAGATAGAGAGACGGTGAAGGATATCACCAGTCAGCGGGTATGATGATAATATTTTAAAATACCAGTGACGGTTTTCTCCATAACTTATCTGAATATGAGACTATAACAACGAAAGCGGTCTGGGAGTATCATTTTGTCTCTTAGGGCATTCCATTTCTTTGTTCTTTTCAGTTTTTGTCATGTAATTAAGAGTCTGTCATCATCCGTCAGCCAATTTGTGGTAACAGCCAAGCATGGTTTCAACATCTCGTCACTGCCAAGGCGAGCGTGAGAGCTTATAAATGTATATCTGCTGCTCACATTTTGTGGGACTGGAGTCAAAGCAAACAATCTGCTGTGACTTCAGGACGCCGTTTTAAACAAACAGTGTAGTTTTGGCATATGTCCAAACAAGCGTGTTTTTGAACTTAAGACATTGAACCTTATTATCTCTGCCCTGGGTCTTACAGCCTCTCTCCCTGCTTTGGTGGAGTTCATGGTCAGTTGTTGGTGCTCGTATTCTGTGTTTCTTTTTCTTTATCTTTATCTTAATTTCTCTTTTGTCTACGTCTCTCCGTCCTTTCTCTTTTCCCGCGCTTCCATTCCTGAGGGTCATAAGAATGTATGGAAAAATAATATTGTTATCTATATGCATATGATGACAAATTAGCGTGGTTGCAGGAGATGTATACGGGTGCGCAGTTGTTATGGTATCTGTTACAAATAAGAGATCACGACAGAACAAAAGACAGCTCGCATACATCCGGACGTTCAGATACGTATACAGTAAAATCACCGCCTTCGTCCGAAATAATACCTTTCACTCACTCCACCCGCGTTAATTACCGATCTTTTCACTCAGTCACTCTCTTACTCATTTCTCTTTTACTCACCTACCCACCCATCTGACTATTCCCTGATACTGGTCATGCTTCGCGCAGATACATTGGCACACCTAGAACAACGGTGTGAAGACTGGGAAGAATTTGAGGGGCATTTTCTGATCCAGGGTTGTATGGATGGCGATCGCCCAAGCTTTATTCACATCTCATTGGATATGTGATTTGCCAAGACTGTCTTAATCAGCGAGGCCAGGAATCTCTTTAGCTGTGTGTCTCAGCTGTTTTGCTTTAGCGTAAACAAATTAAGTTTCAGTCACATGCATTTAGGTTCTTGCTTTTCTATTTAGACTTCATTTATATCTGTTGTCTTTGCTGTTTGTGTGGTTTGTGTGTGTGTGTGTGTGTGTGTGTGTGTGTGTGTGTGTGTGTGTGTGTGTGCGCGCGCGCGCATGCCTGTTTGTGATTGTGTGTGTATGTGTGTCTGTATTTGTGCGTGCCTGTTTGCATAATTATTATGTGTGTGTGAGTGTATGCTTGTGTGTGGGCGAATGTGCGTGCGTGCATGCTTTTATGTATGTGTGTGTGTGTGTGTGTGTGCGTGCATGCGTGTACGCGTGTGTGTGTTTGTGTGTAAGTATTGGGGGGGGGGTCATTATTATAATTCCTGTAGGTCTTGATATCCTTGTCATACCCGTATTATGAGCTAGTCGAAGGACGTAGCTTGAACCAGGCTGTAATGATAAACTTGTTATGGAAGAGAGCGTCTGTGATGAACAGATGAGGCTGGGTCCTTGTCTGAAAGGAAAACGTCACACTCTTTTCCTACACTCACTCTCTGAATCGTGGCCTATGCAGGCAGACTGCAGGATTGGGTTGGATGTTGGATAAGAAAGGATGGGAGGGGGAACATGATGCAGCTATAGATCGTAATTACGACATCCTTGGGTCAGTAAGTGCTTTCTTCTAGCCTATAATTATGACGATAGGTTGTGCGAGCTTGCACGACCACATTAGCTTTGTCCCTTGGTCTATACGCCATCACCCCATGTGTTGCTGAGCTGTTAACGCTTTGTTACACCAGGGTGGATGTAGCATTGTTTGCCGTGGTATTTTCTGAAGGATTATACAACATTTGGACGGCAGACCCACTGTCTGTGCTATAACAGGTTGTTAGGCTGCGAGCTATAATTATGACAAGGGTGTTGCCAGTCATAAGCCAAGTTCCAGAATACCGTTATTAATGTGTACTTATACACGCTATACATGTCAGCCGTCCAGTTGACATGAAAACACTACTGGAGATATTTTTATTGTTAACGCGCAGTAAGTTTGGCATGGCGGATACGTCACTACATCAGACATATTTTAGGTTGATTTGGCTCTAAACGGTGAAACTCATTTTGCCTCAGCAGTTTCATGTTTTTGAGTGAGGTAAGGGGAGGAATGGAGTTTTCATGGAACTGAAGATTTTCTTATTTACTCGTATCTATGGGGCGACATCAGCAACTTCCACTCTTGGGTAGAACGAACGACGTTTGCTTAATGGCAGGGAAAGAAACTAATGAAGATTAACTTATTCTGCAGGCGGCGGATGAGGGTTTTTTTATTGTGTATTGTACTGTCTGTTCCTGGATGTGAAGGGAGAAAAAGGTAGACAATTGTGACAGACACACAGACAGGTAGATACGCCCCTGTCAGTGTTATCACTCATCAGTTTTTAATTACTTTTAAAATGGCTGGTGGTTGGCGATACTTACACATTTGACGGATGGAAGAAGCGGCACAATCTTTGTGACTCTTTTATACAAGAGTAAGCTGTGCGTGAAGGAAAGATAATCTTGGGGGACATTAATTTCTTATCTTTTTATAGCTCTAGATTTAGAAATATGGGTGCTGAAGTCGCGGCTAGAAGATTTTGTAACTGTTTGTGGGTGGCAGGGAGCGAAATAGTTACAGAGTACATTGAGACTCATATACAGTGTGTCTAGAACATTCAAACATGACGTCGTGAAATTCCTGAAGTTTTCTGAGAAGATGCACACAGACATTTATGCTATGCACACCAGCCTCCGCACAGAGCCTCTAGCCTCTAGATGCTCCAGTGAGCAGTATATGAAGCTTTCAATCTTTCTGATCTCATCTAGTCTTGCGAACAACCGCGTAATTATTGCCTTTGAGGTTTTGTTGTTTGCGTGTGAAATTTATGTATCGTTTCAGTTTCATCTGAATATATATTTCATTAAAGAGTGATTTCCCGTAGACTGGCGGAAGCGGGCACGGGACTCTCAGAATTAATTACTGCTCGTTGCGCAGTCTATACTCCTAGCCTGAACTGTACCCGAGAAATGAACATCCTGGGCTATTTTTAATCATTTTTTTGTATGGCCTAGGCCGTTTTAACTCTCACCCCCTCTTTCTTCCCCCCCCCCCCCCCCCCCCNACCGTCGAAAATTATGGTTGTCATTAATGTTCAAGATAGTGCAGTAAACTAATAACATTGGAATCATCATGCACATTTTCCAAATGAAGAGAATATTCTGCCAAATCTGGGTGTACACACACACACACACACACACACACACACACACACACACACACACACACACAAATTCAAGTTTGAAATCGGCATGATATTATCATCAGCGCACCACCACCACTACCATTCAGTGCACCACCAATATCACCCTTATACTGTACATTCATCACACTACCACCACCATCGTTACCACTGTGTTTCATCATTACCACCAACAATATAGTGTACCACCTTAGTACATTATCATTACAGCCGCCACCACCACCACCACCACCACAGGATACCACCAAATGCACAATCCTTGCACCCATTTACGCAATGCCTTAACTACGCGAACATTACAAATGTTTGGAGGTTTCCTGTTGTTACCGTAGTGTTAATCAATGCAAGGATTATACATACAGTCACAGAAACAGTTTCCTTGTCTAGATTTACTCCAAGTCCCTTGTTATGGCATTAATTAACAAAGCCGCGTGGGCACGACACCTTCAGACATCCTGTCGTAGTATTTCAAGATTTCATTAAAGCCTGAAATGTAAGACATGGCTTAGGAATTAGGGTAGGAATTTAACTTCTTCTCATCTGCATAATTGCATGCGTATAATAAGGGTTCCGATAACCTCCAGGACAAGAGTGTTCAGATCACCTGAGGCAGTAAATTTTATTGGCATTAAATTATCCATACTCGGCTGTTATTGCAGACATGTCTGTCGTTCCACCATAGATTGTCAGTTAATTGTTTAGAGGTTGCTGCTAAAATGATTTTACTTTTAATACAACTAGCCCTCGCCCTCTCTTTCTTTTGATCTCTCTCTCGCTCTGTTTCTCTCTCTTTCTCTCTCTGTGTGTGTTTGTGTGTGTATGTGTGTGTGTGTGTGTGTGTGTGTGTGTTGCGTGCGTCATTGTGTTCACCCTTTGCTTTCCTTTCCAAGCAATGGTATAATGAGAGATGATGATCATTTCGTATTCAAATACTGTCGGACACTGATCTGACCGAGTAGATGCGGCCGACGCACAAAAGATCAAAACAGTTCCGAATTTTAATTTGTAACATTTTTGATAGAGTTGTTGGTGATAAGGTTTCTGTTTATTATATTTCTCTTAATTGTTTGTTTCATTAAACACATTAGTCAGAGACATTGGAATGAAATGATGAGCACGTTACAGTCAGTGCAGAGACGTGAAAAAACTTTTTATCATGTTTAAACACTTATCACAGCAAATTAAGACGATGAGACGCATGTTTGATACAAAATGTAAGGACTCGAGATCACAGCGTTATAACTAGTATGTAAGTTCTGTGACCAGTTAAGTTTGAAGTCGTCACCTGATGTCATTCTTTCTTTCTTTCTTTCTTTCTTTCTTTCTTTCTTTCTTTCTTTCTTTCTTTCTTGTGTGACATTGTGTTTTATTTATTCACTAACGTTGATGTCAGGTTTGAAAACTAACTCAGAAACTTAATATTTGGAATATTTTGATATTTATATGTATCCATCCACCTCAGCATGACGCCGCCGCTCATTTTCTTGCATTGAGGATCAGCTCGGTCTATTGGCTGTGGTCAGTGTCCGCTTGCCCAAGTGTCCATTCGAGGAATTGTCTGTCAATTAAGTGTTCGTTGGCTGAAGCGTCTGCCGGTGAAGTATCTGGGAAAGGATTATCTTTGAGAGAGTTATCCTCAGCAAAGTTATCTTGTGGCAAAATATTTAATTATTTCTGAAGAGAGTTGAAACGTGAAATGGGTCCAGGATGAATTTTTCAGACACTTATTATTGCACAGCTGCGTTTGACGTTCACTGCATATAATATAAGATACAGATCTACAAACCAACAAATGTTTGGTTAAGAATTAAAGATCACTGTTTTGATCAAGTAATTATTGTCATCGGAGTACTGTATTGCGATTACTTTTCTGCTTTTAAAAACTAGGTCCTCAAAATCCATCACTGGTTGCTTTTCGCGGTCCTCATCATTGTAAGGAGTTTGGAACCCATGGATAAGCATATCGTGCGAGATATACATTTCTTATTTGATAATAATATGATTCTAAAGCTTTCCAACTTTAGACAGTAGATTTGACAGAGCTATCAAGCACGCAAATATTCTAGGACAGCTTGTAACGTCATTCAGTTTTATCTAGCATTCCTCTTCCATGACATGTGCTATCATCGCAGTAATGATAAAACATTCGGTTATTAGACATCCAATAAATGAAGGATAATAAACAATACCCTGCTTCCTTTTTTCAAGGCCACTGTCGTCACGTGACCTTTGCTTTCACAGATCATAAGCACCTGTCATTTCTCACTCCTTGTTCTTTCACCTAATCGGTGTCTTAAAAAATACTGTAAGAAAAGTGCAACACGAGAACCCTTTCTGACTAGCTAATCTCACGTGAAAACGGATCCTCTGCCAAAATATATATCCAGTTTCTAATCCCGCGTCCTGCCCACAGTGTGTTTGTTGAGCTTCCCTGGAAGACGTTCCGTTGACTTGACTGTCAACGGGGGACAAGAATCTCAAATATTTGTGCGTTTTCGAGCGTGCATGGGAGAGCATGTGTGCGGTAGGATTAACTATTTACGCCTGAAGCTTACAGAAAGGTAGTCCCTCATGTTTACACTTCGGATTTACACTAGCATTTTCTCTCCGCAAACGTTTACACAGGTCATTTTCAGTGTCTAAATTGAGTGTTCGTAAAATAATATTTTATAATATATCAGAAACCTTTCGTGTAGAGTGTCGCCCTTTTAAATAGCCCTAGCGAGATGGGATCACTGTCAGTGTCCAAACAGAAGTCTGTAAGATAATGTAAGCCTTTTTTCCATTCCTTAAAGGGAGTGGCGTATGGCTTCGGTCTTTAATAGATGTTAGAGGTAGAGGTCTCTACTCAAAGAATGAGTCTTACGGCTTGACAGTGTATTTCCGCCTAGTATAAGTTCCCGTTAAGTGCACAGTAGACCATTTCAAAGGCTTATATGCAAATCTTTGAAGATGAAATACAGATCGAATCACAGTAGACAGAAAAGAGCAAGGTGCAGTCGTACGAGATGGCATGAAAAATGTGGAATATTCTAATACGCCTGTTGTTCTTTTATTGTAATGTATCTTAACTTATTTGTATGCAGCTGGTGCTTATAAACTGTAGCGTAAAAGAAGTAATGTAAGTATACATTGGGTATTATTCCATCTCGACGGCGTAGAATCTCTTACATGGCTCAGTATAGATGAATATATAGTTTTGTTAATTTGTAAATGTTGTCCGTTCATGTTTGCGAGTGCGTCGTTAAAATTTCTAAAGAGTATTCTGTAATTCAACATAGTAATATAATATTAATTTCTTGTCATCTGGTCGAGCTCTTTCCCCTTTGTGATTGCCTGTAAAGTAAACCCGTTATTAAACCAGGGGTCCGGTGAGACACAACTGTTTTTCATGATTGCTTTTGATTTGTGGAACTTTAGGGATGGAAGTGGGGAGAGAAGGGGGGACTGAAATATAAGGAAAAGATTGAACGCTGTAGGTGGTAATTAAGAGCTTGACTGTCGAAATCCGTAACAAACCAACTTACGGACACACAAGGAACCACTATTACAGAGTGTCGTGTTAAATAAGAATACCTTCCAATAAGTATCGACACCATCCGCTACTATCCGGTTTAATTTCTCCTTTTAAGATATGTAAAGAAAGCTATTCTTTCTCTGAACATTTCATCTTTACATTATATTTTTACAGGGGCTTTCGGTGCTTTTTTGCTTTAGGAGAGGAAACCCTGAATCAGCGTTTTCCAACAGCCAAGTTTACATTTTAATGTGTGTTTATTCAGTGTTTGTCCATCTGTCTTTTTTTCCGTCCATATTATTATCACGGCAAGTTTTTAGTCGCATCCCCGTCTGTTTATTTCAATTTGGCTTGTTTCTCAAGTGATATATTACAATATATCCTTCACTACCATGCCTGTATATAATAAACATAAGCTTGTCCAACTTTCTTTGTAACCTTGTGGTAGCATAGCCTTCGGGCGTTTCCAGTTCTTGCTCATTCTGCTAATTATGGAATAATATCCGCTATGCCAGTCCACGGCCACAGTTCCAGAAACTGCGAACTAAGACAGTGGCGTTGAGACTAGAAAGACTGCCCACTCTCTACTCACTATATACTTCCTACTGCTCGGCCTTGCCCATTCCACAATGTTTCAAGAGTGAGTAAGATGATAATGTACATGAAAATGTTTACGACTTACCCTCGGTCACCCGCTGTCTCGTTTATCATGACTAATTGGCCGGACCGTCATGATTTTGGCCAACAGACGTCTCCACCCCTCCATCCGTTTATCCCACGGTCTTTAGTCTCAGCCTCTCTCCGGGAATGTTAAGCAGAAAGCGAACTGGTCTAGAGGAAACTGTGGGCGGATTCTATGAAAACTGATTCCGGATGAATGGGCATGCTTTATGTTTTCCATAATCTTGGTATCTTATCGTTTTAAGATATCTTCCCCCCACGTTCTTTCTGTCATTTTTACATTCACTCCCAATATCTCTGTCGCTTACACTTAAGTAAAAGCATGCTCCTATGCACAATAGCACAACTTCTAGCATATCTCCTCACACTTCAGGAGAGAGGAAATCATATCTTTGCACAATTTATTATGTGCATCTGCTTTTTGTACATGCAGCCTGACATGGCCTTTATCACGAACCGCTTAACATTGTGCGTTGTAAGCACAGACTAGTGACGACATGCTTTATCATGAGAACATGCACAAACATGCACAAACACCGCACGGAGGAGCAAGCACCTCATTTACTCGTAAAAGGCCACAATAAAATTTCTTGTGACCAGCATGGCTCATTTCAGTCGTTTACTTTGGTGCTCGGAGAAAAAGCACATTGTTGCATTTTGGAATTGGCATATTTAGATAGTGACAGCATTTCTCTTTACTTGGGGTGATAGAGTCAGAGAAGGATGAGAAGTGAGAGAATGCTCTACACAGCCAGATTGTGGGATTGCTTTGATTTTTAGCTTGATGCTTATGCCTCATAAAATGAAAGCTTATGTTGTCCCTCGTAAAAGTGTGAAAAAATAAGAGAAATTTGAGTCTTTTGAGAAGAAAATCAGTCACGCCATTGGCACAAACGTTTTCGTCAGCAAAGACTTGTACATATGGACTCAGTACCACAATAAATACATTCATGTTTTGGACATTGACAGCTGTAAGTGCACTTCTGGTGTGGCTAGTCTGATTTAGACAATCCAAATTGTTTGAGAAGCACTGCTCAACCGACTGTATCATCTTGCATTGCTTAAACTACTATATCATCTATGTGCAGACATTGTTCATAAACCGCCACCTAAGGTTGGCTATACTTCTAGGGCAAAAGCAGAGATTTGAGAATTGCTTCACTGCCACACAATCCAGTAGGATTGCACAGGTTGAGAACCCTGAAGTCATTTGCGCCGTTGCAGTTGCAGTCTTGGCTGCGGATGGATGATCTGACCCATGGCCCGCGTCATTAAGAGTGGCTAATTGCTAATCATGCTTGTAAGCTCAGGTCACGGGTGGTGAGTGTAGAGATAAATAATAGCCTGCGCTCCCCGTGCTCGTTCACAGCATGCAAATCACGGAGTAGCGGGTGGGAATCGTGAGGTCGTAAATTCCTCTAAATCTTTGTCGTCTCTGAAAATACTCTCTATTCTTCTTCTTTCGTCCTCTATCATTGTCATGTTATCTTGATAGTGTTGATTTGATCCAGATATCTCTTTCTACTCTCTGTAGGTCAGCCGCTGCTATCGAGCTTTGTTTCAAAGATGGTCTCTGTTGGGGAGATCTTATTTGTCCGGATGTAGTTTAAAAAATGTGGTGAGAAGTCTGCTTAGTTTCACATGCAAAAATGGAGTCTTGCTTGAATCTTCTGATTCAGTGGAGACTGGCCTGCAGGTAGCAGTGGCCAGTTTAGAATCTGAGCATTTTTCCCTTTTTTCCCTTTCATCTCTAGTTAAGCTCTGATACGGCCCAGAGATGGGGTCCAAAGAGATTGTCTCTCTTTACAGCTTTTAATGTTCCAAGAAGGGTCTTTGTTTCTTAATAGTTGGTGGCATGTTCAGACTTGCTATACTGGCGGCCGTTTTGGGCCAGATCGTTGCTTTTTCAGTGACAGAAATGAGCTATTCAGTAGGCTGGGATCCACTCTAGTGTGGCTCTGCCTTACTTCTGATGTGTTGGTGAAGATAGCGACAGTGGTGCTGGTGACCATTATGATGGTTGTTTCATATGACAGTGGTGGTGGCTACATGCAGGTTCCATGTCATTGTGGTGTCCATGACATCTAATTAATGAAATGAGATTATCAGTTTCTGACTTAAGTACACTTTTCCTTTTTCCTTGAAGAATGTATAATAACCTCTCCCTTCATCCCTGGCTCACTCATTACCCCTGCCTTCTTTCTTCCTTTCTTTTTGTCGATCTGTCTGTCTGTTTGTCTGTCTCTCTCTCTTTCTCTCTCTCACTCTATCTCCCCCCCCCCCCCCCNNCTCTTCTCTCAAAGTGTTGGCACAGCTTAGTAAAATAAAGATTATCATCTTTTAAATGCAGATCCTCCGTTCTTTACGAGGAAACTGCAACGCTTGGGAAGGAATCTGTCTGAGGTGACCCATTTAAAGGGTGAATAAACAGAAACGATTAATGCCGTTTCCTGCTCGGTTATTTTTTAATGCATTTCCAAGTGTTTCAATGTTGTTTTATCTGCGTGCATTCCTCACTCCCCATACAGCTTTTATCCGTTCCATCGCTCAGTGTCATGGTAAGGAGGACAAAGGCGGAGAGAGGGAAAGTGGAAGAAAGCGAGAGAGAGAGAGAGAGAGAGAGAGAGAGAGAGAGAGAGAGAGAGAGAGAGGGAAGAGGAGGGAGAGAGAAAGAACGAAAGAAAATCCGTTTTGCAATGATCTTTTTTCCTTTCTTATTTATTTTTTCCTGTCTTTCACTCTTATACTGTTCTGTCCTGTGGTCTATAGTTTCCTCGTTCATCCCGGTGTTTACACCGGTGCTTGTGGTTTACTCCTTGCCATGCCGTGTTCCAGGGGTTAGATTGCTTATCAAAGTTTTGCCCAATCGAGAAAACTTGAGCGATCGCAAGGAGAGATAGATGTACAGTGGACCCATTTTCCGGCGATATTTATGCGCTCTGTCCGGCCCTGTTGTGTCAGGGCAGTATTTATTCCGGGCCATTGTCGGTGTGTCAGACCGTCTGATAAAGGCTATCGGGCGCGAGGGAAGTTCTCAGTCTATAAATTACCCCATCGGCATTTTGAGACGGGGCAATAGACATTCCGGAATGGCGGTATGAATGTCAACATAAAGGATTAATATAGGCGCCAAGGGATGACGAAATGGCTTCTGGGCTACGGACTTAATAATCAGTGCTTGAAAGATGCCAGGACTGCCTCAAAGTTGAATCCCAGGTTGGGAGGTCTCGCTCGTTGCCTTGTAACACACTATAGCAGAGGCAGTCGAGAAAATGAGATAAAGACTATTTCACTATTATAAAAGTGACGTGCTTACTGCTCTCGTTCACGGATAGAAGTCTGTGGGTTGGCCTTAATGGCTCACTGAAATGGGGTGTGATTTCTAAAGCCCTACATCAAATCTATGGCTCTAACTTTATGCGGGGAGGTCCCTTGGGCTGCATAATGGGTTTGCTGAAGTTTACCGCAGTTTTGTCTGTTTTTATGATTCTGGATCGAGGGAAAGAATAATTAACAAAAGACATTAGCTATTAGCAAGACGTAATTTGTCAGGATTAAGTAAAGCAACACATATTTCTATAATACACCACTTGAGGTACC
>JAWQUT010000028.1:2420026-2436086 GCA_033807755.1 Ellobium chinense
CAGAGATGGCATTTGGACATACCAACAACAGTTTCAACATTTTGCATCTGATCTTTGTTTTTCTGTCAAAAGCCACTAGCTGCCTAAGCTTGGTTTCCAAAAAAAAAAATGCATCTTATGTACCATTATCAAATGGGAGATGCTTCTAAACCAAGTCTATCTCTGTTTGATCACTATCTCTCTCTTATGTCTATGCACATCCTGTTGCTATTCTCAATCCTGAATCTCTGGAACCTAGATCTAATCTTGAATTTAGATTGAAATCTTTCTCTCCAAACACAGATCTTGATCGATCGGGCATTTGTGAAAGAAACTATTAAAAATACTTTGAGATCGTTTTGGCGTTTGAGACCCATAAAAGGAATGTATTCGGAACAAAAAGAAGACGCGTCTCAATTTCACGTCGATTGGATGGGCGATAAGGACACTAGGGAGCACACAAAAGTTAGGCTATTTCTGTATTACAATACATTGGTTCTTCAATTTTTGGGATATCAAGGCAGTTGTTTCACTAGTTTCCACTTGTGTTTTAATGGAGTATGGTAAAAAGGTAATTGTTTCAGCCCACTTTTCAAACATTTTGTTAGATAAATTTGTATAGCATTTTACGTGATTTACATACAGCTGGAAAGCTGGTATGTTATTTTATGATTTATCCAGGGGTGGTTTATTTGATGAAGAAAATGAAGGAAGAAAATAGACTAAAGAACGCAGATCTAATACAGAATGAATTTAGTGTGCATTTCCTGGAACTTCCAGACTAAACAATGAGGTTATCATTGCTTGTATTGCTTTCTCGGAGTTTAGGATTATATGCTTGGAGATGTACATATCACAAAATGGCGGACCCTGCCTGGGCTTCATATATTGTCTGAACCCCAATGACTCATGCATCATCTCCGATACGAGACATGTAGTCAAGCATTAGAGTACGGTGATCAAGCTACTCTTGTATATGTATACATTCTGCACACTTGACAAAGCTGGATGGACTGTGTAAGATGTCATGTCGGTAAACCATTCAAGTTACTAATCTTGCTGATCTTTCTAATTGCAGCTGAGTACACCTGAATACCTGAGTAGAAGACAAAAAATATCTACACATTCTAAAGGAGATCGAGTAGCAGTTGAAGTAACCTTGCACTACATATCTTACGGCCTTGCAGCACATTCAAGCATTTGTAGGAATTGAGGTTGTGACGATGGAAGATTTACGAACTAAGAAATCATGAGTTAGTATCGAAGGGAATATTATGTTATGAAAACAGGAAGCTAACGACAAAATACGACTGCGAAATCCTTCGGACAACATGGAGCAGAAGTATAGTCGACTTTCGTTTCTGCAATATTACATAGGAGCACCATCTGTCTCCCCTCCCCTCAGAAATGGCGAGAGAGAGAGAGAGAGACAGAGAGAGAGAGCATGGCAGTTTTTCTGACAGGAGATCATAAAATGCACGAAAATTATATCATTGAGGAGACTCGGGGTCATCTGCGGGCTCTCAGCAGATCCTAGGCAAAGCCCTGCACGGGGTCAGAAGCTAGAGAAAAAGTCTGTCTAACACACTGCGTTAGGATTGTAGAGCATTTTCTCTTTTTTATAGTACAACACAGTATTTTGAAGTTATCTGAGCGCTGATCAAAAGAAGAAAAATATATTATTTTGCATCGTTAGATGTGCCTTTTAGAATCTTCATCTAAAGGGCAGTAAAATAGCATTGTCGTGGAGTTAATTGATGACTTGCATGATGTGTTGCGGATTTTGTCGAGTCTTGGAAGTATAAGCGGTCATCTGAAAGCACTGGAAGGGGATTTATAGTTGTTTTTGTTATTCTCTTGTATCCTTTTATTTTGGAGCCCTTTGTTCTTACTACTTTGAGTTTCTGCTGCTCAAACTCTTTTTTCAAATACACTATCTTTTCTTGTCTCTCCCTCTCCCTCCCTCTCTACAATAAGAGTAACTGTCCCGTTTTGGTGAATGGGAAAAAGGGAGGGGAGATTCCAGATTCACTGCTTAGACTTAGCATTTAAAAGATTTATATCCCCTATATTGAGGTCGACATCCTTCGATTTGAAGATAGTTCGTAGTGAGTTTGTTGTGTTTTAATTGTTTACTTGCACTTTGGAAAACTCCATATGTGCTCCGTTTCCCGATTAAAAACCCTGCCGAAAGTATCTCTTGTAATCATCCTTGTTGTTGTCTAGAGTGGCTGTGAAGCGTTCTTGAGGTTCTTAAGAGCTTGCGATTGCTTCCCTCTTCCGTGAGTCCAGCCATTTCTGACGTGCTTCTTAGAAAGTGATGCTCTTCCCATTCCTTCTCCCCCTCCTCCTTCACTTTCCTTGTCAGTTATTTCAGCACATCTGTCCCATTGTTTTTGATGGCCTCCGACATCAACTCGTAGAAGGCATCAGCGAGAAAAGAGAGAGAAGAGAAGGAAGAGAGATAGATAGATAGAGAGTCAGAGAGAGAGAGAAAGAACGTTTTGGCAGAGGTCTAAAATATCTCGAGCAAATGTCCAGTGTTGTCGATAATTATCGATGCATATAATACAGTATTGTTACAGTAATGCTACGTACTGAGTGGTAGGGGAAAGTAACACAGCGATTAGTAAATACTGCGGTCGAGATGAAATGTGGGAAGGACACAAAAACCGAAAATTCATAAATGAGAAACTTTTACTGTCTCTGGTACCATCACATCGTCATTCACTGCTCTCCATCTTTGCTGAGGTCAGTCTTGTTCAAATGATGTTGCTTTGTGTGATTTGTTCGAATTATACGATGCTTGGGTCTTCATAGTTATCTGAGAAGGAATTGAAACACGATATGCCTTTTTAATGTTTCAGATAAGTAATGAAGGTAATAATGGTGAAGAGCGGGCAGATATATAAAGGAACAGGTGATGATGACCTCCATGATGGTAGCCATCATGACTCTATCTACCCTTGCTTTGATGAAGACATTCCACTAGTTGCTATTTTTTTCTAAATCCGAAGTCGAAAAAAATGACGTTACATTTTCGCTTTGAACTGTTGTTATTTTACAGTGTGTCACGGCAAGTCCTTTTGTTTGTTTGTTTGTTTGTTTGTTGTTTGTTTGTTAGCCTGTTTGTTTTGTTGGTTGGTTGGTTGGTTGGTTGGTCGGTCGGTGAGTTATTTGTTTGTTTGTTTGTTCTGTTTTCCGTCTCTTGTTTATTGCTAATAGTTTTCATGGTCTGGCCTGATGTTTCTCATTCTACCTTGCTGATACAGCGCGAGCAAATTTCTCTGTTCTTCATGTTAACTTTCTTGTCAAGGAAACAAAGCGACATTAGAAGAATGTTTGATATGGTATAGTTCATGTATGAATAGTCCAATACTCGTAGGAAAACAAGAACCAAACACTCAGTGTAGATTAAATTTCGCTAGAGAATAATCTGATGTTTCGGGCTTTTTGAAGCACATTCCAATCTATGGACTGTGAAATAAAGACATTCGGATCAAAATGTGGGCTGAGATTTTCAGAAATTGAGCCTCATGTGGGGAATATGAGTTATGGTGGAAAAGTAAAAGAGGCTTCATTTTTGTTTTGTTTGGTATCAGAGGGAAAGGGAAAGAGGGTTCTGTCTTTTTATATATATATATATATATATATATATATATATATATATATATATATATATATATNACCCTGAGATGGCTTGTATTAGTTTGGTTGTCCATATTAGAATGCCTGTTATCATTGTCATGTTTGCCTCCATCCCATCTCTCCTCCCCTCCCTCTTCCCTTTTTCTTTCCCCCGTCCACCAGATCTTCCCAGGGAACATTTCCCTGGCATTTCTTTACACTGTCTCGTTCATTAGTATGTTATACCTCAGGCAGCAAATCCATGTTTCTATGTTTATGAATTATATGCATTGCATCACGCCCGCCCCCTCCCACTTTTAACGTTGCCTCCCACAGTTACATCCGTTGCATTCTTCCTCTCTCTCTCTCTCTCTCTCTCTCTCTCTCTCTCTCTCTCCTTCACACCTCCTTCTCCGGTGCAGCTGGCTGCACGGTGTGACTTTTCCCAATAACATTTTTCCCTTTGCAATGCATTCTACGGAGTTTTTCAAATCTGAAGATCCTTGTATCTTTTGAAGTGACTGATGAGCGGAATCACATCTAGGGCTAACCATTCGTGTGTTTTTCCACTCTCTTCTATCTTGGTAGCTCAATGTTTGTTTGCACTGCATCTTCCATAAGGGTTTCCTTGATGCGACAACAAAAACTGTTGCTGTTAATCTGTGTACTGAGTACTGGTGATGATCTCTTACCTGTTGTCTTAACCATGTTTCGTCGCGTTCGATACTCTTGGTCGAGCTTGTAACAATGAAACATTCCATCTCTCGACATCATGGTCTATATGTGGACCATTTCAAGAGCATGCATATCTAATATTACTGGCAGTGTTACAAAATGGATTCACACTTGCAACATTTTGATACCCAAGGACTCCTTCGCAGTCAAAATCTCTATTTAGACCATCGTGATTTATTTTGTACCATTTACTTGTGTCTAGGTGGCTTTTTCAAAATGCCTTCACGCAAACAGATGATGTAGATAATGTGAGTATCAGATATCGTAAACAACGAAATCGTATCTTAACAAGTGACTTAATAAGACATGTCTGGAAAGATGTGCTCACTGTATTTTTTCTTTCCTGTGCTTACAGAATCCGGCATGAGAGGAAAGGCGGTGCTTGGTGCCCAAGACGTCAGATTGAAGAAAATGTCTACGAGTATTTACAGATTGACCTTGGCAAACTCATGGTCATCACCAAGGTCGAAACTCAAGGACGTTTTGGAAACGGACAGGTAAATGAGAGAGTGTAGTCGATGTATGAATGAACAGACTGACAAACTGACAGACTCATTGTATGCTACTGTGAATTTTGCTTTGGTTCACATACGCACAGATTGTCATTTTTGCCGATACAGTATATCATCACAAAAAATGTCCTATTTTATGCCCCAGAGATTTCTGTCCGTAAACTGAGGCTTTTAATAATATGACATTAATTTACCACATTCTTAATTGAATACAGCTCACAATATTGAGTAGGGAAGGGTATAGCCAAGTTCGCTCTCAGGAAATTTGGCCAGCTGCTAAAGTCTGCAGATCGAGAGGTGAACTGCATTTACAGATGTTTGTCTCTGTTACCTCAGTGTTTCCTGTAAACATCTTATGCCTTTTCACACCTTCGGGGATCCGACAAGAACTCGGCTTTGTTTGCTTTTGGTTTTTTAGACGACGTCGCGCCGACATCACCTGCCTTTTAGGTCGCAGAAGCCCAATTGTAAAAGCCTCTTTGAGCCATTTAATAAAATTTTCTCCTGGAACAACAGGAATATTCCGAGAAGGCCAAGGCTTGTCCACAGGTGTGGTGCCACTACTTTGCTCAAATTATATATTGTTTACGGTGGGCGTTTTGTGTTAACGTAGATGAAAAGGGGTTAAAATTTTGCCATTATTGACTCTGATAGTCAATTTTTTTTTTTTACCAGATAGGCTCCTGCAACCTTTAGTACTCATCCTTTCAGCGTTGAGTTTCGAAACATGTGCATTAAGTCTTGTTATTCTTCCTTTTATTTTTTGTTTCTTTCGTCGTTCCCTCCTTTGCCTTTCTCGCGTTTCCAAGTTTAAACAAACAGCCATACAGACCGATGAAGCGACTTCGAGCCGTTCATGCACACGATGAAGAGACCTCACCCACATATCGACATTCTCTCTCAATTAGGCCCCGATACTTTATCCCCTGACATCAGCTGTTTCTTCGTATAGGCTTTATTCAAAGACTAATGAGTGAGAAATCAGTTTCCTTTTAGCGGAACTCAGCGGAATATAAACGGTTGAAGTGCATAAAGTATTAATTATTAATTATTGTACGTGGAGCATTACCGGTGTATCATTATAATATATCATATCACATATATTTTTTATATCTGTATTTAAAAAGTTACGTATTTCAATTCGTTACATTCAACGACTTCAACTTATCATAATAAATGACTTTCTACATTTCCACTTGACTTTAACTTACCTAATGGGGGCGATGGCAAATTTCAAGTTTTGTTGCGACTTGTTTGCCAATAGTTCAGTTTCAACCTTTTGTAATTAGTCTTAACTTCATACGGCAGCGTGAATAGCGTGTAGACATAATCGTGTTTGAGGTTATCCAATTTGACCCTGTTTACCTGCTCACCCCAGCGTGAAGACTGGAAATAGTTCTCCCATTTAGACATGCTAGCATCTGTTTTTCTTGGCTTATCTGTGCTCAAAGAAATATGTTTATACACAGTTGCATCTTTTGGAAACCATAAGAGACATTAGCCTAAGAGTTAATCAACGAAAACAAACCAAAGTAAACACGCTCACATCATCGCCAATATCATTATCTGGGCTGACGGCAACAGCAACTGCTCCTTTTATTACCGTCTTCATTAGCAGTATCACTTGCACACATGGAACAGAGTTTAGAAACACATTCTAGGGAGCCCAGAGAAGACAGAAACTGTTCGTCACCAAGATGCTGCATGGGTAAGAACTTTTGAGAGGGAATGCTATTAGGGCAAGGACAAAATGAACAGGGTGGGAATATCTTCTACTGTAACGCGATGATGAGCTCTTGCACTACTGGTGAGAGAGAATGAATTTTTTTAGAAATAACACGAGACAGTGGAAATATAACTGCATCTTTAATCTGTGTGGATTCTGACAGAGACTCGCAACCCCAGAAAACCAGGCATGAAAATTCTGAGCGTCTTCGTTGAACTTCGTAATATTATGAACGTAAAGCCTGAAACTTACTCACTGGAGGAAAAATTGTTATCCATAACTCAAACCATTTTTACAGTGTTTGGACGGTGTATAAGAATATAAGGGTTATGACCAGCGGGATGAAAGTAAAAACGTTCGTCCATTTGCATGCATATCTAGTGGGCTCCCAACTGGCCAGAGTGTTGTCATGTTATATTGTCTTATTATTTTTACTATGTTGACCACCAGTGGGCCCCTTCTGGCATTGTCTGCGTTTTCGTGAACAGAAAGTGACAAGTGCCAGAGAAGAGATCGAGGAGAATGACGGATGATAGAGAGGGAGCGAGAGAGCGAGAGAGAGAGAGAGAGAGAGTGAGACAGGGAGGGACAAATAATAAGGAGAGAAAAGAGATACAGGTAGAAAAGCAGTTGCGTGTTTCGCAACCGTTTGAATATCGGACGAGAAAAGCTCTTCATTACGAATCAGCTTCTCATTGCTCATCACTGGCTGGAAGAACAGAGGTGGGAAGAAATGAGATAAAGAGAGGATGGAGCGAGAGCGCATGTCAACCTGAGAGTAAGGAGAACAGAGCACAAAGACAGAAACACAACAGATGTATGGTTTTATCTTAACCGTCTGTAGGCCAATACAAGATAGAGCAATGATTGTAGCGTCTACTTATGAATGGCATTTCTTTCTTCCTGCTTTGGCCATGTTTTCTCACTGTATGTAAGCCAAACAGAATGTGTAATCAGTGTCTTACATTGCCACAGCATGGCAGTTCTTTGAACAGGCAACATAAAGGGCATTAGAGACGTCGCTGTAATTTTGCTTGGCTGTTTATTGTCAAAGTGCGTCTGTTTTCAACCTATACGAGCGTGTCCTGGTGTTTGTGATTATCTCGATTATGTGACATTATTTATTCCAAAAGTATTCCAGCCATTCTGGTCACAGGAACAGAACAAGCGTCTCAGATTGTTGTTGTTTCAGTTTTGCGCCAGGATTCGGTTTCAGCAAACAGACAGACAGGCAGACAGGCAGACAGGCAGGCAGGCAGGCAGGCAGGCAGGCAGGCAGGCAGGCAGTATTTCTGTATGACTGATTATTTATGAATTCAGAGTATCATATGAATTATGTACTGTGATTAGCCTCTGGCTTATATCTAATTAGCTTGTGAACCTTAGTAAAGTTAAAATGGTGGCACCAGGCAATGTCATATGCGCATGCCTGGCTCCATCTGAACAGCTCGTGAGAGATCCGAGCTTGAAAATCAATGTTCTCTACCAACGTGCAGTTAACCATGGCCAGAAGATCTAGTTGCCAATGACGCTCGCCTGCCTATCACAGAAAGTCTGTGAGATGCCTACAGCAGACATCAGCTTCGTACACAGTAAGGGCATATATTGTTTCTGATGACTAATAGAGAGGTTAATTTAACAGTTTTTAGCCAGGTTTTTATCGAAAACCGAAATGGATGCTGCTTCTTAAGATATTCGGCTATTTTGTTAATACTGCAGACAGTAGATTGCATTTGTAAAGATCTCAATGTCCTACTTTGGATCATAGCTGGAAGTGTTGGCCAGGAGATCACGGGGAGATTAAATCCTGCTTAGGTTAGTGACATTTTCATCGGAGAATGTATACATCTGTGGACGAGACAAGGCGGTGAATATTTCGGGATTGGCTTACTAAGGTAATTGCCTACCGTGAATACAGATCAGTATCTATGATTATATTTTGTCCAGTCAGATCATATTTGATGTGCAACCGTAACCTTGCAGCCATACTGCTGTCTGTGGCAGACAATCTCGACTATTCATGTCTCATGGGAAACAAGAAAGAATCAGAAAGAAGAAGCACAATGGTCCAGAAACTCACCCACACTCAGACTACGCATAGTAAAGTTTGTCTGAAAAGAGAGCTGTTTTCGCGCCAATTCTTTACCAGATAATTTGAGAGTCTCAGTACAGCTGGCCCTTTTGCACCTCATTTCCCTAATACTCAGTGATGATCTCATTTTCAGAGGCGCGTCTCAAACATTTGCATACAAACAGCCGCCGAAAATGGCAATAAAAGTTGGAAATCCTCGTCCGCTATCGTTCTGTAGAAAGTTTGTTGGCTGCCGCTATTTCTCTTGTAACAACACTGATTTTCTTCTCACCATTCCCCTCCTTTCCTTTTTTTTTTTTTGTTTCTTTCCTTTTGTTTTTCAACTGTGTGCGTCACTGTGCCTGCTATGTAGACTGAAAATCGGACTCTCTCGCATCCTCCTCTCTTTTGCGCTGACAGTATCCAGAGTTACATCCAGTTTTCTTCAAGACAGAACAAGGATTAGAAACATTCTAGATATCGTCACCGTCAGAAGGGTCAAGACTTGCAGCCACGTTGCGATTTCGATGATGAGCTATTTCTGTAAGACGCATACCGATTTGATATGATGATGACGATGTTTATTTCCAGTGTATCTTGAAGCTGACCTGTAGACATGGTCAAGTGGTCAGGGTAGGACTTTTTCTTTTTTTAATTTATGTCAGAGAAGATAATTCCTCTGGAGATAGATATTTTACATGCCCCGTCCCTTGATGTCTCGCGTCTGAAAGAGTTCTGTAAGTTTCTGACGTGGTACGCTTCTTCTTGAAAAGCAAGGCTATCAAACCATGGCGTCCTACATCCTCGGTATATCAGAAATCACTTTGAGTTGGTGTGTAGTGTAGACTTGCCCACATGCACCGAGATATCCTGCTTTTTAGCTTTGGCTACAACTGGCAATTGATGGTCAGGTACTCTCTAATAATAGGCCATTAACCTGATCAATCTTCAAACACATGGGAACTGCCCATTTTAGCAACAACTGTATATAATTATGCTTTTCTTACAGTTTTGTTGGCTGGGAGAGGAAGAAACTGTTTGTGTATATTATTGTTATTATTTTACACTGAGATATTTATAAATTTAAAAAAAACCAAACTAAAGTTTTCATGAGAAGGCCTCTGGTTAGCTATTTTAGTCCTAAACTAGAAAAATCTCTCTGCTTTGCCTTGGTGAAGGCTGCACTGCGAGCGGTAAACCGAGATAAAAGAACTATACTGCAGAGAGAAAATAGATCTTCTTACACTGTTTAAATCATCTATGCACTAAGGTGATTAGACATTAAGTATATTATATTATATATATTCACGGATATACCATAGCCACTCTGCCGTTCTGCTACAGCACAATATTCGTGTTGCGGAAAAGTAGCAATCACGATATGCCCTGGGGAAATTGACAAGAAATGACTGACGACTTCAAAATCTTTATCTTCCATGTACTTCAGAGAAAGTTTCCATTTTTTTCGATTTTTTTTTGTTTGCTGTGCATTCATGAAATCTTCCCCCACATTATAGTTCGTGATTGCTAAAGCAGCCGTCCTTAGAGGAAGCACCTATCTCATTATACAGTAGTACATTTTCTCCACCTCGAGCTTCCGGTAATGTGAAAATGATTGTGAAGAGAATGGAATCAGCAAGTCCACAGTCAGTTAGGAAAGGCGAAAAAAAACACTGATTTCATGACGGTTTCCCAGCCGCATGGACCGTGGGGTTCCAGCAGTGCTCCGCAGGGTGTCTAGATATTCTCGGCATCGAGTGAAAATGGAGAGAATGGAGTTGATCTGTGGCCCGGAAAAGGGCGAAGAAAGTTGGTTGGTTAGAGAGGGCGAGTTCGTGCAATACAATATAACAAAGTACAGGAAAAAGTGCAAATGTATCTCAGCTCTTCAGTTACAAAACAGAAACACTGCAACTCATTTATTGATAAAACAAAATGTATGCTCTTGTTATGATTCTGAAATGGAAATTGCATCAGAAATCTATAAGTGTCTCAAATGTTCTATCTTTCAAAATTTAGAATCTTTGCAATAAAATAGTAGTGTACTTTAGACCTTTTTTTTTCTTTGGTGGGATAGTTATTGCGAATTTCTTTATTTCCTTGCAAGCATTTTCTCATTGGATTCGGATTTAAGAGGTTAAGGAGTAATGCCATACGAGTATGACAGTTCCAGTAGTTTTGCACTGAAAGAAAGTGTATGATTACCATGTTGAATAAGGACATTTAAAATGACGAACTAAATGTTCCTGTGCTTGTTGTTCTTTCTCCTTTCGGACAATTTCAGATTGCTTGTATCCACTTTAAGATACCACATTACAAGTCACTATGATTGGTATCAGATATTCTAAGTCATGTTTGTAGCATGAATGTCCCCAGGTTGTCAGCAGGGTTTACCTACTTAGTCTGTGATTCTGAATCACCTCGTTAAAAAGCAATCATAATATCATTAATGATGTAACCAGTGATGGTGTCTGAGAATAATTACTTTTACATGGGTGATAACCAAATTATATAAATTAATTTGTCTGTTTATGTGGAAGTACCCGCGGTGGGTATTTTGGCGTCTCAGTTATATAATGTGACTTAAACTATTACAAATCGGATCTCATGTACGATAACAGGTATTTCAAAGGACAATGATGTCGGTTCTTGAGAATCTGAAATGCGCATCGAGGCCAGTTTCATAATTACATAAAGCACATCCTATCATAAAATTTTTGCTTACAGATTGGTGATTGCTGAAATTAAGAATGATTCCATCTAATAAAGAATACAGACAAGGGATCAGTCTGCTATAATGAAAGTATCGTCCCATTCTGTCGAAAAAAAAGAATTCGCACTGTGGATCTGAACTTATCAGTGTTATGCTTCATCCACCACAGTCTTGAATAGTGTAGAACTGATTACTTAAGCTCAAGCTGTAAGCATTAAAATTTGTCAATATCGAGTTTTTACTCTTATGACAACAAATATCTTTTAGCTATGTTGGCAAGACGCCCTTCCTTTAGAAAACTACGGCCCTCCAAAGGCTGTTTTGATCCTTTGACAAGAGTTGCCATTTCACGCCTCTTGATGGCTTTTGAGCAAACCTTTACTGTAGGAGCAACCAAGCTGAAAACTGGCGGCCTTTTGTTGCCACCATTCTTCCGGATAGTTTCCTCACACGGCTAGGCTCATTCATGTCGAGTTTATGTCTCCTACAGTTTTAACCAAGCCCATAGCTTTTCTCTTGCCTTACTTTTATTAGCAGGTCGTGTTCTTTGAGGTCGATCCCGCTCAACCCCTCTCTGGCCGGTCTGAAAAAAAGCTACGCAGTCTCGCTAATGGCTCTTATCGATTCAGGTGCATGTTAATGGCCCACCTGCCTCTCCGAGATGCAAATTTAAAAATAATAAGTCTAAGATCTGCAAGGATGAGAAGAATTCACTCCAACGTCACATCAGTATTCGACTCAACATATCGTTCGCAGTGTCCAAGAGGTCACTGACCATATTATGCTGACCATTGAAGTTATCGTCATTGAAACTTGCAAACATGGCTTCTTGCGGAGATAAAATCTTTTAAGAGATGAACCATCAATTTATTCTGTATGTGCTTGTTTACAACTACCAAATGAGGATCAAAGAAAATGGAATACTTGACAAGAGAAAGAAGAAGATAATTTTGATCAGCCATTTAATTCAAAGTTACGTAAACGGACTAATACGGGGAAGCAGAAGAGATATGCACCCTGTGCACTTGCTGAGTACCAGACCAACGCGGCAAAGTCAAGGGGTTCTAATGGTCTCTCTGATGCCAGATTTGACTGGCATTAAGGAGGGAAAGACATACTCGCTTTTGAAATAAAAGATTGTGAACTACACAAATTCGGTTTTATACAGTTTTGTGAACTGTAATGGTCAGTAATCAGTCAGTAATGGTCGTGGGGGACAGTTCCAGAAATAATACGTATTCACTACAACCGCAGCTTGACGAACAGTGAGTACACCCGGACTTTCATGTCTGCAGCAAGCCACTTGTTTTTGTCAGAAAAGGAGAAGGGGAAAGATGAGTAAAACTGCCCATCCTTGTTGTTTTCATGAGACAGCAATCAGTTACTGACTCCAGCAAATCAGAGTGACAGAAAAAGAAAGATTGAAGTCACTGTGATATTTTTATTTACGGGTGTAGATGTGCCTGAAGAAAGATAGTGTGTGGAAACCAATATGTGCGTTTTCATGATGTTGTAAGAATAAGACATAAGTTGAAGGAAGATTAAAACTAAAACCAATCTGTTAGCACCTATGGCTTTGTAATTTGCTCAAACGGCAAACGGAGGCTGGCTCTAGCGAATCGTGAGTGGAGGATCCATACCATTCATATGCTTAGCTTTCCTCGTCATGTCACTCACTCCGAAATGTAACATAAGTCTGTTGTGCGATGTTCAATCTAAAATGTAATTATCGGCTGTGTTCGGGCGCTGTTACTGATATTTAACAATGACCCCAATAGCAAAAGGCCAGGCTTTTAGTGTCAGTGTTCATTTGCATTAGGCCTCCTGTATGGCTCTGATACATCTGTAAAACTTGTTTGATCCCTTCCCCTCCTTTTCTTTTCACCTTATGAGGCGGAAGACCAAAGAAAAAAAATGATAGAAGATTAAAAAGTAACAAGTTCTCGTTTACTACACTTATGGCAAATTAATTACCGTACAGGCGCCAGTGGAAGATTCTCATGGCGGATATTTACCAGCGTACAGGGATCTTTTGACAGCGTGAAAATAGTATTTGTATGGGGATCCCGTTGAAATTCTCGCACTGTCTAAAATGGTTCACGAAAATAATGCATTAAGAAAAAGACAACAAAGGAATGTTTTCTTGCGATATACATTCTGACACCATTAAGTTGTTTAAAGGGAGATAATGGTAAGAAAACAGTGTCGTGTTTTCCACAAGGGCTATTTTTGAGCTATTTTCTCCTTCTGTCTTCAGCGTGTGCCTCTGCCAGATCTCCTTTTGATGTGTTTGTAATGTTGCAGCCCTAGATTTTAGGTTTAAGGTCGCAGTGACGGGTATAGTGATGAAATAGTCTAGGCGACAGCTAAGACCCCACTACATTAATTAAGCACCGCTCACTTTTTTGTAGATTTGTTGTTGTTGTTGTTGTTGTTGTTGTTGTTGTTGTTGTTGTTGTTGTTGTTGCCTCCTTATTATTTATCTTCATTCGTGCCTGGTGTTCTTCATCCATAGAAATTATATTTGGGTTGTTTGGAATTCTCCGTAATGACAATTTCTTTCGAGAGCTATAATTATCACCCACCAACCAACCAACCAACCACCCAACCGACCAACCAACCAACCAACCACTTTCTTAATTTCTTAATCATAAACTATTTTGCAGTTAAATTATGATAGCAAATAGAATCGTCTAGATCGGTGCAACGACATTGAAAGTGGTGATATGTAAAAGCTCTTTATGGAGAAGCAGCGTGGCTGTGCAGCTTATGTATACTGTCAAATCTGAGTGCCCGGAATCGACTCTCAGACCAGGTGGTTTACGTTTTGATGTCAATGAGAAAGACACGTTTACACGTTTACTCCTGTTACTCCTTGGTGTGAATGAGTACCTAACTTTCGAGCCGAGGAGGGGAAGGATAGAGGGGCCAGGACGCTGCACTGCGGCAAATAATACTGAAGTGGTACAGATTTGATTCTTGATAATGTGACAGTATTATTCTATTATGTGCACTGTATTATGAACTATTAGCGACTGTCGCAGTGCTCGCAAAATATGAGATACATATGCTTACTCCGTAATTATTTCAAGCAGTAGCCTCAGTACATGGATTTGATACTCCCATGTATCTTGCGTATCGACCCTTGTCTTTACCCGCACTGGGGCCAATAAAAATAGGGAAGATGACCACATATTATGAGGAGAAATGTTCCAGGTCAGATGGCCTGTAAAGATCGAAGGGTCAAACTTAAAATGCTCACTCGTCGAGCTTCTGTTTACTCTGACTAAATTTTCAGTTGCTGATACATGCAGAGTTGTTTCCGTATCAGCTAAGCGCCACCCTCTATTTCTCTCTCTTTGTGGAGGCATATCATTAAAATATTTTACCTTCTTGTCACCAGCACACGATAAGATCCCACCACTGGCGTTTTCATTCTGTAAGCCTTTTCTTTTGTCTCCATACTCTAGTATATTTACGGCATTTAATAACTCTTATAGTCTCGATGTATCGTCTTATTGCATCTTATCTCGCTTCCCCCTCCCTCCCTCCCTCCCTCCCTCTCTCTCTCTCTCTCTCTCTCTCTCTCCCAATCCGTTCCGCTGCTTAACTGTCTCTTGAGCGCACCACGCGTTGTGTGGTCCACACAAATGCGAGAAGAACGTAGCAGAAATGTTAAAGTGATGGATCAAGACAGATATAAGAACAACATTGCCATTGGTAGCTACAAAACCTTGAATGCAAGGAACAAAAATACACGGATCGCAGTCGAAACTATCACAATAACTGGCATGGCAGAGTCTTTCAGGGGCCCAAGACTCAGTCAAAGACGGTAGAGTTGGTGATGTGAACGCGCAATGATGTGGTTCTAGGATGCTGCCAAGTGGAGCCGGGTCCATCATGGGGTCATCAATCTTTTTCCCTCCTTCCCTTCTTTCAGATAAAATAATCCCCTTTTTGCCATTCCATCTCTTGCAGCATTCCTTAGCTTTTTTTTTTCTCTCTTTTTGTGCGACGCATTTTTTTCCTAGAAATTTGAAGAATTCTGCTGCTCCTTTCGGGAAATCGGTGAGTGATTTCTTTGGGCACTTCATTTCTCCAACTGGACAAAGAGAAATATTTTAAAGAGCGTGGCGCCAGTCCCTATCCATCACCGGTAGTTTTTGTCTTACAACCCTTCCTCATCTGTGCGTAAAAACGGCATCATAAGCTGACAGGATAGCATCGTTCCACTAAACAAGTTGTAAAAGTCTATTTGACGTCTTTGACACTCTCTCCCTTTCCTTCTCGCCTCTTGCTCAGCCGACATAATTATCGCCGATGTGCAGCCTTTCAAAAATCATTGTGCTCGGCACTGGCCGTGATAAGTCAGAAAACAGGCAGTAAAGTTTAACACATTCCCGTAGTAATGCTGTGTGTTTAGAACGATATGTTATACAAACATTCCTCTCCGAAGACCCTCTCCCCCCCTTCTCTCTTCCCCCCNNNNCCCCCGACAAAAAAATCCTTGACAAAAATAATGTATGCCTTTTTTTCGAGACGAAATGCATCATCGACGTTCAAGAGGTGCCTTTTAGGCGATAAGTTCTTTGACTATTGACGGAGATTTTGCTATAGAAGATAAACCACGCCATGGATGAAACTTTACTACCCCGGAAATGTACAAGCCTGATTTTAAAGTACAATGCATATATATA
>JAWQUT010000028.1:2436858-2476954 GCA_033807755.1 Ellobium chinense
GAGAGGGAAGGAGGCGGGGAGGGGAAGAGGGAAGGAGGCGGGGAGGGAGTGTCACTTTCCATTATTCCAGGGTGGATTTTTGCCCTCGCCCAAATCTTGTGCTCTCCCGCAAGTCGAGATTTTTTACCTGGCCTGTCAAGAAGCTGAGAATGATGGATAGAAAAGTTGGAAGATAGACTAGTATATTTATTCTTTTGTCTGGAACCATATAACTACGCGCCTAAAAGTTAAGTGGTTCAAAGTGTGTATTGCGGCCTTTTCTTCTGCTCTGTAGTGTGTAGATTCGACAGAGGTAATTGAAATGTGAGAAAGGGATGTTGTTCCGATCGCCCTTTGTTGTATTCATGGTTGCTGCATTGTTACGATTAAAGGAAAAAAAGGCGATGATAATTAATGTTCAGTCGCGGCTCCTCATTAAATGCAAATGAAAGTGGAAGGTGGGGGAAGGGGAGAGGTTTGGGGTTCGTTGTGTTATTTAATTCCTACGCTTATCAATCTTCTTATGTTTGCAATAATAGCTTTGCAGTAATTACATAGCTGGATACTGAGCTTGCACAGCTTTAGAGTCTGGCCCTTGATTATATTGTTATAGCTTCTAAATTTAAAGTATTGGCATTCATGTCCACACACCTGACCACAACTAAACTGTTTTCTGATCTTGGCACTGTCTTCTGTTAGTCATTCAAGCTGCACTGTGACCGGCCATACGATTTCTTATCCTTTTCTGAGCCACCCAAATATATCATTTTCTCACGACCCTGTTGTCCTTTTTTTTTTGGTTTTGTTTTTTGGAAGAGTTAATGAAGCATGGAGGATAACAGCTGTAGCGATTTGCATGGTTAGTAAAAGTGTCTTTACAGTGTACTTATAGGCCGCAGTGCTACCTCTGGACTTTCCGTGCCAGCCGTATTTCATTCCACGGCGGTTCGCTCCTACACGCGCTCTCGTTCTTTTTACATGAATATTATGTACATGCTGGAGGGAAACCATTGTTGCCTCAACCATATCCATTCGTTACAGATGTGTTTCAAAGAATTTATGAAATTGTAATTTCCCAGTTACTGCTATTCTTGTATTGTTGTTGTTCTTGATTTAACTGAGACTACTGTTACTTCTTCTGTTTGTCACGATTATTACATCTTGAATTATTACTGAATACGTTATTCAGATCTGTTTGTTGACATCGTTATGTTTAAAGATAAAACTACTGACGCGTCAGTTAAACCGTCTCTCTTGTTTATATTGGCATGTTTAACAATTTTACCATGAGTAAGTCCTTGGATATTACGAGTTCATGAGCGATTATAACTTTCGCTTGTCAGAAAGGACTCATTTATTCAGCTCAGGTAGCTACCAGGGCTAGTCTAGAGATTCCATTGTGGGCATCAAGAGCTCACACCAGGATAAACATCTCTGACTCGGTTATCTCTGTCTGTCTAACTAATCGACAAACACCCCTGTCTCCTTACTTGCCCTCACAGAGAGCATGCATTATGCAATCCCGAGGTTTCACGTGGCAGACCAGAAATTACCAATGCTTTTAAAATGACACTGTAATATGAAGTGTGGCAGTTACTAATACTTACAGGCCTAAGAAAAATAAAGTACAATCGGCCTGTAACTTTTATTACCACTAACATCCACTAAACTGATTCATACGGCACCTTCATACCACAAGGTATAGGTTTCAGCTGGTCTGTAGCCATAGCACATATATTTTGTCGGTAGATATCCTTGGCTTAGAGCCCAGTTTTCTCAAAATGGCATGATGGCATTTATTGTTATGATGAAGAATTTGTCTGACACAAGTACACCTTTGCGCAAAATATAAATGGCGCAACATAATGTGAGAAAATTGCCAGAAATTGAACACATTTCTTACCCTACGGCCACAGTAAATTAGGCATATATCAAGCGACAAAATAAGTAGCCTGCAATTAAATATTAAAACACAAAGGAATAAAGAGTACCTCGCCAATAGGCCTGGTTTGGATCGCATCAACTGGATGCGAGTGGTATTGGAATCTGAGCCTCAGTCTACACTTGTCCTGGAAAAACGGGTATCCACTCCCTTAGCGTAGTAAGGGTGAAAAGGTGCTCGGAAAAGGAATGTTGAGTGAAATCATGGCTGCGCGAGACTTTTGGGACAAGGGAATGCTCATAGAGCCGACAAACAACAAAGGTGTGTGTAACGTGAGAAGGGGAAATGAAAATGGCAAACATTAACTTAAGTAAACGTAGCGAAGCGACGCTACCTAACTGACTTATCTCCTTATTATTGACGCCTGTGTACGCCGAATAAATGTCTGAAGTATGTTAATNNNGGTGGCGGTGGCGGTGGGGGGAGTTGGGTAATAGCTAAGAGTGGAACACTGGTGACGGTAAATGGTGATTATGACGAAGGACTGTGAATTTTATAACTGTAGAAGACTCTATTTATTGCTGTGAAATGTCAAAGTTATGTGTATAAAATCACCAGTGATATTTGAGAAGACAAACTTCTTGCCTTTTTCAAATAACGATTGACACTGCCATTATGATTTTAATTGTGGTGGTTGGGAAAGACTGCTGAGTGGTAGTGATAATGACGACTATGAAAATATGATGATAGAATGCTTGATGCTGGCGGCCCGGTGATGATAGTGGTGGTGGCGGTAGTGGTCGTAGTAATGAAAACCATCATGTCCAAATTGTGTCCATTCTTTTATTGTAGTTTATTGAACCCCTTTCCTGTAATCAGTAACAATGTAATGTATTAACTTTTGTCTATTTCATTACAGAGTACAGTTCGTCTGTTTCAAATGGAAGCTGTTTCAGTTACCTTCACAGTCGATATTGTAATAATCAGTATCATTAGCAATACTCTGTCTCTTGATACCTGTCTTCATTGCCATTATACATATTATATTATATTATTCCTTCACGTTTTGTTCTCGTAGCTGTTGGTGTCTAAAGTCTAAACTCTCTTGTTAGGCGTTTGTTTGTACCTAACTGCCTCTCTCTCTCTCTCTCTCTCTCTCTCTCTCTCTCTCCCTCTCTCTCTCTCTCTCTCTCTTCTCTTTCTTGCTCTCTTTCTCTTTCGCTGTCTGTCTGCTTTGATGAGATTTCAATCAGCGTTTCCAGCTTGTGAAATAGTTGAGTGCAGTATTAGATAAACACGAGGTTCTTTCTACGCTTAGTCGTGCATTCCTAACAATGTCGGGTGTGAGTATATCTGAGACAGGGGTTCCCTGACTTTCTTTCTTTATCTACCTTTCCTCTGGACCTCAGATATATGGAGAAATTGTTTTAACCAAAATTCTCTGAAAGTAAACTTTTCATTCTCATCCTGTTAGCAAATAGGCCACAGAATTTCAGCTGTTCTGTAGGAACGAATTTCCTTGCCTTACATAATTGGAATCGGTCATCCAGGAAATGCTATGTAGACGTCTCTCTCTTCCTCCCCCGCCCCCGTTTCCCTGCTTTTTCAGAGCAAATGAGCAACAATGTTTTCATGTCCAAAAATGTGTCTGTAAAGTGTGCAAAAGTAATGGTGTTTACTGTGTGATTTTTTAAACCCTGTACTTTACAAAATAAAAGGCAGCTAGGACGATTGTTTTGCCCCCTGCAGAATAAAATAACAAGACTGTGAGATTGACGGTAATATCTCGATGACGCTCATCTATTATGAGGACTAGCAATGCACTAGTTGACTGTGTGACTGAAATTTTGGTGGTGAGGCCTTGCCTTTCTCATTTTCTGGCTCATGTAATTGGTATGTTACTATTCGTAAATTGTGACTCTGTCGCAAGGGTAGACCTGTCTCAGATTGAGAACCTTTGTAGCCTGCGAATAGTGAGCAGCAGCCTGTATTGCGCGACCTTTCTTGCCGTGATGGGAGTTATGCTAATGGTACCTCATAATTAGAATAACTCTTTCCACAACTATGGCGTTGCTATCCTGGTTATGTGACATTTTGGTGGTCTGTTTATTGTTGTTTTTTTGCATTATCCCAGACTGGAGTAGTTCTTTTTTAGGCTGACCCAAATATTATAAGAACTAAAGACTTGTGGAATTTGTATAATTTTCCTTTGCTGAGCTCATTGTGAGTGTAAATCATAAATATATTCGCTGGTTTTCTTTAGTTTAACTCCAGTATAGGACACTTGAATCAGTTTGTATATATATATATAAAATAGGAGTTGGCTGTTAAATGGCATAATTTTTGGACGAGTTCTTTAGCTGAACAGCCTTCTCTTCTGTCACTCCGTGCCTGGCGTATCACAACCTTAAGCTGGGCTTACTGGTTGGTTATTTTTTTTGTTTTTTTTTTTTGCACTAACTGGTATCTGAAATTGTGATAAAAAACCTTCAGTTTTTATCACAAATGGCACGTTTATTTACACAGTTTGCAGTTGACAACAATAATAGATTAGCATACAAGAACGATGGCTGGACATTACACAGCACAACATGGTTTCAAACTCGATTATCGTACTTTTACGTCTAACTTATCCTTTGAACAGAAAGAAAGAAAGAAAGAAACAAACAAACAAAGAAAAAAAAGAAAGAAAGAAAGAAAGAAAATACACCAGTAGGCACCAAAACGGTGGCAGGACACTGATTGAAAAGCACGAGATCTGCAGATCTTGACACTGCATACTCAAAAGGGGGAAAATGTCCAAGAGTTTTTAATTAATTCTAGCTATCCGCCCTTGTCTTGCATCCTTTTTATGTAGTCAGTACTCAGTACAATACTGATCTCGTTAAAGGTGGATTCAAGTTATGAGAAATATTTGAAAGAGATACCAACGTCGAGGCACTTGAAGGGAGTACATGAACAGTTTTTATTTCTCAAGGTGTGCGTTGTTAGAGGGATATTTCCTTGTCGTTACTTTTTATGTTTATCTGTATTCATATGTATATCGATAATGAACCAGAAGGCTTGGAACATAGTATAGATATTGTTTGTATGTAAATGACAGCAAATGATCTATTCCATGTCCGGTGACGCTGAGTACTGGAGTGTTCTTCGTTTCAAGATCTAGTCTGAATATTTTAATTACCATGTGCGATTTATGATTTGGTTTGAGAGGCTGCCAATATCGATCTTCAGGACTGCTATACTCTACAGGCTCTTGTTTTCGATCATGTATAATGATGGTTTGTTGGTTAGTTAGTCTATTGTTTGGTGATTGTTCTTCGTATACGTTAACTACTGATAGCGTGTCAGGAAGTTAGTTACCGAAGCACTGAACAAATTTCTCATTAGAGACCTTGTGTTGTATTATTTTCTGCAGTGTAATAATTCCTCTCCTATTGATCAACTTTGTAATTTTTTGTTCACAGCCAACCTGCTTCTCTTCAGAAAATTTGATATTCTCAAACCAGTATAATGTCTTTCCCCAGGGCAAGGAGTTTGTCACATATTACCTCCTGGAGTATCAGAGAGAAGACGAGGGAGCCTGGTTCAGATACAGAAACAGAAATTCGGAAGAGGTGAGAAGATCATCACCACCATCCACAACAATCATTATTCATTCAATCATCTCTGCCACTATCATCATCATCATCATCAACATCATCAGTTAGAAATCTAGAAATTGAAAACGGGTTGAACAGATTTTTTTTTAGGTATAGATACAAAAACCTGTCATGCAAATTTTCAACCTTGAAAGGCTTTTCATCTGTTTCATTATATCATTATATTTCTGACAGAGGTTCTGCAAATGAGTACCTACCGAACCTGCATGGTTTCTATAGAAAAACAACTCATTCTTACGAGAAAGTCTTTGCAGATCTCTAGCTCGCCGCATGTCTTGGCCCGTGTTCATTCACTTTGTGCATCCTTTTCATTACGGGGGAATCAGTCCGTCAGAACCGACAACTTTCCTGCGGTCAGCGATAATGGAACGAGTGGACACCTCCATCTTGTCAAAACAAATTTGATCTCGGGTCAGAGACAGCCTTCAGTATTGTCGGTTTTCCTTACTGTCCTGAGACCAATATAGAGCTCCGCCAAAGTGTTTTCGAAAGGGGAAGCTGGGCGTGTGCCGGAATGCAGAGGTCTTCCTAGATGACTATCCGAGGCACAAACATCATTTTCCGAAAGTCGGTGCCAGTGTTTGGCTAGGTAAGAGCTGAGAGCCCGTTTGGCGAAGAACTGGATTCCTCTGGACCTGAGAGAAATTGGGACGGGGGATAAGAGGGACAGAGAGCTTCGGTCCAGATGTACAGAGACAGCTGTATGAGATATGTTAACATTAGTTAGAGTCAAAGTTCAATGTTTATTTTAAAGTGAACTTAAATTTGTGTATTTCAGTGATGTGAGTAAATTTTGACGAACCGGTGATGCCTAGACTGGAAATAGCCTTGCGAAATCTGCATCCTTTAGTTTGCATTGGGAGGGAATGTAAAAAAACATGATCCTGGAAAAGTCCATTCAGTATCCAGGTCGATTTCAGAAAACATCTTGTTAATAACTTCCTGGACAGTGCTTATGAATACAGATCCGCGATATTTTAAGCCATGGTATCTGTCTCGTCCACTTTCATTTAAAATATCAAACAAACACTTCACATCAAACGGCTTGTGATGTGTTTCAGGTCGCCTCGTACGAGTGTTATTTTGTAATGGGAGGTTGTCCTTTGAGTTTTGTGAGAAGGATTACACGGAAAGTAATAAACCAGTGATGAGACTGAATGGAAAGGTTAAACCTGGTCTTTAGTAGAAACTGTTAAATCGTGGCATGAATCAGGATAGAGGAGTGGAATCTAGGAGTCTTTTAGAAGCTTTTCCGTGCGAGATGGCAGCCACGAGTCCCCGGATGTGAGTAGTGCTCTGTAACATCAGTTCGATCTTGTCCCAAGCAGTGACTTACTCCCTTTCTCCCCCCCTCCCCCTTTTGCGAGGCAGGTGCATTTAGTTCGAGCGGATCTATAATCATTAATGCTACATCCATTACCCACAACTATCTTTCTGTCTTTATATTCTATCTTTCGCATATCATCTACTTTCAATCTATATGGCGTCAGAGGGCAGTAATTTTCCATAGAGGCCGGAGCGCGAGTAGTATTAGATGCATTGTGCCTCTCGTATTTATTTTTAACATCATTCCAGCAAACTTTTCCAGCAGAGTAATCTCTTTTCGCTCTAGAACGCACTAAAAACATGGTAGGTGAGATTTTCGTGAATCTGATGTCTAATGGCTACTACAAATTCCCTCATTCGTCTTATTTCCAAAACACATTTAGCACAAAGCGAATACGGATAAATAGATTTTTATCAATTACTGAAGGCTTTCAGTCGGTGCCTTTTGGTTGTGCTACAATGTTAAGAAAATAAAAGGCATGTAAAGAAATTGTTTGATTCAGTTTTCTAGTAAAAGTATATTTAATGCCATAGGTAGAAACCTGAAAGATGTATGTACAATCCATATGCTCAGGTGGATTATTTGATTACGTGGCACCTAGAGACATGTCATGCTCTATACACGAAACATATCAATCCATTTTCGAAACAAATTAACGCCAATGAGACTTGATCAGGGTTACCCCTTGCTCATCCTATCATTTACTCACTGATGCCTTGTTAAAAACGCTGCTTTAAAAAAAAAAAAAGCGAGCCTTGTAAAAGCAATATACGTGCTGACAAGGTTACCACTTATTGCCACCATGTTTAGTGAGAAAGAAGAATGTCCAGATCGAAAGGGTTGTTGGCATTCGTATTATATCCACTTGTAGCTTTCGCATACTAGATAATTTATATAGCACATCATTATGATGGATAGTGTGTAGTGATACTAGTCTAAGTGCCGCCCACAGATGGAAAGTAAGGCACGGTGATATCACCGTGTGAATGTGAGTACAGTGCAATGAGTAACTTTTAGTAGTCTAAAACAGTATTTTTTTTCCCGCTTGGTGAATTTTTTTTAGCATTGAGTAAGGGAAGGGTCTGTAAGAGGTCTGTGTCAATGATCCTGTATTAGACTAGACCTATTTTTGTAGCTTACAAAGCGGCAGTTGAGCTCTTGACTGTTTGTCGTGAACGCCTACAATGCGCATTTAGTGCCGGCGCTTTTTGTTATTTTTGTTGTTGATGTTATTGTTGTAGTTCATGTCGTCATCGTCATCATCGTCGAGCATACGTTACCATTTACCAGTGAGGAACAATGATCCCAATCTTCCCTTCACTGCGGCACAGTTAGGTTATTTAACTACTGTTATTTGCTCACCATTATAATAGTCTAACGCCTGGATAATGCTGTTTAATTTTGGTCAGGAGGCAGCATGGATGTTTCCAGCATGCGACTCTGCATCCATTTACAACGTAAAAGCTCACGGACTAGCAGCGATCGTGAAATCAGACCAGCATGCTTGATCCTGAACAATGCCAAGTTTGACCAGTCAGCTTCATACGATGTTTGCTGAAAAAACAAAGATAAGGCAGCCAGTGCTATGAACAAACATGGCAAGTTTAGGATGGAGCCTCTTGAGGCTGCGTCTTTGTTTCTTGTATTGAAGGCCAGCTCGTCTTACTCAACGCTTATTACGAAGGCCGACGAAGCATTTGTTTTTTGGCATTATTTTATGGTTTTGAATACAAGGAAAGCTGCATTTTTTACAAAATCATGAAACAGCTGCTTTAGGGTGTTAACATCACGGGCATAGCGAGAGTTACATCTATGGCCGTAGTGGTTTTACGAAACAAATTAACGCCAGCAATTCGTGATCAAGATTTTCATTTACTTATCCTGTCTATTATTCATTGACGGCTTGTATAAATAGATGATTATTTGTAATGAGTGTTTGTTTGATATCAGATTAATGAAATGAGTTGTACATTTATCGTATTCTTGAGCCTCTGGCGATCAGTCAAAGTACATGTATTATATATTCGTAAGCAGGTCAAAGGTCAAATGTATGTCACATGTGACATGCCAAAAAGTCATTACACTTTTATATTACCGAAAATTGGCCCATGATAAAAGACATTTAGGATTAATAATACCCTGATACATTGTGGCATTACAATGTAATTACATTTGAAGAAGAATTTTAGACAGTATCTATATTAATAAAACGCTTCAGCCAAATTTGTGTAACAGATTTCTTGAGAACTACGTAACGTAAAAACATGCGGTTTTCATCTAAATTCTTAGAAAAAATACACAAAAGGTAACTATACACATCAGTCCTCTTTATTTCTTTTACCCTTTTTAAAAAAAAAAAAGAATGTGTATAGCAACGAAATACAATCTCCGATAGATCTTTTTAATCCTCCCGATTCGCCGATCGTCCAACTTTTTTACGGAGTCTAATGCATTCGTCTATGATGCCTTTTGGTGCGCTAAGTATTCTTTCCCCACTGGCGCGTTCCCTGCCTGCCCATTTGTAAAATGGGGTGTTAGTCTTGTTTAATATAAATTTAATGAAGAGAGTCCATTTATGATGATTTAAAATAATGAATAGTTGGCAGAGTAAAGAGAAAAAGACATAGTCTAAAGTATGACAGGTAAAATTTTCCAGAAACAACCATTCGGTCATCGATCTCAGAGTTAATGGCTGAATGAACAGTGCATGCTATTCACAAAATTACTGGCCTTAGGCGACAATATGGCGATCTTTGAGTCTTCACTTCGAAATTGGACTATGATGATGCAAAATGGCTAGTTACTGACATACAAACCTGGCTTCGAGTGGGCCGCGAAGACGATCAGCAAATGCTGCGCATTTAGAAATTCACGGGTATGGCTCAGAAATTCAGTTTATATGTAAGCCTGACAGATACATGGTTACGTTGTGAAAGTAGCTGTGGTAAATGTTAATATAAAATTAAAAGACTTTGCTTGATACGGTCTTTTACACCGTATGAAGTGTGTGACATAAGAGGCTGGTTCTAAAGTCTTACAGTTGGATGATAAGCGTGTTACAAATTCTTAATAGTCGAAGTTCCATCAGGCCAGTGTCAAGTTATTATGTAGTTTCAGTGCGTTTTTATGATGATTACATATTATTTCCACAGTGAAGCAGGGATGGGAATTTAAATAAATTTATGCTCTCTTTCGGTTAACTCTTGGGCGTTCAGTGAATACCATGAATATTATTAATACCTACATCACTATGAATGTACCATTACACTGAAAGAGTGTAGGTCTTTGGAACCTATTGTTTTTTCTTCTTTTGGCCCTTTAAAGTTGGATGTTTTATTTAGACCACAGGTCATTTTACATATTCCTACACCCTGACACTGGCTGGCAGGCAAGGTGGCGTTTTGTTTTTTTTTAATTAGCGGATTAACTGATTTCTACAAAATGAGTGCTATGCCTCTTTAATAGGCGCCAAAAACCTGTACTGCAAGTCGGTCTAAGGGAAGTAATGCATAACCAGTAAATAAAACCTTCTTGTCTACCTTGAATTCAGCGCTTCATCCTTGGTGGCGTCACATCATCAAGTTTTGTTTTTCTTTTGGCAAAGAAATTTTTGTTAAGTTTGGTAAAGGCGTTTTTTAAATGCAATGAATATAGAGTAGGATTTTACAAAGATAGGCTCATTAATAACCATATTTATAAACCTGTGTCTACCTTTCGTCGATGGAGTCTAAATGCTCGTCGCGGCCTCTGGAAAGACCTGGGGTTCTGCACCAGAGCAATGAGGGACTGAGACTGAGAGAGCCTGGTTACCAGTGGAGGAAGTAATAATACCACAGCGGTCTTGGGAAGGCCATGCCAGGAAAGGGATCATCCTGAGGCCGGCCATCCCATACTCACGGATTGTATATGGGTGCGGGGGAGGTGGGGGGNGGGGGGGAGGGGAAGCGGAGGTGACGCCAGGGAAAAGAAGGATCTCCCTAAGGTTTCACCAGTCTCCGAAAAGAGCCACCGTTCACCCAGTATGTTCAATACACCTAAACAGAGACTAACATAATGATTGTGTTATACTAAGATGTTCCAACATATATCTCTGCAGAAATTCAAGGGCAACAGAAATGTGTACCTAGCAGACATGCGTGACGTGGACCCACCAATCATTGCTAAGCGCATCCGATTCATCCCGTACAGTGAGAGTCCTAGAACTGTGTGCATGAGAGTTGAAATGTATGGGTGTACATGGAATGGTAAGTGCTTTCATAGTCTAAGTGAATGTGTAGATTGGGAATACATATAATAGTTCCTCTGAAAATGCAGTCATATATAAACGTGCGTGGCCAGTCCTATGAAAGATTGGCGATGTATTCCCTAAATGCATGGTAAGAAATAAAATGAAACAAAATGATTTATTAATCTAGAGTAGTAGTGTATAATTACCCAGAAATGCTGATAGTTATTCATGTAACATCAAAACTAGTCACATACAATCATGCTTAAATCAGGTACTACATATCTTTTACATTTTCAATCATTTGATTTCTTCTGTGAGTGTTCAGTTACCCAATGTGTCTATCTTTCTCCAGACTCGCTGGTGTCCTATTCAATGCCACAAGGCCATCGCCGCGGAGCTGAAGTTGATCTCTATGATTTTACATATGATGGGGTCATTGAGGTAGGAAACTTCTGTCAGTAAAAGTGATGTGTAGACATATTTGTGATTTTTGTTATCACTTCAACCCTGTCAGCCTCACCTCAAAATATTAATAACTCATACAGAATAAAAATAAACATTCTTTTGCAAGTATAGGCTGGCATTTCATTTCTCATACAGTGAATGAATTTGCATATCTCCAAATCTTATTCTTACAGATCAGATCAGCAAAAAAAGAGAAAGAGAGTCCCAACTTCATCTACAAAGTAAAATATTATTTTAGAGGCAAAACATTATTTGATTGGCAAAGTAGAGTAATTAAATTTATAGATAAATGACAATAATGAGACAAGTGTTGTGTAAGGGATTTGTAAACACTTTTTGGCTAAATATCTGTAAAATGAAATGCAGTCAAGAACAGGTGAACGCTGCTCCAAGATTAGTAATGTTAATAATATCACCTGTATCGCACCCATGGTTTAATTTTCAAAAGTTAGACATGCTATAATGTGTTGTGCTTCTTAAAGCTGTAAAAATGTGGGAAATGTTCATTTTCTGCCACAGGATTGTGGAGACCTGAACTTCATGATTGAATTCAGTATTGATAATTCACTATTTCAGGATAAGTACTTGAGAGATGGACTTGGTCAGCTAACTGATGGGGATGTGGGAGAAACTAACTTCAGACTGGACACAAAGAAAATGGGAATCAAAGGATATGAATGGGTGGGCTGGAAAAATGACTCCATAGCTGAGCCTGTGTCCATTTTGTTCAAGTTTGATTCTGTGCGTAATTTCTCTCAGGTAAGTCTGTTTGTTTGTCATTTTGTAATATTAAATAAACCAAAAAAGAAACAAAGAAAGCTTTGAGGATTGAGATATGTTAGGAAGGCATGAGTATAATGTCCTCAGCAGGAGTCATGTGGGTGGAGATTCATAGCGCCAGGTGATGGGTTATCTTTGTACTATCAGTGCACGCACCTTAAAATTATGATTTCTCTGTAATTTTGTTAAATATTATGAAGAAGATTAAATTGATATACAGACAGATCTTTTCATATTGATAGTATTTCAGAAAAAGTATGGTTGTTTCAATAACAGTTTAACAGCAGAAGAAAAATGGGCTCATATCTAATAATATGAATGGGTGGGTTGGAAGAATGTATTTTCAGATTATCTTTTTTCAGCCCCACTGACTTTTACTGCATTTTTTTTTGTTTAATTGCACTTCATTTCCTGCTAAAAGTTGCTGAATAAGAACTGGTTTAAGGGCTGAGGATGATCAATGAAAATAAACCTTTTACCGTCCTGTCTGATTTCAGGTTGTCATTCATTCCAACAATCACTACACAAAGGATGTGAGAATATTCCGTCATGCAGAAATCTTTTACAGCATTGGAGGCCAGTATTTTTCACCACAAAGCACCAAGGTGAACTTCCAGCAGGATGATTACTTTGAAAATGCTCGCCCGGTTGTCTTGAGAATGCAAAACAAAATTGGTCGATTTGTCAGAATTGATCTGTACTTTCAAGCACGCTGGATCATGATCAGTGAGGTCTCCTTCACATCTTGTGAGTATCTTTTGCAGATCTTAAGCTATAAGTCCTCCTTCTGTCCTGATCCCCCTTCTTTACTGTCCCCTTTTCTAATGGCTGTTATTGAGTATTGTTAATATTGAAAGTCTTTGAAACTTTGAGAAGATAAAGGATGAATTTTATCTCTTCATGATGGTAATAATAATACTCATGTAATAATACTCAGATTATACGATCCAACTACAACTTCGCTTTTTGAGCTAACTAATTTTTGTCTGTTTTTTAATCATTCTGTCTATCCACTTATAGAACTTCCATAGTGACCAATATTTTATTTATTATTTACAGTTTCATTTATCTGTTAAAATAAAATGTCATTTGGGACATTCTAGTTGCAGTTGAGGCCCACCAGAAAGAGATGCAAAGAATAATATTATGATATTTACTTGCCAAGTGATATTAATAGATCATGGAAAGATAAGTCATCATTATATCAGTAATCAGTAGTAGTGTTGACAAAAATGTGATTCGCTCCTCTCTTTTACTTCTTATAAGGCAGGATTTCACATTGTTGCTCTGATACACAGTGACTGTGACAATGACCTGTTGATATCCAAGTCAAGAGGTTGGAGGTTGTGGGAAATGTCACCAATGTCAACAGTTACAGTGTGGATGATAGTGAAATTGTCATCTCCAATGACATATATCAATGAAATCCTTTTTTGACAGCTGAGGCCATAGGAAATTTCACAGAGGAAGTGCCCCCACCTACAACACCTACCCCATCCACTACTACCACCACAAAGAAGGACACAGTTTTCAATGCCTTCAATGTGGATAGTATGAACAAAGATGACAATCCTGATGCAGCGGATGCTGGTCATGATGGTGCTGGTAACTTTGATGTTGGTGGGGGCTGGCTGGATGGCACAGCTGAAGATGGGGACAAAAAAATGGACGAGGGATCCAGTAAGAAAAGTTTGTATTTGGAAAATCTGAGTTTCCATTTCATCTTTTATAGTAGTTTAAGTTTGTTATTTTAGAGTTTTTTGTGTTGCATACATTTCTTGTCCCATCAAAATATGCATATCATTACATGAATGTCTGGTATTGTCAATTTGCTGAGGAAACCTTCATAATTCAAATTTCTACAGAGGAAACCTTCATAATTCAAATTTCTACAAAAATGTGTTGTGTTACCAGTGACAAAATATAATAATGGCATAATAGTATAATGATCCATTAATTGTATTTGCATGAGATTCAGATGTGATAAAAAATGGGATTGAAAAAATCACACAGTAACCTTGGTAATAGTTTTCCTCACCAGTGGAACTTGTTAGGTGAGAAAGAGTGGCCAGTGAGCAAATTCTGCCTGTCACAGTTCAAGAGACTGGTGCTTATGTTAATGCTTTTTCGAATGCTGATCGAGTTCACATAAATGGAGTTCAGTTCAACAAAACTCCTTTAATTTGGATTTGAACTTGATTACAATAAACAAAACTTTGAACTTGATACACTGAAAATTGGCAGTCGAGCTGAGACCTCATGTTTAGCAAAATCTGTCATCTTCTTCCTTTTAAACGTCGAATTGCACAACTCTCCTTGGCAGATGCTCTATGCTCTACACCTGCAGATGAAATTGCTATTTATTGGTTGGCAAAGCAAAGCAAATGTTACTCAATAATGTGGTGACAATGTCAAGCATTTTGTGTGGGTGTTAAACAAATTATTTATCAAATTGTCTCAGTTAAGCAGGATATCATCCCAATTCCACATTGATAAATATATTAAATGGGAAAATGATTAAGGGGTATCCGGTTCTAAGTCTATGCCGTTCTGCAGGCTCCATGTATTTCAAAATGTCATTTAAACATTGGGTTTCTTCATATTTGACATAGATCCTGGTCTCATTTGTATAAACCGAAATCTAGAAGTTCAAGAAAATAAGTTTCAAAAGAAGGAGTTCTACTTTTGCTTCCCTTTAACTCAAAATGATACAGAGATTCAGCTCATTTTCTCTAAAGCCGTGGCTGTTGGCTTTAGTAGCAGACAGTGTCTGCTGCTACCACTGATGTTTTACAATAGTCTACTCAGTGGAGCTTAATTATATATAATGCAGGTTTGTGTTACAAGTGATGAGAAATCTGGTCAGTGGTTAATGTGGAGGAATTCTCTGTTCCTTAACACTCTGAATTGTTGTGCCTTTCAGGTAACAGTTCAGACTCACCTGATGTTCCCCTCGCTGAGAAAGAGAACAAGGAATATGATGATGAATATATCAGTATTATTATTGGTGCTCTGGCTGCCCTTATCTTCCTTCTCCTCTGTGTCATCCTCATCTTTTTCTGCCGTCACAAGCGACGCAAAAACAATAACAATCGCCGTGGACATAAGCCAGTGAGCAACAACCATGTCACAATCAACCTGAATGATCTACGTGGAACAACCAATGGGAAAGTTTCCAATGGCAACATGTACAACAGTATTGCAACAGATGATGCTGATTCAGATCGAGATGGTGGTGGGTGCTGCAATGGAGGAGGCAGTGGCAGTGAAAAGTTTGGCTGTAAGCCTGCCTATATTCAACCTCAGGACAGCATTCAGGGTAGACTGTTGCTAATTCTTGCCTGCCTTCTCATCTAGCTCATTGTGTATCATCCATTTTTTTGTTAAGACCATCAAGATGTAGATCATGAAAATCAAATTAATTTAGCCACCCGTTACATATTCTGGAGTCTGTGAAGGTCCTTTTTCTGATTTTAACTCTTTATTTTTAAATTAAACCTAAAATATATTTATTATCTTCTATATTTAATATGTATTAACAATATGAACTTGTCTTCACCTACTTTCTGCCCTATAATCTTCATGTTAACACTGGTGCAAATAACAAGGGTATAAAACTTCAGTCCTCAAGTGCTAATATTGTGATCATGATTGGAAGAAATTTATAGAATTCAATCATTACAAAAGTTACTTTTTACATTCATGTACTTGACAGTTCTAGTTTTGCTTATGTAACAAAACTTGCACATCGAAGAGCTTCATCATTGTCATGGAAATTTCCTAAATTTAATAGGGATAGCTTCCGTAATAAATGACCTAAAAGTGATTTAGGAGGAAGAATTCTAGCAGTTTGTACTGGCTTATGTCTAAAGAAAGGCTCTTAAAACTGTTCCAAACTATGACTGTCAGTGAATACCTTTGTATGTATTCACAATGGATTTATAGATCTTTAATATACATGTAAATACGTGTTCATAAGGAAGGAATAGATTATAAATCTTATAATTACTTTAGGGAGTTTATGTGTTGCTGAGAAATTCTGAAAAATGCCTACTTCAAGGAAATGTCCTCATCATTAATAACCAGCTGATAAGTGACCACAGTATCCATCTTTGTCGGGAAAGTGATCATATTGCATATGCAGAAATTAAGATGGATGTGACGCGTAAATGACAATAGTTTACATTATATTTCTCTTTGATTCAAGTGGTTGAAGTTTGAACTCCATCGTCTTTTTTGACATCTACTACAGCATAGAAATTTGCATAGGAGGTATTAACAAATGTAAAGCCTGCACTCCAAATTACATGCACAGTAGTGCATTATTGATCTATCAGTACGACCAGACACCAAAGTTTATCTGAGCATATCAGCCACAGAAACATGACCGTGGCTCAAAAACTTGTATGTCCTCAAGAAATTATCAGCAACCTCTTTTCACTCCTATCAAGTGTCATATCATTACTGGGTCAGCTCTGAGGTATATTATTTCCTGTGACCAGAATATTAATATAAATGCATCATCACCAGAATTATTCAAACACCTGGATGTTGAAACATCTTGTGCACACCTGAACCACAGACTGTTGTATCGTATAAGTGCGTCTGTACACACAGTCAGATACCAGAACTATTCTTTTCTTTCACAAAAGAAGAGACAGTTCTGGGCCCTCTACCCTTTTTCACTGGATAAAAGGCCTCATGACTTTTTCTTGATGCCTGTTGTAACATCTGAGGTAATCTGACAACCCTGAAGAAACCATTGAAACACTTAAGCAGGGTGATACAAAGTGACATTACAGCTTTTACAAACAGTTCAGAAAAGTAAAACTTTGTCAAAGGAACCAAGGAACCCAGAAAAACCAAGGTACCCTGAAAATTGAATGTTTCCAGCTTGATTAGGAATGGTCAAGTATATGGACTTAAGAAGTGACCCTTATGTGTGAGAAATATTTACTCTGCTAGAGAAATATGCTTCATTTCTGTTTTACAAGCAACTGTTGATGGATAGGAGAAGCTCAAACTGTACTTCTTTTGAGAACTGAACTATAGAAACTCTATATTTCATAGGCATGGTTAGCCTTCAATCAGCAGTTTTTAAAGAGGAGTTTTATGCTCTTTCATCACCTGATAACCATGTAACCCCAGGTCTTTCATGCATGCAGCCATCATTATTGCCATGCAGCCATCATTATTGCAATTGACTAAGTCGTCTTATAGACCCCATGTCTAAATATAGACTTGTTTCTTGTGTGTGTTCTATGTTAAACATAGCCTGCAATACAGGAGCAGATGGTGGAACAGAACGATACATTTCCTGTTTCACAAAGAAAGCCAGAACCAGTCCACAGTGGACTTCAGGTTATCATATTGATCAGATTAACTCTATCTCAAACTCCAGTAGTATATTTTATGCTTTTCTCTACCTTTTTCTTTGGCTGTGGAAGAACAACCCCCATTGGGTTTTGCTGCAAAATTCAAACTTTCAAGCCTTAAAACATTGGCTCTTGACCTCTCTTTCACTTTCCTATTTCACAAGTAATGATGTTCTCTATTTAAAACACTAAGTAGTTGGTGAGAGTTGAAGGAATTGATTTTATAAACATATTAGCAGCAACACAGATTTGATTTTTTGATACCGTAATGACTGAAAATTTTCTAGACCATTTTAAAATAATTTGTGATGTTTGCCTACTGGTGCCTGTTTGCATGCAAATATTCATTTTTGTTCAGTTTTGTTCATTATGAGAGATACTCAAGTACAGTTGCCAAAAGCAGAGAATTTCATATTTAATATTAGAAGCTTTTATTTTAGAATCTTACAAAAACCACATGAAGAATGTACAATAGGAGGAGCTTTTCAGCTCTATCAAAACAAATCTTTCACAATGGTCCTGCATCTTCATAAATAAGTTTATACAGAGGAAGCAAGTCTTGTAGTTCCGACCTAAGAGGTGCAAAAATGCTAACATAGATAATGACTTGAAATTTAGTAGAGTATGTATATAGAAAACTCCTAATGACATAAAGCCATCACCAGCAGTTTGCTATATTTCATTTGTACCAGTCTTGTCAGATGATGTTGAATCATGAGGTCAGAGACAATCATTTTGACAGGTCACAACAGAAAAAACCAAATGGCCACTTGTGCTCCCGTTCGCCTTCCCCGCTCCCACCCCCACCGCCATCCCCTTCTTATCCAGAAATATTTAGGACTCAACTCAGAGTGAAAGACAGCACAGGCTAACATAGCAGTAACCTTCATGGAAATGTTATGCATCAGTTGCATTCAAGCAGTCAAGGGTGGGGACTTAAACCAGGCCTTACTTCCATTACATTCAATATGTTGTTTTGGATTTTTAAACTGAAGCTTCAGTAAATTTTGGGTTCAAGTAGGCTTTAAACACCATGCAGCTTTTTATATTTGACCCCTTCTTTAAAACACTGAGAATAACAATGCTAGCTTTATCACCTGTGTGTTAAACATTTGGTTTGGTCAAATTCCATGGTCACTTTTCTCTGGCTCGCCTTTCTTAGATTGCCACGTACTATGCATCACTTGGCTTCTTTTGCACCATCTTCAAAGGTCAACATCTTCCTAACTTGGATTTGTTATTTGCAAGCTGACAAAATCCATAACTAATATGACACCTGTGTTTTCCTTACTGGAGCTTATTTGCAGATGGTACTATTTTTGTTTTTTCTCATTATCTAAACGATTCCCATTGACTTTGAAGAGAACTTACACAGTATGCCCCCAGACAAATGTTGATTTTTTTATAAATATTTTTTCTCAAAATCAGCAGTCATTGGATGTATAAATTTTAAATGTGTGGTTTGGCTTTGTTCAGAAGGATGAGTTGGCCTAACCTACAGTGAGTTTAATTATATTTTTATTGATTGGATATACTTCCTCTGGAAAAAATAGCCATATGGCTTTGTGAATCCATGCTATGTGGGCATATACTTCTAAGCTTTTGGAGCTGTGTAAGATCACTCATTCAGTATCTTCAAGAGTTTGAAGAAAATCAATATTATCACTCTTTGTACATATAGGCCATACCACTCATGAAAAAAATCAAACATTTTGTTTATTGATTTTGCACCGCCATACTCACACACATTATCATATTAAGTAAAGGTGTAGAGTTAGTAAAGCCAGCAGTAAAGTCATCTGACCACGACATGACTTAGCCTTTACATAGGCAGAAAGAGAAAATCATGAACCTTCTTTTTTTCCTTTATGGGCTACATTGCATTTTTCTTGTGTATTCTGTATAATTTGGTAGTAAATGTTATCAACATGAACTATTTATAAAACGAAGCAGAAATTATTAAAGGCAAGAAAGACTTTTGACAGTCATATTCAGCTTTTTTTTTCTGGTCTGTATGACCATACATTTCATGTACATTTACCAAATTTGGGGTCTTTCTGTCTTGAGTGGAGAATCATATCTGTGGCCTTCATTAAATCTTATTTACAAAATTCATAAGATACCTGAGTCAGCATTTTGTATGCACCTGTTGCTTACGGTTGGCATAAATGAGGTCTTTGAGTGATATGCTCTGATTTAGATAGGAATAGGTCTGAAGAGTAGGCCCGACAGTGACTGTAGGAAAGGTCTGAGGTTTTGGCCTCAGAGATAGCAGAAGAAATGTCAGTGTCATGCTTTACAGATTTATTAATAACTGATAGTTCCATTCACACAGTTGTAGCTTGTAAAACAACGGACGAGCCTCTAGGGATAATGCAAACATCAAATTTATTTACCTGGTCAGCTGAAAGATATCCATGATGCACAATGTGCCATAATAACAAAATGATCAGACAGCAAATTACACAGCAAGACAGTTCTATGATATAACCCAGCAGATGCCTCCCGGCTCACTGATAGTATTACCAGAGTTAAGAATATGAATTGCAAGTCCCATAATAAAAGCAAACCTATGGGGCTCTACCTCATCTTTGTAGATGATCTGAGTCTATCTGAATTCAGCATTGGCATAATCTTGGTTTGCATGCATTGGTCATGTCCATGTCCTCCACTAATATCCTTCCCTATTTCATATAACACTTCTTAATTGATCCTGAGCATGACATACTTCTTTGCTTTTCTCAGCAGGCTGTTTATCAGTGATTAGAATAAAAGTTTTTGTTTTAGAAAAAAAGAGGAAAAAGTAAATTTATATTTCATGACATAACCTTTACTGAAAGAGTAGCCAAACATGTATCTGACATACCAAAACTATGGTATGTCAGCTATTTTGTTTCACTTTCTTTAATAGTTAGGGTTATAGATAGTCTCTTTATGTACATATACTGAACACCAAGCTGTTGATAAATTCAGAGAAGACCTCCTTGCTAAAAGTGCCCATATGAGCTGAGGAGGCAGTGCTCATCACTATAAGCTACCCAGAATGTGCTGATTATTTTTTACTTCATGCTTGTCACTGTGATTCATAAATGTTATAATTTAGAAACTGATTATAGCCTACATGTAATGCATGAGGCTTAGTTACTTCTTAGCTAGTCAGGATATAAAATGCATCTAAAATTATATATATATTGCTCAGCTTGCATATTGCATGTCACCTGTGTTGACATTACATTCTATGCACATGGAAGATGTCGAAGTCTTCGTAAATTTTTTTTTCCTTAAGCATTTGAGATTATTCATACCTATATTCTGAACAAAATGTCATCAAAATTTTGCACTTTATCTAATTTGTGATATTTGTCACAATATGTCAACACAGAGGATAGAAGTTTACAGTATTTTATATTGCAGCCAGTCAAAATGAGGTTTACAGTGTTAGACAAGAAACTGAGATTTCAGACTCAAAGATATGCTATCAAATTGTTATTGGTTGTAGAATCAGAGGTACAATGAATTTTTTTTTTTGCAAGAAAATACTGATTATGAGTAAGCATTAAGCATTTTTTGATAAATTTGATTTTCTGTGAGGTAGATTATAAGACTGCTTTGGTGTTAATGAGTTTCCCAGAATTTTGGCCATGGCAAGGGGAGACTCCCTGCCACTAAAAGTAACTACCTTCAAGCACTTCAAGTACAGAAAGTGCTTAATATGAAACTAACGATAGTAAAAACATGTTCCAAATGGTCTCTTTTTTCGCAACTTTTCCTAATCAGGAAATCAGAAATGTGCTTAATACAAAATGATTTGATGGGTCTCATGAATATGTTAACTAGCTTGTTCAAATGTATATCTTGGGCCATATAATGCTAGATCAGAAATGCTTTCATGTGACATACACTGGCGTACACATATTCTTGTATGATACCAGCAACATGGCTTATACCTTATTGTGACTGGCTGGAAGACTTAAGTACTGCTTTAAATGCTTGATGTAATTAAAATGTTCTCTGTTTTTTTCTTTGTTGCTTTAAAATATTCCTAAACACATTGAGATAAGAGCATGAATTTTAGTAACTGGTTAAACTGGCTCTGCAAGCTGACATCAGGAAATTCCCTCTTGTTTATATTTGTCTCCAGCAGTTATGTTATTACCTTTTTGAGTAATTCTTATCTCTACATTTTTCCTTCATAGGGTCAGAACCACGAGATTATGCTGTCCCTGATATCACTAAATCAGCTTTGGTTGTGAATCTTCCCCCTCGAGCCTCCGCCCCTAACCAGTTAGCTCTCATGGACAAGCCCCCTAACTATGATGCTCTCTATGCTGCTGCTGATATTGTAAATGTCCATGGGGGCAGTGTTCCCAGCATGCAAGGAGTGAGTGGGAACAATGTCTATGCTGTGCCAAATGCAGATCTGCTATGTAGTATTGACTACTCAGTAATGGAACTGCGAAGAGAGGACTTGAGATTTGTGGAAGTTTTGGGTGAAGGGCAGTTTGGAGAGGTAAGCATAGTTACTATTGAAAATAGGTAAATGTATGTCAGAACTTGGAAAAGCAATGATGCTTTCTCACTGATTTTGTATAAAATTATATATTGGCTTGATATGGTACTATTTACATCATAAAAACATATTGAATCGGGCTTTCCACTTACCAGGAAAGATATTTAAGGTTAAAAACTCTAGTAAATAAAGGTAGATGTGGCTGAGAGATACTTGTCTGGCACACGTCATACATTGTCAGGCTAAATCATGAATGAGGAAATTAGTTTGGAGAGTCTTGGGCATATTCACATGTATGCAGTGCTCTGATAAATACAACTCTTTCTGAAATTTATAGTTTTGATATCTTTGTACTGTTAATAATATCACACATATCGTATCAAAAGGCATTTCACCTAAGAGAGCACATATTTATAGGAATAATGCACCAAAGTTTTTAGATGGGCACTTACTCTTGCACTTACAATATTTCCTTTGTCAAAAAAAAAATGCTCTATGGAACAACCTTTGGTGGCTTATGCACATAAGAAAGTCAGTGCTCTTAGCCCAACTTCAGCTGATGTAATACTTTTGCAGTGTAAGTTCTAATTTAATTACAGTGAAGAATCAAATTGCTAAGTGCTTGTTTGTAAAAGAAGAGAGCTGTTTTTTGCTCCTCCTGTAAAAATTTGGATACTGACATTAATCCGGGTATTGCATCCAAGCAGTGAAGATGTGGGTTAGAAATACTTGTCTGAAGTACTTTATACTTTGTTGGGTTCAATACTGAATTGTTGAAAAGTTGTTGAAACTGAAAAGTTTGAGAATGCAGTTGCATTCAAATGGGCATTGCTAGCTGTTCAAAAAAGAAAGACTATAAATTTAATATCTCATTTATTTTCTTTCAACCTTTCATAAAATACAGGTCCACCTGTGTGAAGCCCTGCAGGCAGAGGACTTAATGGTGGATGAGTATATGTTGAATAGGAGCTTGCCTCGTGCACCACTCCTGGTAGCTGTTAAGATGCTGAGACCCAGTGCTGATGATAGGGCTAGGTAAGATTTTTGGTCACTGGTGGTATGCAATAATTCAATGCTTCTCCATTTCTCCTGTAATCACACCATAGTATCATTTTTGTGCAACAGTGCTACTATCTTTTGTCACCCCTGAGGAAGCATAGGGCCAATACACACTTGTGGAGTACTCTGTGGCACCATCAGCTTAGCAGATTTCAGTGTTTCACCTGTATTATTCTTTTCCATTTTTATTTCCATCTTCCCACTTATATTTATCTTGTGAGGTCCACCCAATCACCATTAGTACAAAGTCCCATGAAGGGTATGTTAACAAGGCATACTAATAGCTATTTAGAATTTAAAGATTGAATTTTTTTCAAATCATTGATGTATAGTACTGGCCTAAATGCTTGCATGATGAAATGGCTAACAGATACATTAACAGCACTCTGTGTTAATTGTATGTTGTAATTTTGCTGAGTACAGGTCAGAAGGCCATTTTGAACTGTCAGCATACTGACTATTTCTGATGTTTCTTGCTAGTAGTCCCAGACATTAAGCCCACACAAATGTTATAATGATTCTTTTCCTGTAATATTTGCCTATCCCTCCCCTTTTACATTTGCCTCCCTCCCCCAAACAATTGAAACTGTGAGATCATGACAACATTTTTATCCACCATCCTCAAACATGTTCATGAACTTTTTAGTCCTCACACCCACATAAAGATCCCAGCTCTGCTCTGCACTATCTCTTCCCCTTCCCTATACAACTTACACCAGAATACCAGAAAGATCTTGACAGGCTGTCACCTACAGACCGAGGAACGAACATGGAAAGTCAATACTACATACACATCATTATTAAGACAGATGTTCAGATCAATTTTCAGTAAACATTTTGTTTGGCTGCAAAGTAACTTCCGGTGAAGTTTAATCAGTATCTGAATGTGCTTCAATATTTGAGTCAGGAAGGCTGCATTTAGATCAGATTTTAAATGCAGTGGAATTAGATTAAACCAAAATTAAACAGACTGAACAAATCATTTCAGATTGACCATGTTTTTAGGAATAAAGAAGTGCCTGCTTCAGTCATCTCAAAATGCCCTTCTCTGAACATTTCTAGTGTGAATCCTGATGAATTCCAATTGCTTCAAATTTCAGGGCGGACTTCCATAAAGAGATAAAGATCATGTCCCAGCTGAAAGACCTGAATATTGTGCGTGTTCTTGGTGTCTGCACCAGGGAGGAACCCTTGTGTATGGTTGTAGAGTACATGAAGTATGGAGATCTGAACCAGTTCCTTATTGATCATGAACCTGAAGGCCCAGTGGCACAAGTAACCAATGGGAAAACCCTCAGGTACACTCACACACATTAATTTGTGAATTTCATACAGTTTAAGCATCATCACTAGCAGTGAGAAGGTGGGTAAATGTTTACCAACAAATAGTTACATAATCAAAGTTAACTAAACAAATCATTTAAGCTGACAGCATGCCATTTATCTCATTGTGAAAATGAACCAGACCATTTTGCTGTTATCCATCCTTTGTCTTTTGTTAGACCATGATCATTATTCCTTGTGAATGATAATTATTCGTATAACACTGACATTACTTTGTTTTATCCATGGCATCTACATTTATTGCTGTTCTTAAGATCAAGTTCCTCATAATTCTCAATAAGTTAACATATCAATGATTATTTTCAGGCAGATATCTTCTCAAGACATTCCATTTATGTAACAAAACAAATATTGTCTGTGACACATGGACACCAAATTTAAGAGTGTTTTCATTGTGAAAATGATGTTTAGTGGTACAGAGTAGTGTTTAAAGCACTGTTCTTTATTTCTCTTTTTTCAATGCAACTATCTTCTAACAGTTATGGTTGTCTGATCTACATGGCCTCTCAAATTTCATCTGGGATGAAATACCTGGAGTCACTTAACATGGTTCATCGTGACCTGGCAACTCGCAACTGTCTTGTGGGCCATCACTTCCTGATTAAGATATCAGACTTTGGCATGAGTCGTAGCTTGTACAGTTCTGATTACTACCGGATTGAAGGAAGAGCTGTTCTTCCCATAAGATGGATGGCTTGGGAAAGCATTTTATTGGTGGGTACACAGCTATCATCCTGTGATGGCCATGTCTTTTCATGGCTGTTATTGGAATTATGAACCATGATGAGGTGTTCAACATTTTTTTCTGTTAGGTGCATAAAATACATCATCACTGGGCTTTGAAAATAGCCTTAGTTAGACCTAGGCCATGTTTTGATATGGTTTTTGTCTTGTTTATGAAATCAAGACTACTGTTGACATATTTTTAAAAAATTAAAATTCAGCAATATTTTCCTGCCAAAATTGCATTCCAGGATACACACTGAATCTTTGCTTTGCCATAAAATGTATCTTGAATATTTCTGAGAAGGGTGAAAAGTGAATTAGACCATTTTTGATGCACAGTGACAAATGTAGCATTCCTTTTTTTCTTCTAAGTTATTAATAATTCTTGATGAGCTGAGGTGATATTTTTATTTCATCATTCTAGCACCTTTATTCCTTCAGCAGGCCATAGCCAAATCACTGAGTAGAAATACCACCTTAACCCTTCTTTTCAGCAACTGTCTAAGATTAGTTTTGTTTACTGCGGCAATCAACATCTAGGGATAAGATTCTATTGGTCTTTTCTGTGAAGTCACTTCATTTTTCTTTTCACACCAGTCCCATATATTTCACTCTCTGCTTACATTTTCTTCTTCTTTGAAGTTATTTACAGGTTTTAAGATTTTCCCCACGTCAAGTGTCATAGTCCCCTGAGTTGTGGCCTGTCAGTCTGTCGGTCTCTTTATAACTTGTAATGCTAGGCAGATTATCCAAGTAATAGGGCTTATAACTGAATCCTTAAATGTCTTGATTCAGTCTCCATTCATCCAACTGGAACCGAAGCATAGGAATTTTCATATGCAAGTTCATATACTGTATTTCTGCATCATTGCTTATTTCTAAACTTGCTCTTTGCTTTCTCATGTGTAATGGTGTCAGTTGTCTTCCATCTCTCAAATTTCACCCTTCTCCTTTTTCTACGTCTTACAGTCTGTACACTTTGTTCTGTAACATCCATGATGTGCACATTTCAAATCATTCATCTTGTATTTCTCTTATTGTGTGGTGGAAAACATGAGGTTTTTTTTCATCAGGTATGAATCTAAGCAATCTTGTGCCCACACTTACTCCCAAAGCTATAGAGTACAAGAAGAAATCTTCTGGCCCAAAGTGGTGTAACTTAAGTGCAGTCTAATATTGCAGTACTAAGCTACCAACATGTATTTCAGCTTAAAGTAAAGCTCATCATATTCTGCAAGTGTTTAAGCAGCAGAGCCTTTCACCCTTCCACATAAATTCTACTTCTACAATAATACTCATATAACAATTTCAAAGGTGATAACTAGCTATTAGATTATTATTTTGACCTCTAATTGTGTTGGCTAAATTCATCCTCGAAATTGAAAAGTGTTTTTCAAAAAATGCAGCATTGTATCCAGAAATGCATTTCTGTGCCAATTTATTCAAATCAAAATTCAGCTTAGAATTTGTATTCCTTCAAGTTTTACATCATTTTTAATTATGATTATTATTTCCCACTTTTCATAACAAATACTCTGAGATGACAAATGCTCTTCAAATAGTATCTGTATCATTACATCACCACAACTCTACTATTGTGTACTCATGTTCATATCACCAATTAGGAATGGCCCATTCCAATTTTAAGCACATCATCATACGCAGAGAAAATTATTATGTCTTATTTTCATTTTCCAGGGTAAATTCACTACAAAGAGTGATGTCTGGTCGTTTGCTGTTACCCTATGGGAAGTTCTCACCTTTGCTCGTGAACAACCCTTTGCTTCTCTTACTGATGAGCAAGTAATTGAAAATGCCGGTCACTGCTACAGAGATGATAACCTGCAGACTGTGTTGCCCATGCCCATTAACTGCCCCAAGGAGATCTATGACCTCATGTGTGAATGTTGGAATCGACAGGAGAGCGTCCGCCCAACTTTCCGTGAGATCCACATGTTCCTTCAGAGGAAAAACATGGGCTACAATCCAGCTGATGAAAAACTGGGACAGATCACAGTCCCAATCTGCTGATGATGCCAACAGACTGGAAAGAATTTGCTGATATATGAAATATTTGCTAGTGAAACAGCTGGTCAAACAAGTCAGCAAATATTCCAAATATTGCTGATCCAGGATATATATGTATGATATCATTATGTGGCCACATTATATACAGTCCATTGAGAATAGGATTTTGTACAATTGGTCCCAAGATAGTTGCATATTTTATATGGCACTGATTTCAATGGCAACAAATAAATGTTGATTATATACCTGTGTGAGGTACTGATGAAGCCTATACTAGTACATGGCATTTACAGAGTTCCATGTAATATGCTCTTATGCAAGCACTAAAACCAGCCCATAAGATTAGGTCAAAGGACATATAGTACTTAAAAGGTATATATATATCATAATATTACCAAATGAAAAAGGTGTCAAGATTGTGATACACGCAGGTGCAGGCCTAATGCAGGCAAATAGCTGGGCCAGAATTGGTAATGCATTTAGGAGTGCACCTAGCGAAGAGACAAGCTCTTCTTTATAATATTATCTTATGGCATTGCTTATCCCTTTCACTGCTGACTTGGGAAGACATGTGTTGCCTTATATGATGTTGGCACACTCTGAGACTGAAAAGATTCATATGAAGCAAGAGTGTTCTTCAAGTGAAGTCTTTCACTGAAGTATATGCTCCACTGGAAATATTCTGTTTGTTGAATGGCAGTTTTTATAGACCCATGTGTCTTGGAGAGGTAGGAAAACAAGGAACTTGGAACTCATCCTACTTTTCTTCATCCACTAGGACGGCATGAAGTACAGTAGTACAAGATGTGAACATACTCTTGAAGTAATGGGAAAGTGAAGTGAAAGAAATCAATTCCCTGACGATTCCCGTTGTCATCTGCCATTATACCATTTGCAGACTGAGGAGAGTCAGGATTGCAAGATAAAGTGATACTAGGCCATGCTGTCTGAGCTCGATTATCTAGGGACAGCTTTTATTCGTGTATGAACATAACATAATGATGACAAGAGACACAGAAGAAAGTTGTAAACAAACATCGACAACAAATGATCTTACCTCATACTCATTTTTCTTACTGAACTTTAACAAAATGTAATTATTATTATTTAATCTTTATAATAAACAAATGTTGCAGAAACATGAATGATACTTTCCATTTTGTAAATAAGCATGGACTCTTTTTATCTTTTTGTGTGTTTTACTCAGTTTCTGGTGTTTTTTTTTAGTTTGATTCAAAATGTTGTGTAAACCTTTTGGCAGTAATCAGTTTCAGTATCAAAACCTCAATGATTTGTTACCAATCTGTGCCCTGCTCTGAGTCTTTGTTTGCCGCCAATTTATTTCAGATACCACAAGTAGGGAAAGAAATTTTTCTGTAATCATAGCTTCACAAAGTACATACATATATATATATAATATGTTTTGTATCCAGTGGTGTTTCATTGGTAAGAGAGGATCACTGAAAGGGAATGGAAGTGACATACTACTAATTTCTTCCTATAATATGTGCATTTGCAATTTGTGATATGTTACAGCCCCACAGGAATGTATTAAAGAAGGTTTGACACATTGGTAGCCTGAGGATTTTTATGTTTCCCTTCTACAAATGTTCATTTTATGAAATTTTTTGTGTCTGGGCAAAGGATATGATTTTTTTTTTCTCTGCATTGCATTTCTCGCTTGTTGTTGACATTTTCAAGCTGGAGTGTGATTTATTTTTTCACTTTCTTTGCCATCATATATTGTCAAGTTATTACTGTTTTAAAGGAGGGATTAAGTTAATTTTGTACTTATTTGGAAATAACATCATTAACACTCCAGGCCCTTTTACATATGTCCCTGTTTAATAATAGTCCCTGTTATTATCTCATGGATCTTTCTTAACCCATTCCCATGCATAACTGTCAGGTTAAGCTGATAATGTGTTCAGCTCAATACTTCATTGGTGCAGAAATACATAGAGCACTGTTGCCATTTAGGGGCATCACTAGAAAACATTTAAAAACAAAAATTACGCTCCCCTGCAAGGCTTTTCTGAACTCGTACCTATTCATAGACAAGATAACATGGCCTCATCTAGTGCAAATTTTGTTTCACCAGCTTGTTTGCCAATACGTATCAAAAGGTAGGCAAATTTTGTAGCTTATTTTATCTTTTTATGAATGCTTGTATACAGATTATCCCTCATCTCATGGCTAAATGAAATGGCTGTCTGATTGTGAGCTTGAGTGGGAATGGGTTAACCTTCTTGGGAATTTGCATCTCCTGCCCTCTCCCTTATTTCACTTCATTTCTGAATTCATAATGTTGTGGTAGTTATTTACATTAGATGGCACTATTCAAAATCTGAAATTCTCTCTTCATGATTTTCCAGTCCAAGATATGGTTATTTTGTGTGATGGTTCAATGATTATGTGAGGCAGTACTCTGCACTGTCAGTTTTCTTCTACCATAATTTAATAAGTCTGTAAGTATAAGACTTTAATGAGAAATGAATAATGATATACTTGCAAATACACACAACACCCCCCCCNCTTTTCCCTAAACAAGAACCGTAACTGGGTCAGGCACAAAAGTACACAATTATTTTGTTACTTTATTGTTGTCCAATCAGTATTTGAAGATATCACTTTATTTTTCAAACAGTTTACACTGTTTCAATGCCTAATAACATTATTTCACGGGTACTAAGCCAAAATATAAGCATGAATAAAAGCAACAAGGTCATCCAAAAAAAATATTTCATTCAACATTCTGTACAGATTTCCAGACCCCATTCAATATTTCTCAGTATTCTTTATAAACTTACCAGGCATAAAAAAAGGAACTGATGTCTCTCAAATATTTTTTAAGTGAAAAGCTTAAGTTTAACTATCAGTGACAGTTTAGTTTCCTTCTCATGTGAGACAGCCAGTTATACAGTTATACTCAGTACGTAAAGGCATGGCACATTTTCGTTTTTCAGACAGCTGATAACTAAGCTTCTGCACCCCGTGGTTATCTGAGCATGCAGGATACAAGCATTTTCCTCCTTCTTTCATACTTCTTGTTAGCAGGCAATTCCTTTACCTAAGAAAGTGTAGTATGAACATTATGGCTGGTATGCAGTGTAAGTTAAATCAGCCTTCCCTATATTTCAATGGTGCTTGAACCAGTGAGCTGCTTGATTAGATTGACAAAAATTACTTTGTTATCAAAATGGTAAACTTGGATTAAGAAATATAATTGTTCTTTAAAATGTACATGTTTCTAATTTCCTGCTAGAATAGGTGCGCTCTGATGAGTTGCTATCAGGTTTTTATTAAATATTTTTATTTCACAAAAAGCAAAAGAAGTTTTAATGGAGACTTGCTTCATCTAAATGAAAGGTTAGATTTTTGACTCGTTTCTTTTAGCCATGTGGTGATCTACAATTCTTATCTTACATTATGGTGTTAGCTAAATCACGTGTTTGATGATTCATTGGTCAAATAATTTGTTGTTGAATGACAATGTGAGTGTTTATTTATAGAAACCAGCTGATTTCCCAGCACTGGTGGGAAGTGAGAAGAATGAATGTTGGCATCTAGAATGCAAAGCTTAGCATTTGAAAACAATGATGTGAAAAAATAGAAACTAATGTGACCTAACTCATACTGCCCACAGCATTCCTCCTTCAACAAAAAAATTCAGCGGCAAGACACTAAAAGATGATATGATGCATGGAGCATGTGTTTGCCAACCAGTGGCATCATCTGCCTACCCTCCATTTAAAAATCAATAGCTATTTTCCTCAGGATACCCTCCAAAAATTTTGAGGTAATTTTGAAATCTGCAAAAGCACCACTTTCAGCTCTAGAGGAAGTCTCCTAGAGGAAGTCTTAAGAACTTTCCAGGTGTACAAATATTCAAGTTTGTAGTCAAAATTTCAGCAAGTTTTGTCCAGATGGTACTTCTGTTAATTCCAATTTTTTTTAAAAATCTTATCAACCTTTTTGATGAGTTCAGGTATATATTTCAGTGTGCACTTTTATTTGTTAAGGATTTAACTGGTTTCTATAAATACAGGCCTAATTAATAAGGTCAGTCATTCTATACCAGCAATGTCCTTTGTCCTTAGACACATTTTTGGCTTAATTGAGATAACATTTCATGGCTGCCAGCCTTTGTGTCATAGAAATTACAACCTGGAAATTTTTGTGGTATTCTCACAAAACTATTACGACAGCGTCCAGTTGATATGTATGATACTCATGAACTTGTAACAAAATAAAATGTACATTATTCTTGTAAATACTGACACAGTTTGTGCCATGATATGGCCCATAATTTATAAATGTCTCAGCTCTCACAACTTCACTCCGTTGTATATGTAGTGAAGATCTGGAAACAATTCTGTCAACTGGTGCAAATAAAATATTTTTATGATTGTTACTTTATGTCATATGATTGTGGCTGTTTCATTACAGGGAAATTTTTAACGTTTGCTGCCTCTATGTTTTTTTCTGAATATTTACTTCAGTTTCGCACTTCTTTTAACCGATTATGAAAGCTTTAGATCAGTCATTTATCAAGTGCCACAAAATAGAATGAAAATCATTATTGAATCAGATAGTAAATTTTGTGGCCTTGATTTTTTTGCTGTAAGATCACAGATACTCATTTAGAGGTGAAAGTTTGAAACATGAGAATCTTTGATATGGTCAGCATCTTCTAAGCATTCTTGTAACAGCATTCTGTGTAACAAATGGATGAAATATATTACAGTTCCTAATCCTCTGTGACATTGTTAAATTTGTGAGAAAGAACAGCCACATTCATCTCACTGCAGTGAGGTTATTATTATTCCACAGCATAAAAGACGGCTTTTCTAAGGATACAAGAGCTTTCACCTTGTCTTCTAAGGCAGAAAGTAAGTAGGCACTCAGATTCAGTTATTCATCTTTACTGGGACCCATGATCATTTCTGTTTGCATAAGCTTGTGTAGAAGATGTAATATAATGTGATGTAGCATAATCATGCTACCAGGCTAGACTCATTAGAATGTGTTGCTAACCCTGGTAACACTACAGTTGAACCAATTGCCATCTTCACATGATTACGCTGGGCGTGACAGTCAAATAAATTGGCATGCCAGTGCCAACCATATGAGGCGGCATTTGGATGTTGCCATCCAGTGTGAGCTGAATGACCAGCTGACAACACTTGGAATGATAATTATCCATAACATTGGGTCATACAGCTAGGGTTGGCTGGACCAAGGCACTTTGTGCTAGAATGAATACTCAGATGCAGTTACTGCAGAGGAGGGGAAGATGTGTTATGACAACTAAAAATGCAGTGTCCATGTCTCCTCGCTAGAAACGGTCCCAGTACTGCCAGGTATGGATATCATGTTGGTTCCTCTGTAACGAGACAAGGGACCATGTTGACAGGGTGTTTGTCCTACCCTCTTTTAAGTAGGACTCAAGAAATACTCAAAGGTATGATGAGGACACTTGTGTCCATCACCTCAAGAGTGGGCTGACTCCATTTTTGACAGTTTAGAGAAAACATGTTTTCCTGTTTGCAGAAAATTTCTTAAAATTAGAAAACCAGTTTTATTTCAGATTTTTATTTCTACTGTTTTTTTTAGAAAATACTCGGCCAAGAACAGGTGATGCATGTTTGGTGATAGTATCAAAATTTATTAAATTTTAAGGCTTATTGCACTTATAGACATTTGACTAGTGTTCAGGCCATGAGAACTATTCAAATTTATATTGTGATCAGTGTATTAGTGGTCCCAGTTCCATATTCTGTTACTGAAAACAGAGAGTTGGACCATTTTATTAATTCTTAAAACATAGACTAAGTCTATAGACTAAGAATTATGAAATATTCTTGAAATTTGTATGAGTGGAGTTAGCCGTCCATTTATTTTGGAGGCCCTGGATGTAATTATAATGCTGTCTCAGTTTCCACCTGCAGTGGAGTTAGATGGACTCAAATTTTGTAAGGCCACCTATAACTATGTCTCGACTAGATTAGGCATGGGCCTTTGTTCTATTTGTCACCTTTCTTGATGACACCACATAGTATTCTACAATGTTTTGTTTCTTATCATTCTTTAAATGTTGTCAAGCCATTTGATATCTATAAACGTTTTGTTTCCCTTGTGAGTGTAAAGATGTTGTTTTCAGTAGGTAATATTGCAAATATCAATATAGTTTCATAATATTCATACAGATGCTCAAAGTTAGTGATTAAAGAGGACATAGGCAGTGAACTTGAAACAGATAGACAGCAGTAGACTTCATCTATGCCATCTCACTGGTCAGAAAAAGCCATAAAGGTCCAAAACTTGAATGAATAATATAACAACAATTCTTTAATCCATTCAATCCCAGGCCAAGAGTACATGTATATTAATCAAAACTTTATAGAAATAGAAAAAACTTTATAGAATATTTCCCATCTAACCATGGCATCCTGAGAATTGCACTCATTTTCCCAAAGGAGATAGCCAGCTGACTTCCATTCTTTGATTCATTTTTTTTTTTTTATTATAGCCTCCATGATTATGATAGGTCTAGCTGCTTAATGACAGTTATCTTCATTTTAGTATTAATTTGATGACAAAATCAGATCTTAGTTATAATACCCACCCTGTTCCTCTCGTGAGAGTTCTGACAAGGGGTAGATAATCTCCTAGGAGAATGCCCATTGAAAGCCAAAGACTAGTTGTATGAATAGATGGTGTCTGGTGAAATTTGATAGCAGTCACACTTGATTGTTTCCCTGCTTGTTGCAGCCATGTTTTTCAGTTTTAAAACTATATTTCTGTTGCCATAATATGGCAACAAGGAAATAATATCTTGAGCAGACATTGGTGGGCTTTGTGGGATTGAATGGGTTGAAAATGCAAAATTTACCATTTGTTTTAATAATACTTTCAGTGGACTTGTCAGATACAGTAAATGCCATCATCAATGCTTTTCAGTCAGGACTGATTCAACACAATTCTTCCGACTGATAATAGCTGCAAATTATGAGTTGTCTCATGATGATTACATTTTATAGTTTGTCTGCCTCTCAGTCTGCTATTAAGATCACCCACTGATTTCAGATCTTTCTTGGATACTACAGCAACTGTTATTTCATTCTTTGTTACCCCTGTTTCTCATATGGTTGTGATTTGCATATTGGACTTCATGCTTCTATGAGAGCCCACAAATGCCTGTGGGTTTTACAAGGCTGTATGTCGTATGTCTTCATGTCGTCAAGTTGGAATATGCTCAAGAACTTTAGATGTATTTTGTTTATATATTTAAAGAGATGTGTCAGAGGAAGTGCTTTTCTTTCTATCTGTTGCTATTTGCATGTAAAAAGAAGTTGAGAAAGATGACTGTACATTGCAAAGTAGTGTTATAACATTTTTCTTAACATTTATTTTGACCCCTCTCTAGGCATTTGTGGGTCCTCAAATTTGCTGCACGAGCCAAGATTTATTCATTCATCTCACTGTGCTCACTTGCCTCTATAGATATGCCTCTTCATATGTGTTCTTGGAGAAAAAAAATTTAGTTGCAAAAAATTTCTTTCACAGCTCCTTGCTATGAAAATATCGTATCCATAGCAATTACTTATAAATCCAGCATTTTTGGATGGATGCCTTTTTGAAAATATCAATGATGCAAAGTTTCCTTGTGATACTGCAGTCAAACCTTGTCATTACACTCTCCCTTCCCATAATGCCAACCTTATATGAAACAAGTACTTTAAAAATGGTGGAAAAAAAGTTCACTACTACTTTTGTTTTCCCATTCTTTCATTAAGTATTATGAAATCACCCTTGTAACCTAGAGCAGTAGACTAGGTTGACATAAATCTGACAGTGAGTGTTTCCTGATAGGCCTGTCCCGCACTGATGATTTGATGCATTTCTAGGCATAGTGATCTATTTTCAAACAACACATCATCTTTAAGGTTTGGTGTCAGTGTTTGGTCATGTCATGGAATTTGGCTGTGTTTGGGCCTGCTTTTCAACTGAAGGGCCAGAGAGAGCACTTGTCATTATGACAGGATTGGACAGGCATGTTGACCTAGTCTGTTCCTCACACTAATCTCTATCATGGCACTGTGTTTCCAACACTTAGTTGAGGTGATGAAACACTTGATAGTAGTGATTTTTACCTAATTTCCAACATTAGATTTGTGATCATAAGGATAGCTATATTAGATGATTGGTTTAAGATAACTTCTAGAAATCTCTTTATAGCACATAGCACCTTCTCATTTTCAGTATAATGCCCACTTTGACAGAGTCCCAGGATTTCTGGTATAATGAGGTTTGACTGTATTATCCTTTCCATATGTGGTCACTGTTTAAAATATTTAGCAATGTTTCTTTATCAAGTAAGTATAATACACAATAGGCATGATTCCTTGGAATCAAGTGCACCACAAGATTAGTTTTCCTTACAAGTGGAATTATAAATAATTATATTGTACAAAGATGTATGAAGGGTGTTCTGCCTGATCCACCTAATGCATTATATAACCATGTATTAGGTTTGGCCCTCAAAAGATTACTAAAAGTACAAGATTAGCCGCCCTATTAAAATTAAGCATCCCTACTTTACAACGTAGTAAATATGACATGCTTTAAGGCATCATATGTCATCATGTGGCATGCAACACATTTTAAAAATCTGTTGTCATCTGACAAATTACTGTTTTTTAAGGAGTAGATTTCTCTAGCACAATGATTATATATTATGTTCATGGTAGGCATTAGATTTACAATGTGTATGTGTGCATGCATTTATGTGTCTCTATCTGTGAGTATGCATAATGTGAGCACCCCAACTAGGACTGAGAGAGAGAAGAGAGGAAAAAAAAAGAGAAAAAGAATGATGGAGTGATGAATGATGATGGAAATGCATAATTTCATAATATGAAAGTAGAGAGCATAACACAGCTTTGTGGCCTCTTAGACACAGCTATCTGAAGTTTCGAGAACATAGTAGGCTAGTTTATTATGACATTCTGATTCTTGATGATTAATAAATGTCTTTGCATGATCTGAATACAAGAACAGCACCTTGAGGACCAGGATTTGATGAAGCCCTAAAAAAGTTTTAAAAAGTAATTTTGTTGAGGGAGAAACATGTTTTGCTTTTCAAAGGTAAAGCAGCATTTCTGACTTGTCTTTGTTTCAAGAAAGGTGCATTTAACTTTCTTGAAATAACCCCTTTTGCACAGTTAAATGCCCATAATTAGAACTCTCTCTGGGGTCTGTTTGAAGGCTTCTTTAAAACCAAAATGTAAACGTTTTCGTAATTACTTTTGGCAGGAAAACAAGCTTGCATGGACACACAGACACATCACTCGAAATCTGTAGGTGAGACTGCCTAGTGCCCTTAGACAGACATATCCGTGTCGAATTTGCCTTTAGAAAATGCCATGACATCTCTTCTGGTTTTCTAATCAGTTGTTATTTACATCAGACTGCCATGTCTGCTAGAATGAGAATAAATACACTGTCCTGCATTTGGTATAGCAAATAACAGCATGAGTCTTCACGCAAGTCCAAAGAGACTTTAAGGTAGAAATCAATGTGTCAGATACATAATTCATAATAGAAATATGCCAATATATCTATCAGACGCATTGGTTTCTCATGTAGTTTCTTTTTGGACCCTAGCGTATAAATAAGCCCTTTTAATCTTGTAGACATGAGATTAAATAGTATTTCAACTTCATCTTAAAGTGCTTTGTGTCAATATTGAAAGCACTGAGTGTATGGCTGATGTGGAAGGAGGTAGAAAATTGTCATCATTATATTTCTGTATAAAATGTATTACCCAGTGGTATAACTGGACTTTTTTTTCTGTATATAGAATCTTCTTTTATTACATGTTTTGTTTGTCATTTTTTTTTTTTAAATCATGGCAACCCATTTGTCAAGAATGACTTTCCTCTGAGTCAGTCACTAGGACTTACAATGTTGGGTTCAGCATAACCTTCATTCTTGATTTTACCAAAGATTCTGTTCCCTCGGTTGGACATTGTAATAAATTATGTACATGAATGTTGTGTTTTTATTTGTGTCCTTTATTGTCCTGCTGTATTAATATGGCTTTTGTGAGCAGCTGTCCCCATGTTTTCTACAATCCCTAGTCTTGCTGTTTTCAGAGTTGTAGTTTCTTGACTCATTATTGATATTTTCCATGTAACTATGGACTATTTTTATTGTTATTCTAATATTTTACTTTAAGTAATATTTAATTTTTTTACCTTTAACCTTTACCTACTTTGATAGTTACATCATTTAAATGACATTTGAGCATGTCTAGAATGAAAATATGACATTGTCTTTTCTGTCAGGCATTTTTATGTGGATGCTTGTTTCTTTGTGTCTGTACTCTGCTTCCTGATAAGTCCATTACTGAACACCTTTCTCGGTGAACTGAACCTGAATCATGCCAGAATAATAATGGTGACAGATGGACTACGAGATCTGACTACTAAACTAGGAGTATTACCATATAAATATGAGATCATAATGTTGCCAGAGTATGTAATGGTAAATATCAACATTAATTATCAACAACCTATCTAGGTGTAATATGCTGTAGGCAGTAAGAGTTATAACATGTCTTTTTTACATAACTTAGAACACAAGTACTTTTTTCAGCTTCAGCTTACAAATAAAGTCTGTGTAATGTAAGGATGTACAAATGCAGATTTCCAACAAACCCCGCCATCTACAGTTTCAACAGACAGACTCCTCCATATGTCACTATTATTAATGACACTTGTCCAGGTTCCATAGGTATTGGTCTGAGCTAGAGGACTTTGGCAGAATGTCAAATAATATGTTTAATTGAAGCCAATTCAGTGATCATATATGTTGGAATAAAATACGTATAGTATACTATTCTCCAGGAAGAAAAAATATTATTGAGATGTAATGTTTCATTCCGTGTCGAGCACCAGTCAGTGCTCTCATTTTGTGTAAATAAAAGATGGAAAAAAATGAGTTAATGTTTTTACTTATTTATATTGTATAGGATATATTATTCTGTGAATTGCTTTCTCTGTCACAATTATCTTCCTTCATCATCATTATGGTACATCACTGGAGATGGGGGAACCAAGCAATTATTAAATTGTTTATGTATAAAGTCATATTCCACATGAATAACATTTCAAGAAAATCAGTTATTGCATCAACCTTTTCATTGATATAGAGTTCTGCATAGAACTGCTACGGCCATAAGATGTTGAGCATGCACACACGAATTTCCAACATTGTCAACAAAACCAGCTCAAATTTCTGAGCAAAATTATTCCAAAACGTGCACATGATTTGTGGAATACAGCCTTCACAGACTATATTCAGAGCCCTCAGTATGCCTTAGTGGTTTGCATGAACAATACAAGTATACTTAAACACAGTGAGATTGGGAGAAGATTTAAGAAAATTCAGTACTGTGAGAAGATGTGATAACTGGACAAGACATACAGTAAGGTAAAAATCTGAGCTGGCCTTGGTGAATCGACAACCAGAGCATGTCACCTGACCAAAAAAATTCCATTAATTTCGTTAAGACAAACTAATTCAGCTTGGATAGAAACCTGTGACATTTTTTATGTGACACTGCTTCATTCTGGTAACACACACCCAACAAAGGCTAAGTATATACAAAATATGCTTATAATTTAGATTGTGAATGTGATACTTTGTCACTCTAACTGTGCCTTTTGGTGTACAATTCAGCCACTCACTGACTGGCAGTTTCCCCAACATTATAGTTCAAATATTTAAAGTTTGCATGTGAAGCCTCTCCAGGCGTTGCAACTCCCTTTAATTTTATTGCTTTCAGTAGTCCCAAGTGGCTGCAATTTATGGAAGTCAGCTGCAGAATAGTTGTCAGCAGCACTGCTAGGAAGGAACATCAAAGAGAAGTCACAAACAAATATGAATGATCTCAATAATTATGTTCTTTTATTTCAAATCAGGAATGTTTGGTTTGTTCTTTATTATGTAGTTTTGGTGTTCAAGTCACACAATACATAAGGAATCTGTAAGAAAAATTTATTTTGGCAACTAGAATTAGATGAAAATACCAGGATGAATAGGAAATTCTTATTCAGAGAGCAAAACAACCAAAGATTTTCAGAGGAAGATACTGCAGTTTTGCAATTGATTTAGGCCTTTGACTTTCTGATACTCTAGAGAGACTGGGTCATATACGGGTCATGACTCCCAAGTAATCTTCTATTGATGTGCTGCTGACCAAACATTTGATCAAACATTGAGGCATATAGTTGACATAGGTCCAGTTAAATGGGTCATGTCACCAAGTCTGGAACAAAGAATCTTAGGTGATTGGGTGAAAATGGTCTAGATAGTGGTACCAACTGTCCTAAATACTAGTAATTTATCTTATTCCAGGGTAAAACACCTAGCCAGAATGAAATAGATATGATTAAAAATACACAAGGACCAATAAAATGGATGCTACCAAATGCATACAACTAAACAAAAATTCTTTCTAATGACACAAATTTCTGAATAATGTACACACATATGTACAGTCAAAGGACAGGTGAAAAGACAAAAATTTATTGACATCAATTATTCCTCCTATGAATATGAAACAAATTCCTCAATCTTTGGCTTTTCTATCACTTGACAAAAGGGAGGGCAATGATCAAAAATATATTACACAGAGCAACGGTTTTCTCACATCACATGGG
>JAWQUT010000028.1:2477098-2491277 GCA_033807755.1 Ellobium chinense
TGGGGTGGGGGAAGGGAGAAGATGAGAAAAGAGGTGGCGGGACATGCCCCCTCATACATTTGGGGCAAGGGGGGGGAAGGGATAATAATGTACATTTTTAGAGGGATTTTAGATTTTTTTATACTTATGCAAACTTTGGCGCACAGGAAAGAAAGGGAGAGGGGGTTTGGCCTTGTTCAAATGTATGGTGGGGAGGGGGGCAGGGTTGGATTTTGAAACTTAAAGAGGTGAATTGCACAATAACCTGGTCTGGAAAAACATTGCTCAGAGATGGCAGTGTCATACAAATATGTATTATTGCAGGAAAGTTGTGTTGAACATAATGGGTGTCATCATTTCAATGCTGCCTACCCTTGTAACTACAATGATGCATATTCATAAACTGTATTTACTAAGCCATATAGATCTGAAAATAACAATATAAAAAAGGAAAATGTTAAAGAGACGAAACAAGTAACCATTTATAAATATCATATTGCACAAAATGTGAATCATAATAAAATTTCTAAACTAACTTGAAAATGTTACAGGGTTTGTGCCAAACTACACAGTTTACATATCTAATGAACGGCATCATGCATGTGTATCATCTGATACGTTTCCACAGCAATACCGATGCTATAGAGAAAGCGGCACCATAAATTTCAAAGTGATACCAAACTGACCATAGTTCTGTGCCCTTTATATTTTTGGCATAATAAATTTGTGTGATAAATCATCATCAACTAGCATACTGACTGACATTTTAGGAGGTTCCATTTTCCTTTATATCTGAGGATTAAGTCTAATGTTGTACTTGATTTTAAAGACCAAAAGCAGGCCAAAATCAAGGACATCAGTTTGCAAATTCATAGGGTACATTATTTTATGATGTGCTTCTAATTACTATGCACCTGATTCTAAACAGGCATATCCACAGTTATGATTACTTAGCTGAGGTGTCCCAGTGCTATTATGACAGACAGCAGACAACAAAGCACATATAAAAAAAAAGACAGTAATTTACATAATAAACAAACAGTTGTTGACTACCCTTCCCTTCCTCAGTCCTCTGGGGTTGAATAAGTGGCTGAAAGTCTTATAACTTCCCTCCTTCATCCTATCAAATTCTAAAGCTTTAAATCTTTTGGGTGCTTACTAATGCCAGCTAAAATGCCCTGTAATACACAGCATAATATGATGCACTGCATTTTAACATGACACCATAAATGCTGCACTGTTTGCTGCACTTACCACTGCCCACTTCTTGAACAGGAGGAAGTGAGATGAGAGAGTGCTTCTGATAATTTCATGACCCACTTCAAGGCATGGGCAGACCGCTCTAAATCCACTGGGATCTCTGTAGTTCAAGTCGGGCCAGCAATATGTCTCCTATGGTTTCATCCTACCCATTAAGGCTGTCTTGTCAAACTTGATTGCTGACAGCGATGATTTGGATTTGTAAACTGAACAAACAAACAAAACAAATAAACAATCATACATACATACATACATACATACATACATACATATATACATACATACATACATACATACATACATACATACATACATACATACATACATACATACATACATACATACAAACAATCAAATCCAGCTAGTCCATCACATATTTTGTGCTTTTATTTTACTTCATAACAATCAATTAATTTTACTGCCACCATCATCTAGACAGGTGCCATATTGAAATTATGATAGTTGTCAGCTTCACAGCATAAACAATGTGAAAAGGTTTTTTGTCTCCCCTAACAGAAGCCATTATCTAATATGCATTTATTTGACCATGCCCATGATCTGAGAGCCCCAGATGGGACACTCATGTCTTCATGGTGTGAACTATTGATTGAGCAAGCATGTACAGTGACTGTTACTATGAGCAGAAGGGGAAGACAACAATTTCTTATTATTCCTTGCCAAAGAAATTAAGTCCAAACATGCAGCAATATTGATCGAACTGTAACCTGAGAAGAAACAAAATATATTGGCACAAACAGAGCATGTCTCGTAAAACATCACTAACTCAGTTTGAAAACTGCTAATGCTAATACTGTAATACAAATCTTCACAGGTCTGCCAAGTGTGATGAATACCTGCCTAGGCCAATGTTCAATGTGTACTACATGATTAGTTGTGTACTGTACATATTTAAGATCATGCATTTTCAGATAACTGTGAGCCTATTTATTTTCATTGACCATTTGGGATGAGAGCCATGCTGTTGGTGATTTCTTGTATAACTGACCAAGCATAGGTGACATCTGAATACTGGGTCCCACTTGAACAAACAGCAAATCTTAAGAAGTATATGTCCTTGACCTTTGAAGGAACAAGATGAATCCTACGGTCCTCATTGATCTTCTTGTGCAGGCTTTCACTGATAGAATTGGGACCCTGACAAAGAAATTAGCCATCAGGATGAATTCATAAATGAATGATTACAAATAATGTCAATAAATTTCTGCACAAAAGTTTAATGTTAGCACAATTACAACAAATAATTATGTCAAATTAATATACATTTTTCTATTTATGTATTAAGCTTATATTGCCATTCACACATGGCAAGGATTTCAATTTTATCGAGTCACAACTACCGCACGCAGGCCCCATACCATTGGTAACGATACTTCTGGTGACAGCGTGGCAACTTTTGGTACCTCATCGGTTCCTTTGTAGTTTCAGTTTTGTGATTGTGCTCGCTCGTAGCCTTTGGACCCTTTGGGCTTTCCGCAGAGCCACCGATTTTACTGAAGGGTGGCCCTCTATCCCCACAGCCCCTTTTGAATGCAGACTACCCCCATGGATGGCGAGTCGGGGTAACCAGCTAGGACCTCATTGCACCCAGAGGCCCGAAAGTAGGCCCAGTCATTGGCCTGCTGGCACCGGTGATTCTAAGCGGGGATAAGCTACAACTCCACACCCCTATTTCACTTCGGTCCGGAGGATACCACCCACCCGGCCCCAGAAGTTCATTTCATGCCGCTTTGCAACTCTCGGCTTCTCCCTCCTGAGTTCTTTGGAGGGGTGACTTGGCGAACTCAGTGGGCTGTGGGTTTTACCCACTCAAAATGCACAGATACCAGGCATTAAGGTCAAATGTTGTTCATGATAACATGAGGAGGTTCCTAATGTTTACCTTGAGTCTGAAGCAAACCAGACCAAGTGTGACTGTCCTTACAATCTCAAATCTCTGGTCTTCTTTCACAAGCGACTCAAACTGCTTTGCAAGAGATACATCCTGGTGTGAATAAGGAAAATGCCATAATGTGATGTGATTGTACATTACAGTTTGCACAAGTACTATTATCAACCTAGTAAAAAGTGCATTTTACATATGCCATACTTGTAACCAGACTACGAACAGACCAAAGAAAAACATTTGCCATGCCATTTCCTGACTGATGGTTGCTCTTTTCTTATCTTTCACTTTAGGTCTTGTTCTATCCCTTGAGCCCCTTTGCCTTTGCCTGGGGAGAGGGGTCGAGTCAAGTTTTCCAGAAAGCTTATGACACGCATAAACAAAAAGTAAAACAATAAAAGAACTGAAGCCGAGTGTTCATAAAGCACTGTCCTACTCCTTTCTCCCTCTCTCGCTAATGAGCAAAATACCCATAAATAATAATCATATATAAATAGAATTAAATAATAATTAATATTCCAAACACAATACTCTAACTTCAACTATGGCACAATTCTCATCTTTCATAATACAGTTGTGGCCACTCTTAACCTGGAAGGATTGTCTGTAGATAGAATGTGGGCTAATGTGGACTAGAATGTGCTTTTTATTTTTTCCAAATATATATTAGGAACTTAGTAACGTTCTGAGAGAAAGAAAGAAAGAAAGAAAGAAAGAAAGAAAGAAAGAAAGAAAGAAGAGGAGGTGAAGAGCAAGAGGGGTTGCTTGGACATGGAAGTAAAACTTGGAAATGTCAGCTTGAGGTGAGTAATTGATCACAACACTTCAGTGCTGAAGCTTCAAAGTTGACAAAGAGAATGGTGTTAATAAAGGGGGGAAGGTGGGGGCGGGAATTAGACAGTGAAAAACAGTTGGAATGGGCTCAGTTTATCAACATTCATATCATGATGGTGCAGACATGGTAGGGTTGTGAGAAGTATAAGCAAAATAGTAAGATGTTATTGAACAGGATCTGGTCTGCAATTCCTCACCACGCCCCATCCAAACAGATTATGGACAACTAACTTTATAATGGGACAGTGCAGTTTTCTTTCAGTATTTATTTATCATAATGACAGTGAGAAAGATTATGATATATTGACCAATAGGCCATATAAACTTACATTTTATTTTTTGACGAGGGCATGTTCAAGCTTGTAACATGCAATATTAATGATGATGTTCCTAGTAATAATGAACAAGACAGGGAATGAAATTACCTTTCTGATTTGCTGCTGCAGGCCTTTAACTCCAAACATACGAAGTACAAACCACAATTTTAAGGATCTGAATCTCCTGCCCAGAGGAATCTGCCAGTGCTGTAATAAAATGTTGTGAATGCTCTATGATCACTGTTTTTTTCCCTGATTAGACATAGTCATTTAGTTAAACTTTTCTCAGCCGTTCTAATACATCTCTCCTTACAGAGAATAACTATCTATGATCTCATGAAGATGCGTATCTGAAACTGCATCTCAAGTTTCATTATGATTATGATGCCACTCCTAGTTCCTGTTTAGGCAGCTGTCCTTCGGCTACTGAGAAGTGAAAGTGTATGTCTTTTGCAGCTGTTCCCTATTGGTGTGCAATAACAGATCTATGATGTAGCTGTATTTAAAGAAGGGCAGGTAGAACTATTTTGTTGATTCTCACTGGATGTTGGTGGACTGGTACTTGTGGATTGCAGGCAGAAAATGATCAACTTGATTCTCTTAATGTAAAGCACTGATGCTGTCACTTTTGCTTGCAGCAAGCATGTGGATATATATGCATCTGTAGAGATGATGACAGTTTGAGTTTCTGTTGGGTCAGAGTGAAAATTTAGGCAGGTGTTAGGGAAAAGATTTTTTTGTGGCAAGAGACTCCCTATAGTGTGCATTTCAAATGTAATTTTACATATTCAAGTACTTGTTCTCTCTGAGAATTAATTTTAGCCTGAACAGTATCCCTTTCTTGAAGAAAAAGCATTGTAATGCTACTGCAAACATGTACTTTATAATGACTGAAGATGGACCCTTGCCCTTGCCCAAAGAGTTATTTCCCCTAAAAGCAAAGGCTTACCGTCTTTGACATCTATTGTTTTTTTCTTCTTTTGGCCCTATTAACATTTTGTGTTATTCTATTATACACTGTGATTTCAGGAAATTTCTCTTATGAAGGTTAAAGTACCTCTTTTGCCCAATCTTTTAATGGGAAGAAAAAGGGGGGGTCAATGCCCAAAATTGTTTACATTAGTGTCTTTCGAAAAAGATTATCTCAAATTCTGATTTGGTCCCCAATTTTTCATTTGGCTGGTTTTGACTGCGTGTGAATACATAGGCCTACACACTTTATTTTTATACCTAGAAGGCTCAAATTGTACCTGAAACTTTAAAATTGGATGCTTTATTTAGATCACAGGTCATTTTACACATTTTGCACACTCTGACACTGGCTGGAAGGGCCCCCCAAAAAAGGGGGATTTTATATATTAGCAGATTAATTGGGTTGTACACAATGAGTGATTTGCCCCTCTAATAGGTGTCTCTCCTGGGAAATGATGACATCAATAAGGTGTTAGCTGCACCAGACACTTCGGTTAGATACCGGTAATGTATTCTTTAGCTTTCAGTTCAGGTTGCGATCATTCAAATTCAAAAGTTACATTCCATCATGCAAATCAGGCTAAATCTTCTGATCTACCATCTATACCTGAATTAAAAGATGAACACAGATGCATTACCACATATGTGGATAACACTGAGATGTCTGCCTTTTGTTTTTAGCCCCTGTATGACATAAGCTAATGGCAGCCATGAGGGCAAGTGGTGGAAGAATTCTAGGTGGCATAATGTGATCTAGAAGTTTTATGTCATGTTGACAGACATTTGAAACCTTTTTCTCTTTGAATGATGTGATGGGGGGACAATTCCACTATGTTTTAAGCTGTAGCCAGTATTTTTCAAATTTTGATCATGCTATTTTCATTGTTGGGCTTTGCGACTCTTTTTCATCATTAATCTTCATCAGTTACTGTTACATTTGAATTTGCTGTGTGCTCTAAGGTTCCGCATCATCTTGAAATATTTTTCATTGTCTACACTTGTTATTGCTATGTGCACATCTGAGTCTTCTATGTTTGTACCTGAAGTTGTATATTAATTTGGCCTGGCAATGTGTTATTTGATCTGTCTGTTGCCTTTGTCTATGCTGTTTGAATTTGTTGTAGGGTCACATAATGTAGTATTCTGTCCACATGGCAGATTCTCGCAAGCCATGTGAGGCAACACCCAATGTGTTAAACTGCATCTGGATCAGGTCAGTGGAATGACAGTCAATATACCACAGAATTAACTCAGTTATAACCAGTTCTGGCTGTCCTGAAAGCCCGCAGGAAACAATATCAATTACAGTTCTTGCTTTTTCTCATTCAAGCTATGTTTGTACTTATTAAGTTTTTATCATTTATAAATTTGTTCAAACAAAGTCTGTCATATGGGCAAAGTTTCTTGCACTGTTCCAGGCAAATAGTTGCACAGGTTGGTTCAGCTATTGGAGCATCCTCAATGGCAAAAAGTGAAAAAAATTTCCGGATGAATCTTGCTTTGGCATATCAACATCCATTTAACTTACAAATATTAAAGGAATGAAGGAAAAATACATTACTTACCCTGTAGTCGGGCATTGCCTGACCTTGATTGTCATGTTTCAAGTACAGTGGATCCATCTCAAAAGCCCCACTCACCAACTCTCTGTCCTTTACCCTGGAAAACAGCAATAACCAATAGCCTACTAATTTGCATTCTAATCAATGTAATTAAGCACTACTGCTCTCCTTAAGATCCTCCTGGCTCCCTGGGTTTTGTTATTAGGCACTCTAATAAAATTCATTCATGTCTTACCAGAATTTTTCAGTATTTGGATCATGTATGACAAAGTCACAGCTATCTTTTGCAGTATAAGGAGAAAGGTCTTTTTCCATAAAATTCCTTTTGAACTGTCAGAGTAGTAAATGTCACCTATGATTGAAGTGTTATTCTATCTTTCAGGATCCCAAGCAGACTTTGTTCACATGAAGCCAGACTTCCATAAAAAAATCAGCTATTATCAAGACTGCAGCTAGTCTTCCCTTAAAAGCGTAACTGCTAATCCAACTGCTGTTCACTGCAAAACAGCCTACTGGCTATATAGAAACTTGCAATAAAATAGGCTTCCAGTGACATGACTTTTTGCATTAAACAGGATTGTCTATTCACTCTAAAGCCAGGCTTCTAGTGAATCCAATATTCACATTAATCAAAGGTTTTGGTCGAGTAACTGTTAACAATGAACAGGTAAAGATCAAAAGCATGATTTCTGCAAACTGGAAATTAAACAAACTTTATCCCTGATGGTTGTGTTTAAGTGTTGTTGTTGTTGTTGTTGTTGTTGTTGTTGTTGTTGTTGTTGCTGTTGCTGTTGTTAATGTTGTTGTTGTTGTTGTTATTGTTGTTGTTGTTGTTATCATAATCTTTCTATTTTCATTATGGGTGTGCAAAGACAGTTTTGCAGACAAACAAATATCATGCAGTTTAAAGTATTAATTTTTCGTCAGATCTTACACAGCTTTTATCAGTAACAGTCATTTATTGAGTCATCTTTTTAGTACATCCAAACACTTTGCTCAGAAAAACAATTTACAACCATGATGATGCAAAGAGGATGATGATGATGATGCTGATGTGAATAAAGCACGGTGTAAGGATTTCAGTCAGGCACAAAATTTACATGAGCAATGATGTTATTGGTTGTGATTTTAATTCTATCACCATACGATTACAATGATGTTAGCTTAAATACAAGAACATCTGTAAAGAGATTTCAATGATGAAAAGACACCTACACACTGCATTTCTGTTTAGTTCTGTTAATGAAACAGAACAAAGTCCACTGACAATCACATTCAAACTGTAGCTTTGCTCCATTTGCAAGAAAAAGTAACCTTGTTCTGACCTTAGTATATTCCATCCCTGTTTGTTTATGCGTAGTATTAATCTTGCTCAGAGTGTTACTTTGTATGTGTGAGCAGTGTGTTAAGGTCGCAGGTGAACACTAGGCTCGCACGTGGAAGTTAGTGACCAATATTCAGGCAGTAGGTATTTAAGGATTAAATTGCTGTGAAGTTAGTGTCTCTGTAGTGTAGTGGTAACATGTTCAGACTTGCAAGCTGAGGGACCTGGTTCGATTCTCGGCAGGGGCATGAAATTTTCTACTGTAGGTTTTTTCGGCCCATCTTCTCAAAATTGATCCTTCACAGTAATTTGGTAAAATCCCTGGTGAGACACTTTCCTAAAATAATATGTAACATCTGAAAAAAATATCAGACTGAGCTCACATTCCTCCCCCTTATTAAGAAAAAGTGAATACTATATAACTTGTCATCCAGTTACATATGGATAATACCAGTGGCAATTGATGATAATGTTAAGAGAATCATGACACTTACCACATTGTTGAGCAGTCAAAGTTGACCCTCATCCACTTGTGAGGATTAAAGTTGAATGACATGGAATGCTGTAAAAAAGTCACAATAAACAGAAAGCATATCCTTACTAATGTTGACAAGTCCTAAAATCTCACGTAATGCCCTTCTTTCAGCTTTGCTTGTTATTATCTCTCCAGGTTAAATCATGTCATTTCTTAGCTCCGTGTGAAGAAAGTAGTCCCTCAACCATTTTAAGGTCTTATACTCATTACTAAGTACAGTGGAATATGGACAATACATACATGTTAGGACTGACCAAAGGTATACTTATTAATAGAAATACAGTCGACTCCACTTGATCGCCCTTCATTGGGATCATGCAAAAAGTGGGCGATTAAGGGGAGAAGCGATTAAGCAAAGAAGGTAATTTCTACCATATTTTTGGTAATGGGGTTAAATTTCTTTGATGTCATGGTTTGATGTCGTGCATTGACGCCTTTTTGTCGCCAGACTCAGGACAGACTCGAGTTTGACCGTGTGGTAACGCGTAAAATGTTTGATCTCCTCGGTCTCTCTCATTGGCCACCTCACAGTAGCCCAACAGACAATAAGAAGTAGGATGGCACGGTCGAGATTGACCGTTTATCCACATGACATGTTCTCTGATCTAGCCGAAATCCACCAGACAGACGCCTTATGATGTGTACATTCTCCGCCTCGCTGAGATAGTAGGTGTGGGGGGAGAAGACTATACAGCTTTCAGTGCATTAGCATTATCGGATGGGCGATGGCGGTGATGCGTTGCATGGGACAAAGGGGTACAAGATGAGGGGGAGGTGGGGAGGAAAGGCTTATCACACCTATTTCGGCGTGACAGCTGTCACTCAGTCAACCGGTCTGCCATCCGTCGTGCAGTTAAACCGTCTGTGTACATATTTGTTTGTCAACTGTAATCCTTCAAACGCTGATCTTTGAATTCACAAGTGCTGCAGAGTGGTCGATTATCAGGAGTGAGAGGTGATTATCCAGTGAGTTTTATATATAAAAAAAAAATTGGTTCCCTGGAAAACAAGGCAATTAAGCAGAAAAGGCGATTAAGCTGAGGGCGATTAAGTGGAGTCGACTGTACATTTAACGATACATGTACGATAATGAAGATTAACAATGAAATTGACAGAAATATGAACTTATGACACAAATCGGAACTAAACTACCCATGATCAGTAGTGCATTGCTCATGGAAGGTAAAAGTTGACACTCTCCTTCTCTTTGCCCTGAAATGAAACACAGCCTCCTTCTGTCCCTCTCTCCACACCTTTTCAATCCATCAACAAGAAAACTTTTGCTTTCAATCTTTTTTCTTATCTTTTCCCCTCATTTTACCCTGTAATCCACCTTTTGGCTCTTCTCCTTTCTCTTTTTCCCTTCCCCTCCTTTCTTTCTCTCTCCGCCTTCCTCTCTTTCTTTCTCTGTATCAGCCCTTGAAACCCAAGATATCCCCCCCCCCCCCCCCCCNCCCCCATCCTTATTGCTAATCACAATGGCAACAATATGGAAACATCAGATAAGACAACACATCTTGCAAGGACATGATCTAATGTCTGAAGGGCCTATTCAAAAAGACCAGTCAGGTGAGATGGTTTTACAGTTAACATGTTGATATCATGAGGACATTGTTATGCTCCACTATTGAGGTATCTAACACCACAAGAGAGATACAACTGAGTCTGGAAGGTGGGAGGCAAGAGGGTAAGAGCAAAGGGTCCTGACGCATAATGACCACAAGTGGCCGTAGTTTTGATGGCAAACAGGGGAGGGGCAATGATCTGCTTGCTTTGATCTGTAAAACTGTAATTCCCCTGCTAGCAAGCTTGTGAGGTGGGGGTAGTGGATTGTTTACTCAGATCACTGGGACCTTAGAAAATTGTGCACGCTGCTGTACTTTGACACTATAGGCCCACTGATTGGCTGGAGTGGTAATGAACGATGTTAACCAAATGTAAACTAGCATCTTAAAGAGACCAACAATATGTAAAATATGTATATTTTTAACATTTATAAGTATTAGTGTGTATGTATCAGCCAAAATTAATTGCTAGAGATAAAGACAAGAAAAAAGGGGACCAAACATACTGTATTCAGTATCTGTGTCCATGAACGAAGTGTGTCCCTATTTAGTGTGCTCCACTGTCTATGGAAATTATTTTCACAGCCCATTGTCATACATACCTTACCCATTTTACTCAGGAAGGAAGATACTGAATGAAAATGTTGCCTCATTTCATTGTGTCAAAAGACATGTTGAAAACTCTGATCCTATATCCAGCATTGCAATTACTCAGTCTGTATATAGTAAATTTTTTTATGGAAGCAAGTACTTTGCAAAACTTTTATTGCAGCTCATCCTAATGCAGAGACTTTAGACCAACTGAGTGATAAAAAGCATGTTATGAATGATTGCCTTTCAAATGAAGAGCCACAAACTGACCTCAATCCCATCTAGAAGATATCTGAATTCCGGGCAAATACAGGCACTTCCAGCATAAGCTGCATCAATGTGCATCCATATATCATACTGACTGCCTGAAAATCAAATTTGGCAAATGATGCATTAATCAAATATGATAAGTGAAGGATTTTATGTCATTAATAATAAAATTAAAGATGACAGTGATTGTGACAATGATGATGCAAAGATGCACATGGCCATGAGCAATGAACATTACTTACACACAGGTCCCAGCTCAGGGAGATTATCAAAGGAACAAGTGGATGTGGTTCCAACTGTCGCACAAAGCTGAGGAAAGTTAATATGATGTAATCTGTCATCTATCACAGTAAATGCAGCAACATATTTTAACAAGAATTAGCAAATATTAGAAAAACAGTAATCTGACCATAACAAAATCTTTACTTCCTTGGTTCTGGCAGCCATTTACCACCAGAGTTCTCTCTTGATCTTGTCTGTTATTGACAGAATGATATGCTTCTCTAATCAATACATCATAATAATGCAACTATAAAGAGTGAGTTTCATGTTAAAAGTGATGCAGTCAAATCCTTGTTGAAAATTGCATGTTTTCATGACTAACCACATTCAAAATCATTTAAGCTCTCCTGTATTTGTAAGTCAATTTGCAAAGTGTCTATTGAGAGTCACACTCTCAATAAAGCACTCTCAAAAAAGTCCAGACTTTATTATGACTGACTCTCAATAAAATGTAACTTCATTGCAGGTCACAAGCTAACTCATTTGCATCAGGAGGTAGACCTAATCTAGCTAACCAGTTAGAGACTGATGTTTCTGGAGGGCAAATGCACTATTAAAAGACATCCACCCCCCAACACTACCCATACCACTTTCGTCTGTAGTGCCTATCATCATATGGTATATACCAGGTATATGCACCTGGCCAGCTGCAAAGAAGAATAATATGCTGCATTCCATTGTGGCATTTGTTGATCTGTTCCTGCCAAAGTGGTCACTCAGGATTGTCAGAACTTTGATCTTATTTTACCACCTGTTTGGATCCAGCAGTCTCAAAAAAATTTACTGCTATGAGATAAACTGACAGCATCTGCAGCACAGTCATGGGAATGGGGGATTTTTAACGGATAAATTACTTCCCAAAAACATGTCATTTCCTAATCCAGGGAAGAATTAATGGCACAGAACATCAAATCAACATCCAGGCTTACTAAAACAGCCATTCATTGCTTAAATGGACTGCTTAGAAAAAAAATCTCTTAGTATCTAGTATCTGCAATAGTAGCCTGAAGTATGCAGATTTTTTAAATGTATGCCTTGTCACACTGAGCTGGATATGGTGGTAAACAACCAGAAATAAGCATCTTGTATGTCAGGCTTGATGGGCTTACCAGCCTCCAAAAATTCTCAGAAGACGGGATGGGGAGGGAGCTCTATGTTAGGTCCTTACTCTACATTCATAAAGCTGCCTTTCTGTAAATTGCAAGTTGAGAGCAAAAATGTATCTCCCAATTTGCAAAAAAATTGCTCTGAAGCACCATATAAACTTTTATGTCAAATTGCCAGAACTTCTTAAAATAAACCCAATTTCAAGTTTTAAGAGACATTTTTGCTGTATCTCGTTCCAGCGCATTTACTTAGAAAAGTATTGAGTATTCTTGGATGAATTTTCCAACATAAAAAAGTTACAAACTGTTTTAAAGTGCGACTAAAGTGCTAGAAAAATTTCATAGTGAAGTTCGAACTTTCATTGCTCAATTTTTCAAAACGTCGAATTTGGAGATACAAAATATTTGTTCTCAACCCTTAACATGAAGAAGATATCACGTGGTTAAACCAATCTGCAATCTCAGGACATGTCCTCGGTATCATCAGGTTTGGTGTTTGAATGATATTGTTCACCATTAACTGAATATTTGATAAATCAGCTGAATTTGAACAAAACAAAAAGTTAATGTGAAAGGCAGATATTACTGAGTTAACAGGTTTCATCCTCTTCACTAGCATTAAAGTACATGTACACATTGCTGCCTGGAGAATCAATGGTTTGACATGATTATGGAAGTCTCATGTATCACCAAAGGCTGTCAGCATCTGACAAGAGGATGAAATATTTGCTTTCCTAACATCATGAAACTTTGCAGTTTATCAGACAAGATGTTCATTCTTGCTCCAAGCATGCTGCAAGACTTCCTTGCTAGTGACATTCTGTGTTCAAATCAAACATTTCAGGTTTTCATAAAATTATTTCCAGTTCTCCACCATGTTTTACATCTTCGGACATCTATGGTAATAGCTAGCATGGATACAAATTATTGCTGAAATTTATAAATATTTTCTTGATACAAAAAAGGCATTTTCTGTAAACTTTTGCAAATGCAAGCTATGGAAGGGTTGCACCCTCACACTGACTAGTTCACAGGGTGATAAACCAGCTTACAGAGCCATAACAAGTACCATATAAAAATACATGTTTTTCTCTTTGTTTATGGCACATAAATTGCAGATTTCATGCATAGTTGCCAAGAAATACAAAACTATTTTGATGGCAATGGGCCTGTCTTCCTCCACTTCTAGTGAAACAACAGCATGTACTCAGTTTCTGAGACTGGCAGCTAGTCTGGATAAAATACTTAATAGTGTTGCTATTATATTATTATACTCACAAAGAAAGGCACAAGTCCCTTCTCTTTATCTTCTTTTATAGCTGATTCAAGTGTGGATCCACGGAGTGAACCTTTCTCATCTGCTGGTAGAGCTCTCATCTTGACCATACCAATAAGGGCTGCTCGCTCCACAGAGCTGTGGGACTGTGTCCAAATTAAGAAAAGCATGTTTAGACTATTTGCTTTTACACAGCACTTTGTTCAGACATTAGTGTTAAAATGCTGCAGAATTATGGAAGTCCTGTCTTCCAAGGTATGGTGAGTCAGGCAAGTGACCATGAGATTTCAAAATAGTGCTCAAAATGTAACTATTACTGACTTCACAAGATAATAGATAAGAGGCTAATAGAACTTTAAAATAACCCAGTGGGGAATTTGTTTTACAATACCATCAATTATAC
>JAWQUT010000028.1:2491454-2502534 GCA_033807755.1 Ellobium chinense
CCCCCCCCCCTTCCTTTCCCCTTCTGCCCAGCTCTAAAGCCCATGCTCATTTACACCTGAGTAGAGTAGGGAAAATGGAGTGTAGTGTCTTTTCCAAAGACACTACAATGAATGCTGCCCAGCTCACAAATCGAAAACACAAACCTAAGACTTGCCAGTCTTCTCTTTCTGAGTATGACTCACAAACCACATGGCCATTCTGCCTCTGTACTGTGGCTTTCTAGGATTACATGTTGATAAGAACCTGCTTGTGAGTCACTCACTCCCTTGATAAGAAACCATACCTCATCTGATGTGTAGGCCACTAGTTTGTCAATTATCTGTCCTTGAGTTAAACTTGGGTCACCTCCTCGTAGTTTGTTGGATACCGTGGTCCTTGCAGACAAGAGGGCCACAAGAGTAGCTTCACTGGCTGTGCCCTGTGCAAAATAAGGAACCGCAGCATAGACAATAAACATAAACAGGTGTATTTACATAATTTCCATTCTTAGCCTGACAAGGAATTTCTGTGAAAGTTTACAAACATTTTATTTCAATAAGCATTTACTTCATTTTAACTCACAGTTCAAGTTTTTTTCTTTTTTTTTTTTTTTTTGTTAAATGATAATATAAACAAGTTCCAGATTCCCATTAATGTTGAGAACACTGACAATGATGATGATGAGAAGAAAGAGGAGAAATGGGCACAAAAAGAACAATAAGATCAGTATTAAGATGTCCTTTTTCGCTTGGCATGCATGTCAAAATCTGGTTCAGTGCAAATGCAATGTTTTGTCACAAGAGGGTAATTCTGAGATTAAAAAGTTCACAGAAGGACATATAAGGTCGTAGGGTTTGAGTCAAAGACATGCCCTAACTGCAACCCATCCTTCTTGCACCACCTCCCCATATTTTCATTGCCAGATTTAGTTGACCAGAAGATGGCATAGTAAGTTTTTCTTCTTATCTATTCCCATCCAAAATTTGATATTATTAACTTTGCTTTTCAATTCTTAGCAGCAATATACTGTATTGTTTGCTAATGCTGGCTATCTCTTACCTGTATGATGCCTCCACCCTTGCCACCCTCACTGAAAAAGAATTCTTTGGGTAACTGCAGCATTTTGGCCAACCAGTCCATCATAGAGACTTCCAGCTCTGTACAGCTAGGGCACGATGCCTGAAAGTGAACAAGCAAACATAAACCTTTCACAAATTGTTTCTTGATATCTTTACCAAAGGAACTTGTCTGACAAGCTGTTATAAATGTACTATACATACATGTCTGTGCTGATTGATAATGTTGTATATCACAAACTGGGCCATAATGCAAAGTTTGTTACCATTTTCTGCCGAGTTTTAGGCTGGTTCTGATGACTGTATCCAAATGCACACATGAACTCAATAACTTTAAGAAGAACCAACTTTATGAGAAATTATTAGAAAAACATTGATATTAATATTAAGTGTGTAATCAGGTGATTAAATTAAGATAATCAGTATGGTGCAGTATAGTGAACCAGCATGCACTCCCACTCTGTGACTGGGACAATATTGGATGACTTCATTTACGGGGTTTACCCACTGATACAGTGCTCAAAGGCTTCACACTACATAGTGTCACCAATGAACAGAGAGCAGAATTTGACCTCTTAACTTCATTCATAAAAGGGCAAAATGGGGGATGCTTCATAAATCTTAATGAAATCTTGCACCTTCACTGAGCACACACTAACGCTAAACCTCTTCTATCAAATTTTATGCAGGTTGACAATTCTAACCAATCTTTACACATATGATTTTAGAGTTTATTGTTTTCAAAAACAATGTGCCACTCCCCCAGTCCATTCTTAATATACACATTAAGGCTTTTTATGTTAGTAAAATGGTTACACTGGCTTCCTTTTCTCTCCTTAATTCATAATTGTCACATACAATGTTATACAAAAATACAGATGACAGGGCAACTACAACTCTAAATAAGTTTGGCAGACACGCTTATGTTGCTATCAAGACCTCAGGAAAAGGACCATAATGGGCTAAAAGAAGCATCTATTAATAAGTAAACCCAGGATGCTAAAGATGCTATCATATGATGCTAGGTTGAAAATATAAAGTTGCTTGAACTACCATTGCTTGGAAATTGAACTAATACCTCAACCATAGTTTTTCTTAGATGGATACTGGGCTAATGTATCAACCACAACTATCACTGCCTTTATTGATAAAAACAAGACTGAATACAAGTTACCCAGGAGAAACCTATACAACCAATGGCATCAGACAGCATGTCTCCCAGGATAGCAGGATAAGAGTTTCCAGTGGGATAGTAGGCGTGGAAATGAGGACTCTGCCAGTGGGTCACCTGTAAATATGTAGGATGCTGAATTATATTATCTGGAGCGAAGCCAAAATTAAAATTGAATGCAGCAAGGTGTGGAGCTTGGATAAGCAACAGAGCATGGTAACAGCATGAAAAATCTATCTAGCAAAACACAACAGTTTCAGATAACAACATGTTTCTATTATTCTTCACCACTTAAAACTTTGAAACCACAAGAATCTTGAAGTGGCTTTTGCTATAATTATACAGGAATTAATTATAGAGTCAGCCAACTGTTCCAGTATTTACCAAATTATTTCTCATGGTTCAAAATGTAATCTTTCGATAATTCATAATAGACTCTGTTATTGTTTCAGTGTGTTATATATTCTTATCCTAACAAATTCTTCATATGCAAGACAGAGAGATTAGTTACAATCAAATGGGCAACACAACTTTTTCTCCCACATTTCTTCAGAATAATTTGACTACTGTTAACTAAACATTTTTTCCAATATTTATAGACTGTAGTGCAACAAAACCTGTTTGGAAAGCACCCTGGGTAAGAGGTCTAAATATAATGAATTATGTATTAAGACTTGCCCATTTTATTTTGGCTAACATTAATTTTTCAGCAGACATTCCTAATGGATCACACTGCCCTAGGGGACATTAAATAAATATAAATCAGTGAGTCAGTCAAGGGATCAGGGATGGGTTTTGTGGTTATCTATATAATATGTACCATGAAATTTGCTAACACCTAAACTTCTTGGATACCTATTTCAGCAGTTGCCACCACAGAATTACATACTAATATTCCAGACTGAGATGCTGCCCAAATGCATTCTGAACATATTATGAGTGACCTTTAAAGTAGACCACCGATTAATAACTCTGAACTGAACTGAATAGAAAATCTAGCTGCAATTTTGTCTCCTTAGACTTCAGTAGACAGGGTAGCTTTTGTATCTAAACACAGGGACCTGCCTAGGTGTTCCCTATTTTCAGAAAGAAAATTGCTGCACCATTGAATTACTGCTAAAGAATGGGACAGAGCTATGTAACACAACACAAAATGAGTGGAAGAGTGTGAGGGGTGAGGAAAGATTGGGTGGACACATTTTCAACATTATGCTGTTACTTTGCAGACTTGGCCTTCTTATTAAGATATCATGGAGCCATGGGCAAAGTCTTTCAAACACACTCTCAAGCAAAGCTGATAGGCCCGGTTTTTTTTTTTTCTGTCTGTCTTCTGGTCTGTCTGGTCTGTCTGTCCGTCTGTCTATGTCTGTCTGCCTCTCTCTCCTTTTCTCTCTCCCTCTCTCTCTCTCTCTCTCTCTCTCTCTCTCTCTCAGTGCCAGTTAAAAAGCAAATCCTCACTACACATTTACCAGCTGTCTGGTAAAATGGGGAAATCTTAGCACAGTGGCTGTGTGTATAATCCCTGCATTACTTAAGCATTTCATAAACTATGCTGAATACTACAGATGTCTTCAAGATTTCCCGTGGTTACCACAAAGCATTAATAAATGCAAGAATTATGCATAAGGCCACAGATTTCTTGTTTAAAAGCCAAATGTTTCTTGCCATTATCAACAGTTTGCTTTCGGCTTTGTCAAGAAGCATGAAAGCATGTCAAAATGTGAATGATGTATTTTGATTCCTTCGTCAATTATACTCATTTACACCTGAGGAGATTGTGAAGAGGTCATCAAATCTTGTCAAATCATATCCGTATCGGAAAGATCTGAAAGAAAGTCTCTGTGAAGAACTGCTGACGTTTATTGAACTGGAAAACAGAACTCATTTCTCATATTGGAGCTACATGCTATACCGTTTAATAATATACAATTCCCAATATTTTCCAGATATACAAAATGCCTTGCATCTATTTACCACTCATGTTTGCAAGCACTACAACCAGCAAGCAAGCGAGTTATCTGATTATAATAATTTAAGGTTCAGTTAATAACTGCCTTTTCTGTATTACATGTAATCTGCTGTACTGTAAATTCATTCCCTGCAGACCTTATGATCACAGATAGTGACCACATTTTCCAAGGCAGTACAAATAGATTTAAATTTTAGTACATCTCCCTGGTAACCCAACATAAGTGTGTAATAACAGCACTATCAATGCAGTTATGAATCACACCTCATCATTTAAGTGGCCTAGTCCCTCTCAACTCGCCCACACCCGCCCAATCCCAACTTTAGAGTGTATGCACACAATTATTTGGAACAATTTATCATCCTATTCCTTCCTGAGGTGAAAAGGTCATGAATCATGAGGACATGGACTCTTACTGCCCATAGCAACGATCCTCTTTGTCTTTCTTCACAGCCTGTTATCACTTTCACCTTACCCCTGGCATTATAACCCTCTCTATGTCTTTCTTCACAGCTTCCCAGCTCTCTCCGGTCATTGGTGCCTCCTCTGGAATAAGTTCCCTCAAATAGCCTGGATTGACAGAGGGAAAAGGCTGTCGCTGGTTAATATTCTCTAGGTAAGTGGTGATGATGTCAACCATCTCCCGACCACGTGAGCGGAATTCCTCAGCGTCCATCTGATGAGATATTTACATTAAAATGATGAATTGATTATTTATAGACTAGGCCATTACTAGAGGACCCTTGATGATTGGGAAAGTAGGATGCAGTGATAAAGTTTACAACAATGTAGTATAAGTATAAAGTGTGTAATCTAGCGACTTCGATAGTAAAGAAATGATACCAATGGAATTCCAATGACCAGGTAAGCACTAAATGCATGACATGGATATCAAGAAATGGGTCCTGCCTAATGACAAGAGTCCACCGAAGCCTTAACAGAATCTTCTCTTTCAGGCATTCATTTTTCCGATTCATAATGGAAGAAAACCTTCATTTTAGCTGTCAGCAATAACTTTTATCCGATTCATAACTTTTATCCGATTCTTTATATTAGCAGGGTGTGTGGCAAGGGTCACAGCATTTGACCCAAGCCATCAGTGAGTAAATCAGAGGTTTAATAAATTAAATTTTTGACTGAGAATCGTCGTTTATTTGTTTTGTACCGGGTAAATGTATTAATTTATTTCATAACTCTAATCAAATTATCTATCCAAACAGATATAACGAAATAAATCCATGATATTTAGATGTCTTGTAGGTCTCTTCTAATTACTTTTTTAAAAGTCTCGGAAAAATTTTAGTCATGTTTTGTATGTTTCTGTGCATAAATCACGCCTTTTCACCCAAGAGCACTGCCCCCAGATTTCAAATACAGCCTTCAGCGCGTGATAAAAATCATTCATTTGTAATCGCCTTGAGCTACATGTGTATTTGAAGAACAGGAGCATTAGGGATTTTGTTGCAACCATAAGATGTCAAAATCGCGAAAGTCTTGCAGCTTCCTGTGTGCTTTTTAAGTACTATCTAGGAAGAGTTTCCTGGGAAGAGTTAGAGTTCACGACAGGCAAGATGTACATTTGTAAAATCAACTGTGTCATTTCTCATCTCAGCAAGATAATTTTAGCGTTCACTGAGAGAGGACTATCATTTCCCTATATCTACAACAAGTAAACCACGTGATTCTAGTAACATCAATAAACTAAGTCACCGACTTCACTACATTCATGAACCGCCAAGGGACAGCAGCAGGGACGAAAACGTTTTTTGAACAGATAGTCGGAGAGAGTGACGTACTAGATGTTAGGAGACTTACTTAAAAAAAATATATTGGGCATGTTTAGTTTACAAAAATGCCCATTTTGACAACACAATACAAATTTCGTCTTCTGGGCGCTAGATTTTAACCATATCGGTTGTTGATCATGGGCTGTATTTTCAAATTTATAAGACCTCTTGAAGCACCCCCCCCCCCCCCCCCCCNCCCCCCCTTCCGAACCATAGGTTTTACTGCATTTTTCTTTTGCCTAGTGATTGAGAACAGTAGGTAGAGCCCACATATCTCATCATCAGAAGGGGATAAGGACATTCTATGGAAAAAAGAACTTGACTGTGAGTGTTGAGAAAATTCCCTTTTATCATCATTAAACTTGGCACTTTTTGTACGAAATGCCATTTTTGTGGGCAAATTTGGTGAAATCGACACAAATCAGAAAAAGTCTGGTAGCATAATCTTAAAACTTTGAAACACTGAGAAGGGCTGTGGGCACTTTCATTTCACTGAGATAAACGGTTTTTGAAATATAACAGCTCAAACTCCGACAAAATGCCTGTGCGCCTGTGCGCGTTTTACCTAAAATAAGCCAATTTTCTTCAAAATTTTTTTTCTCAGAAACTAGAAGGAATTCAGAGGAACTTTTTGGCATGGCTTAATTTTTGACCCTGAAGAACATTTAGGGCAAGTTTTAACAAAATCCAAGAGGGTCACCGGCAAAATTGAAAAAGATTGGTTGATTTGACGTGAAATGACCCACTTTGAATTTCAAAAGCAGCAGAAATTAGTCTCTCGAACAAAGTAAATTGTAGAGTCTGGTATAGACTAGATCTATGCCTAGATGTAGTACTTTTTGGCAAGATATTTTTTAATAAGTTTCTCTCTCTCTCTCTCTCTCTCTCTCTCTCTCTCTCTCTCTCTCTCTCTCTCTCTCTCTCTCTCTCTCTCTCTCTCTCTCCCTCTCTCTTTCTACTCAAGCAGCCTTCACGGACTTACAGTCTTTGCATGGCAGTACCAAAAAAAAAAAAGAATTTTTTTTTCGAAGTTTAATGCTTGTTATGTCTGTTTGAAGTCACCCTTTTCCCTTATTTCCAGTAATTTGATACTAGAGTCACAAATATTGAAAACCTTTCTGTCACTATGTGCATTATTGTATCTCAGATACATGTGCGAATTTTGGCAGTGAAGTATCTGTTTTTTCAGATAAACCCTTCCCAAGATCAACTTCCACAACAGGAAAAAGTGCATTGTTTAGCATTTTGGTGTGCAGTTTTATATGCAAAATGTATCGAAGTAGAAAAGATCAGTGCGCTCCACCGTAATGAACTATCATCTACAACAGAGGGATTTACCTTTAAGTAAAGAAATAATTTGTAATATACTGTATTATTCTGGTCATTCTTCTCTCTCCCTACTTTTCGCTCCTCTCCCTGCTTTTCGCTCCTCTTCTTTCCTTTTGTGTTTCTTTCCTTTTTGCTCCTCCTTTCTATGGGGTCCCTTAATCCTCAAACCCACACCCCGCATTGCGGAGGTTGCAAAGCATTAATTACTGTGCTGGTCCTCATTAAAGTAATTATTAATGCAACCCTTCGTTTTTAGCCCATGGTGAATTGTTTGTTCCACCTTAATGTCAAAGTCACATTGAATGGGTCATTTTCCTCAAAATAACTTCCTTAAATCCGCCAGATAGCGCTGCAGATGTCCAGGTACATCTTACGTTTTCTCTATGTCCATTGTTAACTTTACATTCAATTACATGTCTATTTCATAACTCCACCACGGCAAAATATTTCAACCCTACAGATTCCATAGGTGCTAGGTCTTATCATGAGAAAGTCGCATTCCACATCTGACGGAGAAAATCAGCCCTTTGATATAAGTATGTGTAAAAAAAAAAAATCCACCGGCTGGCGACATTAATTTGGTTGGGGGAAGGGGGGGGTGTTCTCTATCTTTGTTAATTTCAAGATGTTTTCGATATTATAGTTTAATTAGCATCGCTTTGAGAATGCTTGAAAATTGCTTACGATATCCCAGGGAATATTTTATGTGCCTTATGTATAAGCCTCTGCAGTTGATGGTATGTTCACAATTCGTTTTCTCTTTTTCAAAGCTAAATTGCAGAAGACGGCCACAGGGCCCTTTCGCCCAGAATATGGCTCACGTCGAGAGCTACCGTTTTGGGGAAAATGATGTACTGGGTCTCTATGCTGACTAAGTCTACAGACAACATGTAAACCAACCGTGAAGAACTCTCGCCTATCTCGAGCACGCTAGTAGAATGATTATAGTATTGTCCGGTACACGAATCGATTCTTTCTGTTCAGTTCTATCAACTTAGAAGCCTACGTTCGGATCGCTGTTCAGTATGTCATTAGAATTTTCCTTTATCATGAAATAATGATGTGATAATGAACACTAATTTCACGTCCCGGCTATCCACGATGTGACTGTTGGCCTGATGAAGGCCATGGCTAAAAGACCAACCGGCCTGCACTGCAAATAGATCGCGGAGATAGTAAAAGAAATGATCAGAAAACATGGGAGGATTTATAGATTTCGGTGGAAAATTACACAAAGATCGAGGAGTCTCCATCATGGGTGGCACTATCAGTGTCTGGACATGGATACTTGAGCCACGTAGTTTCTACACATAACAAATGCGTTTTCTTGCCTTCAATTTACTTCAATCATTTTTTTTTTTAAAACTGGACCTTTCCAGATATAATACTGTATTATGGCTTCTATTTGATGCTTTTTCATTCGGCTTCAGCTCGGAAAAAAGTCTGGCAACCCTGGTGCGGCAAAGTAAGTCGTATGTACCTGCAAGAACAATTATATAATTATTCTAAACTCAATCTGAAAAGTCTTAGCATAGCGTTTCACTGGCAATATGCCTGGTAATCGTTTTTAAACGTTATCAAACCTGACCGAAGTCTACAAATAAAACTGAACTATGAAGTCACAAATGCAACCACTGCTTATAAGTATGTAGTTTTCGCATTTCGCCTACTCAGATTTGGCATGCTCAGGTAACGTGTTAAAAGTTCTACGAAAACCAAAGAAATAGACCAAAGAACACTCATTCACGGCAAAGTAGCGTTTAGTAAAATGCCATTATGCTGACATGGAGCATAGCCATACAAACTGAGCATAACCATACAAACATACATGGGCTGCTGGGGCAACCAGTTGGGTAGCGTTTGAAGAAAATAACTGGTTCACACACTCAAGACTACATACCCCGCAGGACAGGACACATCGATTACCTTTTATGGATTTACAGACGAAATATATGTTTTGGTGTGCAACGTTCGCTGTAGGCCTAAGTAGGCTGACGATCAAACGGTTACAATAGAAATGCAAATCACAGAAAATCTAGATGGTCCACTTCGCAGCGTTATATCGCAAGATTGTCATGTAATCTGAAACTAGAAAAACACAGTCACCATCAAATCTCCACCTCTTGAATAAAGTGATAATGTTGGCCTAAGTGCACTTTAGACACAGTCGGCAGTAAGATAGTTATATTAGACACTGTGACACCGTACGCTAAAGCTAGATTAGGTAGACATCTCAATCCAAAGTGGTCAAATTTATACTAAACCCAGCTACTATCAAAGCAAGCCACGGGCAAACCACTGAACACATTGCTTCGCTAACCTTAGCCGTGCGGATTATTGCTACACAGCAAGTGCAGGGTCAAAGGTCATTTTCTCAGAGTAAGAAGGAGTAAAGACCTGTCAACTAAAATAGGAGTAGGATTGCCAGATTTGGCTCTCTAAGAGCGAAATACCCGAATTTTGGCTTTTTTAAAAAAAACCCTTGGTTCCCAAATAACTGATTTTTTCTTTATTTGGTCCAACGCTCATAAATATTAACTTGTCTTAATTTTATAATCAGCTAGAGACCATTTACTGTAATTTAAGGATCCCAACTTTTCAGTCACCCTTGATCTTGCTAAATAGGTATGTTTTGGAGCATTAATTCAGCTTAGCCATACATTTTGGCACAGGCTACCTTGCGAAAATAATTATTTACACACGACACGTTAATGCAAGCATTTTCATACTGACGATGCATTTGGGGAATATTATTGTGGGTACCAAGAATTTCAGGAATGTCAAATCACGTCTGAAACTATTTTCTTAAGTTGAAAATAATGCTGCTGCAGTAATGATAATAAGTACTTGTATTTGAGGATACTTTAATTGATTAAGCATTCAGTAAGCGGTCCATCTTCTTTTTGTGAACTTTGTCAAACAGATATACCTAGACAATACCTACAGGAAAAATAAGCGAAACTTATTTGGGCATTACTAATGAATCAACAGTTGTAAGTACATAAAGCTCCTGTTAAGCTGAGTAAAGCTGGAGGAACTCTAATGGGTTTTCTATATCTTATTTTTCCTATTCAAAATACTTCTGAGCTTTTTATTATTATTTAAATGCCCATGATTTAAAAATAGAACACTTCTCTTCTTTCAAACTGTTTAGCGTTTCAGGCGATTGAGCCTCTGTCAAAGTTGGTCAGATGAACACGAAACAATGATGTTCTGAAAACTGTATCAATTCAACAATCTTCTCAAATTTTACTTACGTATGTAGAAGGGTTTATAATAATTACAGTACCTATGTAGATCCAGTATGCAGACAGTCATAGAAAATGTCTTGTCTAATATCAAATTTGCACCGCAGTCGCTCTTTCTAGACATCATTTGGCTCTTTTGTGGATCATTTTCTTGAGCACTTTGGCTCTGGTCCTAAAAATACTCTAACAGGGTGATGTTTTGACCGAAAACTTGTGGGAGGTGGGGGNGGGGGGGGGGGAAATTGTGTGGCTGTCGCAGATTGTCAGGATACTGACCTTAACTTTTTCCACAATTGGAAGGACGGACGATGATTAAAGTTGCGATTAAAGTTTTGAATGAAATTCTTGTGAAATAATCCGGTTGACCATAGACTGCAATTTGCAATGCAGCTGCTTGCTTTTACTGCTTAGCATAGAACCCACCTTCTGCACTGTACAGCATACAGATAATTTAGATGCAGATGTGTGTGTGTGTGTGTGTGTGTGTGTGTGTGTGTGTGTGTGTGTGTGTGTGTGTGTG
>JAWQUT010000028.1:2503134-2534073 GCA_033807755.1 Ellobium chinense
GTGTGTGTGTGTGTGTGTGTGTGTGTGCACGCGCGCGCGACCTACACGTGTGTGCGTGTGCGCACTTATGTGCAAATAATTAAGCATATATATAAAATCACCCATCAGTAAAACTAAAGACAACATGCACAGCGACGTAAAGCGAGAAAAACGACGGGCAAAGAGTTAAGAAAAACCCACGACGTGATGTGTATGTCAGTCTACATTTTCAGCGAGACCTAAGATGTCATCGGTTCCCTCAGAATATCTTTAACTTCAATATCACATCAGCGCCAGACATGATGCGTGACCCTAGTTCCACCCTCAGTGTATGGCGGAGAAAATGATCTGCTGTTTCAGCTACTCCCAAGTACAACTTTGCTTGAATCAATTTCTGTCTTACTTTTAAACTAGGCAAGTCTAGCAGATTTCTCGTGGATAAGATATGATATGAGTGTCCTTTATGCATCCCAGTACACTCTCATTGCCTCAATCTGCCTTATTTTTCCAATTTTCTAATCTGTGCCTTTGATAAAGTGAGGCATCCAGACCGGTGATGATGGTGGTGGTCGTGGTGGTGAGGCAATGATAATTGTTGGTTGTGGAAGCGGGTGCGAAAAACAGCTAGCACTGTAATGGTAACGTGATGCTAGTAGCAGCTTTGGGCCTTTGACAAATTGATGATGATGGTGATGATTTTCTCTTCCCCTGCATTCAGCATTTTCTTGTTTAATGGGATCTTTTTTATTCAGTGATTGTGATGATGGTGAAGATGAAACCTCCTCATAAAAAATCCAAGCCTCCCGCTAAGGTCTTTACTTCTACCAAGACCAGTGAGGCAAGTAGTTCATCTAGATGTAAAACATGTGCTTTTATGCAACGCATATTCATTGTGCACAGCTCCAAGTCCCATTTCACGCTGCTCGTCAGACAAAACATCACTTGTGTCACTAAAAATGTCGTACATCTCATCTCTTGCAAAGTCTATTCTCAGCAATATTTTGGACAAGCCAAAACCACACTTGCAGCTAGATTCAATAATCATAGGTACAGTGTACGCGTATTAAAACAAAACCTGACGGTTCCGGTAGCAAAACATTTCAACTCATCGGACCATCGTGGCGTCACAGAATGTTATTACAGGGCACAGAAATATTAGACCCTCTTCCCCCCCCCCCCCCCNCCCAACCAAAAAGCAAAATTAGACCAGAGAGAATCCTATCACATCGGGAACTTTGGGTCCCACTGTACACCCAACGGCCTCAATATTTATGAACCTTAATTTAGCAGCCTCCCTTTCAAGACAGAAAATGTACCCCCTCCTATACTCTTAAGCATGCTGTACTGACTAATTAAGCTTACATTTTAACGTTTAAACTTTCTTTACATTTTCTATTCGTCACTCATACCTATAAATAGTTTTATTTGATCATTGGGTGTCTTAGAATCATTTTATGCCTGAAGAAGATCTCATTAGATCGAAATTTGCGCTAATAAATCAACTTTATTTATCTGTGAAAACATACTTTTTACGTCTGTTTTTAAGTTCTTAATTTTAAAATTCTTAAATGATGATGATGATAATGATGATGATGACGATGTTTACGACTCCGTGATATAAACTACCACGAAAAGAAGAAATTTACCAACACTGACTCGTGTCCCTTTCACCGATAGAGCTAACCAGGCTAGACAAACATATTTTCATAGATGTGTGCCGAGCTATCCAGTGTCATTCTAACTGTCTTTTCGAGTTCAATTGCTCACCTTGCAGTCACCTTGAAAAGACGTGGGCTTGGGTCACCAAATTGTTCCTTAAGACGGTAACCACGATTATTTGAAATGATGTCCGGCTTATAAATCCGAGATGGTATGATTGGAACTAAAGCAAACAGCGTCAGAATGCCGGCTTCTGGAATCACACTGGCAAGGCACTATATAATATCTTATGAATAAAATAAGAGTTTTATAAACTCACTGTCCAGCAATCTGACATGAATGGCTACGACACAGACGCAGCAAATGTTGCGACATGAAGAACAATCTGCGAGAGGCCGCCTACACTGGTTTTTGTGTAATCTGCGCCATCTACTCCCTATTTGGGCAGGCGGCTGGCTGGTCAATTTGTTCACTCACGCGTGCTCAGTTCCAATGCATTTACAACGATCACAGAAACGTGGGTGAGAGGAGGGGAAGGGGGTAGAACACGATAGCGTTATGCAAATAGTGAGCTCGGAGTCATCGCAAGTCAATCACCCGCAAATGAGATTCTGAGATTGGCTAGACCAGCATCGGTTGCCAGCCAACAGTGGGCGATGTGTGGTGGCCAGGATTGCCACTCAAGTGATATTTTTCAGCAGTCTTTGGTGAACTAAAAGGAAGGCTGCAATTTAAAAAATCGACTGAAAAGTGAGGAGCGCAAGACATTCTTCATTATGTTCATTACTTTTAGCTATTTTTGGCGTTTGTTCTGTCCAAAAAAAAAAAAAAGATTCAGTCGTCAGACAGTTTTGAAAACCCGGGAGACGTCAATTTATCTATGAACGTCTACTTATAATTAATCAGTATTTGGCATTGATTGGTAGGTATCAGATGACACTAGAAGTCCTTTTGTCAGAGTGGATAAGGATCTTCCTTTTCGGAAAATTATGTACAGGATACAATTAATGCACTGAATATATTTGTCAAGAGCTAAAGTATACCCTAAATCACATCTAACGGTAACGCTCAACAAACAAGTAGCATTCTGTCATTAAATGAAGTCATTGAAATAGCACATTCAGTGAAATTTGGTGCTTTCTGGTGAAATTTGATCTTTAAATCCAGGGAAATCACAGAGAAGTCAGTGAGGCAATCCTGGTTTTGATGATAGCCATATTGTGTATGTCGCTGATAAAGAAAAATATTGCCGCGCTGCGGATATTATCGGCTCCGGTCAAACATCCACTTCTACTCTTCTCATTGCTTCGATTCTTCTCATTGCTTCTATTCTTCTCATCGCCATTATAGACCATAATGCTTACAAAATTACTAACTACAGTAACACTCGACACGTGCACTCACAGCTCAGTTATGAATTTGTGCGAGATGGAATTCTGGAGCTACATAATCCAAGTTAGATTTTTACCGATAGTGGTCAGAGACTGGAAGTTTCAGATGACGCAGGCTGGATCAATTAATCTATTCCCAGTATCTTAAGAGGGCTATTAGATAAAAAAATACGACACAAAGTTTTTCAGCCGTTCTGATCCTTTGAGGCCACATCAAATTTTAATTTACAGATTTTGTTTTAAACGGCGTCCTTTCCAACATGGCAGACCAACGGCTACAGGAATAAGAGAAATGGCTGAAATTTCGTGGACAAATAGTTTAGGCCAATGTGTCCTTACCGAATTTTTCTTTTCAATAGATTACTCCCTCCTCTTATATGACATCTGAAACGTATTTCTTGTCTTTTATTCACGTCAGCTATCTTTCTTCTCTTTGTCATCTAGTAAACTGTCGCAGTTTGTGAGCTGCAGGGTCCAATGTAAATGGGGTCCCATATAATGTTTTTCCTTCTTACTGATAAGATCTTATTTTGCTTAAATCTCCCTTCCTTGCGCCTCTTCTCGTAGCCTTTCGTTTACAGGAAATGCACACTCAAACCAGAGAGCGAAAGAAATGCATGATATCAGTATTGATTTCGACTGTGGGACAGATGGGGCGACCATAGGTGAAGCTGCATAAAAATATGGTGAAGAAGGAGAGGAAGAATGGTTTGCTTTATGGACCAAGATATCGGGGACGAAGATCTCCGCAGGAGACAGACGGGACAAAACTTTCATATATGTACTGTACTGTGATTTGCAGTCAGCGAAGCTTAGGAAGTGAAAGAGCAAGTCCTAGAAACTGTAGAGTTTCATACATCTCATCCCGTACCGCTGAGCCAGGCTGAATTCAGTAGCTCTGATGACGAATCCAAAAGATGATGTGGACATCGATTCCGAAGCCGCAGTGTTGTGCAACGTACACACGGGAGGTCTTATAGTGTAGAAAAAAATGGAAATAATGCCGGTGTAAAATATGTGTGTGAAGGGGGGGGGGGGNNNGGGGGGGGGGGCGGAAGCAGAAAGAAAGAAGAACAAATTTTGTGGGCTTTAGCAAATCACACAAGCAGCTCACTGGTAATCCTGGACGAGATTACTCTTCCAGTGTCGTCCTGCTGTAGTATTTTACAGACGGAGAAGGAAATGGTGATGTGAGGATGAGAAAAGAGAGAGAAAGAGAGATCAACATTTTGTTAAAGCAGTTGAAACTCCTTTTTTTTTATTAGCTTATTAATATTTTTAATGAATTGCCACAGCGGTTCGTTCTTTATGTCTTTAGTAAGAAGAATGCTTGTTGGACCTCATATTAGGGGCTATTATTCATTAGATTTGTATGTCTTCTTCGCTAAGCATACCTTCTTTTCCTTCTTTCTCTTCTAGCTTCACTCGACGACAACTGTTGTCCGCTGACTGGTATTCAGAAACCTGGTCGTGAATGGTATGGATGACAGCGTAACCTAAAGAGACAAAAGATCTGAGTGGCCCTGGTTTAACTTGGCTCGTCCGTCTTCGTTTTCACTGCTGTCTTTTCTCTACTTTGCCTCTTGGTTTTCGTCACCTCTTAAAAGCACTGAACTGCACATGTTCATAAATTAATAAAAACAAATTCTAGCGCTTTCCTCTATAAACTCATAACAACGGTTATAGTTCGAGCAACAGATAAGAACTGCGAGGTAACCATGATTACTACTTCACCAAAGTCTGGCGACAAAGATAACCAGTACTTGTGAAGAGTTTTTTTTTTTACTTTGCCAATAGAGTCAGTTGATGAACTAAGGTGTGCGTTGCCTATCGAGCCTTCAGTTACGAGCGAGTCTTTCTCCCTCTATCGATTTTAGGCCATTCATAGCATCGGGTGGGCAGGAAGCAACCGATTGAGGCGACAGGATGCCAGTGAATGAGTCTGGAATTGGAGCCACATCGAGAACAGGCCGAATGCATTAGTGGTCCTTGGGGCTGACTCGCACTCCCACCGGCAGAATCACAAGTAAACATACAATTCGCCGAGTTGTGTTGAGTAATGATCAGTATTATTTCAATAGCTCTGCAACGGCCATTTCAAATTAGGATGCCAACCCCCCAGTTGATGTACGTTGTCGTCAGCTGAAGAGCAGATTTGTTGGATTTCATATATTCCCCTGCTATCGCGTCACGTGAATTTATCTCTCTCTCTCTCTCTCTCTCTCTCTCTCTCTCTCTCTCTCTCTCTCTCTCCAGCTGACGATTTCTGAATTAGCTTGAGATAAAAACAACACAAGCTCTGGGCCTTCACAATGAAGATAAGACTGTAGATTGCAACATAAATCGGAATCTGTTCACAGTTAACAGAGGACCGTTCGGCAAACAACCTACATGCTTTATGATGACTGTTCCCAAGAGATGTATAAGGCATTCAGTACATGTCCATAAATTTCCCTACATATGTTTTTTTGACACTGTCGTAGCTAGTCTCAGTAAAATGCGACCACCCGATGGAAGTTCTTATAGAAAAATGCGCATCATTGACCGTGCACCTTGTCTCTGGCAATGATGAAAAAAAAATCTGACAAATCTACAGAATTTATGTACTCGTATATTGCTGTAATTTGCTGTTTGAAGCAGATATTATAATCATTTCGATGTAAAAACAAAGGGTATAATGCTAAATCAGATAATGATAGGCTATCAGTGGCATTTAAAGCTAACAGGCGAAGTTCTGGCTTCTTTATACATACAAAGCTATGCTATGGTAGGTTTGGCTGAATGAATCTGAAAAAGAATTTCTGGATTGCTATTTGATAAAAAGTGGAAACATACCATCTACTTACGATGACATCTAGGTTACGAGCTCTTTACAGCTGATAATATCTATATGCTGGATCTGAATCAAGCGTTTTGACATCAACAAAACGTTGATCACATTGCACAGTCTACAATAAAGTGATGTGAGTCTCTATTTGCTGCAAAATCAGTAATAACGTTTAAATCGCATTCAAAGTAATAACCTTTCAGCGATAACACTAGAATCTATGCATGTAGACTGTCAATTCACAGTATGGTCTCTAGTTTTAAATAGGGCCAACCAGGAAGCCGCCTGCATAAAAATTTTTGGAATTCTGGTCCTCGCTGATCTTCGAGACCAAGGAAATACTGCCCGTCATAAATAACTTCCTACGAGATCTAGATCTAGTTCCCACGAGGAACCATTGGTATATTTTTAGAAAAAAAAAATAGCACTGTTGTTATGAAAACACAAAATGCTCAGTCAGTTTGTCTTTTAAAATCTGCGAGTCAACGACCGAAAAGTTTGAAGTGGCAAAACTTTACCAGTGCAATTAATGCCTACTTCTCTTCACACGCCCTACCCCCCCCCCCNCCCCCTTTTTTTTCACTATGGAGTATCACTATCAACTACACTCCTGAAGCAGGTACTAATAAGATTCTAATGTCCACGTCACCAGCACATTCACACATTTTCCGCGGTCCAGTTACAATCAACATAGGTTTTTTTTTCAACATTAGTTGGGAAAGGCTTTATAGGTATGACATACACGTGAAACCGGGATTGCTTGTACCTAACAAAATGACACAAGAACTGAATTTATCCGGGAGTTACCTGATTGTTCCCTCCCCCCCCCCCCCCCNNNCAACAAACCCATATTTTACATACCAGCAACTTCCATGTCATCGGAGCCATTATACAGGACCCATCTGAATTGGCTCGCCTGTTATCGCTCTACTGAGACACATTATTTTGCCAACATTTATTTTATAGTCATGTAGAAGACGCCTTCTCAAGAACGCAGTTTCATTTGTAACTTGTATTTTGCGATACACTGGCTCTTATGGACAACACCCGGGATGCCAAAACCGGGCAGATCGCTCACAGCTTCACGTGTCCTTAGCCTACGAGTCAAGTGACTGAGTCAAGTGACTACAGTAAAACACGGGGACACACTAACTTGTGCAACAAGCCGGTCGTGCCTTCCCCCTCTCCCTCCCCCTCCTTTCTGCTCAGTAGCCTATTCCTGTTGCCTCTCCTAGGCTAATTTTGAACCTGCCAAATCGTCGAAATGATATCGAGAGAAACTTGACATCTTTTTTGATATTGCAGGAGCACAGGAGAAAGATTAATATAAAATAGCATAATCTCGATTAAGACTGGAATGAAGCAACAGGTTTTGTTGTTGTTGTTATTTTTGGAATGCACAAATTTAGTTGGCATGCACAGTCCAGTCATTGTTTGGTGTTCTTAATCCATGAACAGATGGTTCATTTCATATTCCCTGACAACTCACAAAACGCCGAGCAATGAACAAATTGACGTACATGTTCAAAGTCAATTTTAAAACCTCAAAAATAGGGAATTACGACGGACAGGAAGGGAATTAAAATAAAAATAGGACTTTATTTACCTCCTTGGAAATTATTTTCGACGGTATCATACATCTCATTCATAATACGTGTGTGCATACATAGACCAGTATACATTGTGCATATAAATACTCAATATTGCGAATGGAAACCAAAAAAAAATATTGCCAGTTATGCAGTGCCCTGGTGCCCCAACTCTAAGGCCAAGTACTCATTTTTACACCTGACTGGAGTGAGGAATAGGGACTAATGTCTTTATCAAAGACACCAGGAGAGTGTGGGAAGACTGACCAATATGGAGACTTGGCCACTCCTTATAAATGAAGGTGCCATATGAGATTGGGCCAAACTGAAGTTTGGAGTCCTGTGAAGAAGGGGAAAACTCCTCTTTGATCTCAGGGAAACTGTCTTTTCCACATTGCTTCAAAATTTCATAGTGCAAATGATACATTTTCCCTTTTGTTCTGAAGGGGCCAATATTTTGAATTTGTTGAAGAACTTTTACGTAAATGAGTTAATTTATTTATGAGACACTTCTTCGAAATTTAATGATGACGCTCATATTTAAAGTTTATGAAGTTTAAAAACGCACCTTGTAGGGAGACTTGGCCCACAGTATGTAACAATCAATGAGGCTGGGCCATTTTTCTCCACCGTCAAATGGTTCGTGTGCCAAAAATTACACTGACCATCATAAAATATGTTTTCTTGGTTCTTTCAGTTAAAAATCCTATTCAAGAAATATGGTTCGCCTAATTGTGTCCCCATGGACCTGGCGAGGTCTTCTACACACACCTGGGGCCAAGTATCCCTGCTGAAAAGTAGTCAAGGAAATGCTGGAAAAGAAAGTGTTTTATACCCCTCCTATTGTGTTCTTCGATGGGCTCCAGTTTCACAGTAAATGCTTTCATAAAATCGCCTAAAGGGTAATATGAGTTGCGCTGGTAATACCGTAAAACGCCATTTCGAGTGTCATGTCATTACAACGCTACAACGCAAGCCATCCAAGGAGACAAACGCACCATAAACCGTAACCTTGATAGTCTTCAGATTGTGAGAACTGCTGACAAGCCGCTCGACCCCGTTGTCTCCTCTCTGCAGGTCATCATTTTTCTCAATATATACAGTAGTAAGTGAGAGGGAGCAGCTCCCTTTTAACGTGCATCTGTTAACTGTAAAAGAACTAATGAAAAGTATTTTGCTATTCATTGTCTTCTCCGAAAAATAGCCTGGTTTAGCAAGGTGAAAAATCGTGGTTAGCCTAACAAGTGTATCATCACTGGGACATAGAGGGAGATTTATAACGTAGCTTGTTTAACTGTGCTTGACGACAAGCAACATAATTATAGACCACTTAAAAAGTAGAAGCGCAGCTCCGCAGTTCTGTGCTGTTCAAAATGAAGAACCATGGGCTATATCAAAATATTATAAATGGGGTCAGTGCCAGGAATCTAGATAATTCTGTTTTGTTGAAATGACAACAATGACAGCAGTCTGTAAGTTGAACTTGTTTTGATTTTTCTGTCATTCCTAAATTTCATGTACGTACTTGTTCTTCTCCCTTGTTATATTTCCCGACAGCGTCACCGTCGTTGCTGTCATGTTCATCATGAAAGCCATAGGAACTTAATAAACTCGCTCATACATTTTCTGTTCCTGTATACTTCCATTACATTTGATGATTGTGTCAAATTTTGATAACATTTGCAAAGAAAATCCCATCTCACTGTTATTTGCAGATACAGTCATGGCTAAAAGTTTAAGACCACCTGGCAAAACATAAGCTTTTCTATATTTATACAAGCTATTGCATCATGAGCTTAGTTCACTGAACAATAACTGCAAATATTACAATCTATTGCATCATCCTCAATATTTTAATCACTATTAGATACAATTTTGATAGTTTGAAGGCTGTGAGGCTGCAGTGAAAGACATTTCCTAGTGCTGATAGATCTTACAAATACGGGCAGAGACATTCTGACATTTAAAGAGCCCAGATCATAATATTACACAGAGAAAGCTACGCAGAATGTGATATCGCTGTCCAAGTAGGCTGTGTAGCAAGACAGCAGTCCACAATGCAATGTCAAGTATCAAACTCATGGATCTTATTCTGACCACAATACAAGTGGACGTCATAGATAAACAACCATCAGGGATGACCGTGTCATCAAATCTATTGTTTCGCGGTCTCCAACAAGTTCATGCAAGAAAATCAGGTCTGCTCTGCTTCTTAGAGGTGTAGAAGTGTAGGACTATCTCACGCAGGCTAGTTTGTGAAGTTGGATTAAAATCTCACAGACCGGCCCAAAAATTTAGGCTGACTTTGGATATGAAGAAGACGCGTTTGACAATTGCGAAAAACTATGAACAGTGGACTGAAGAACAATGGGGCAAATACTGCTCTCTCATCAATTCATACTGCAGCAGTTTGCATCACGTTAGAGGGCCCCAAGGAAAGAGGCATGATGAAAAGTATACCATACAAACAATGAAACACCCTTCTAGCCAGATGATTTGGGTTGCAATTTCAAAATCTGGAACCGCTGGATTATATTTTCTGGATCCTGGAACAACTATGAACGGACAAAAATACTTAGAACTGTTGAAGAACAAACTGGAAAGTCACATGAAAATTCATGGATGCGGGATATTTAATGCATGATGGCGCCCATTGCCACAGAGCAAGAACAGTGCAAGAGTATAGATTGGCCCGGGAATAGCCTTGATCTCAATCCCATTGAAAACTTGTGGAAGCACATGAAGAACACGGTTGCAGAAAAGTAATCATCCAGTGCCAAAGCTCTAGTTGATGCCACTAAGGATGTTTGGGTCAACGACATCTCCAAGCAGTATTGCGAGAGTCTCATATCCAGCATCCAGGCGGTCATAAAAGCTAGGGGTGGACACACAAAATATTAGTTTCTACAGAAACTGATATGTAATAACCTGTTATAAATACACCAGATGGTTTGAAAAGTAAGTACTGTCTCAGTTTATTTATTTTATTGTGTGTTTAATTCAGATTGGTCTAAAAACATTTGGTGGTCTTCTTAAACTTTTGGTCACGACTGTACATTCCAAAATCGTATGGGTAGTTTTGTCTTTCATTTCTATTACTGATATGGCTGATAAATGTCTTGCACATTAACTGTTACAATTTCCCCCTTTTTTTTTTTGGTAACGGGGATAAGCCGAATGAAAAAAAAAATAAAAAGAGAGAGAGAGGGAGGTGCTTGAAAGGTAATTGTGTGACTTTCTATTTAATTCCAGGGTTATTGTGTCTTGCTGTATGTGTGAGCCTGATCCATACAGGTAAGAGAGATTGATAGCCGCACTGCACATCATAAAAGCAGTTTTTTATAGCTCGACTTATAAAGTCCGAGCGGTTTCATTTTTATTTGCTTCGTCTACCAAAATCTAGTATGAGAAGTTGGGAAGTGTATCAGGATAATGGGTAAATACTAGACTTACACGTGGAAGTTAGGGAACAATGTTCAAGCAATATATATTTTAGGTTTAAATTGCTGTGACGTTAGCATCCCTGTAGTGTTCAGACTTGCAAACTGCGAGACCCTGGGTTCGATCCCCTGTAGGGACAGGAAGTTTTCTCGTAGTAGCTTTTATGACTTCTTACCTCAAAACTGATCGTTGACAGTAATTGGGTGAAATTCCTAGTGGTGCACTTTTCTAGACAATGTGTAACATCTGAAAATACATCAACTGGGGTCACATTCCTCCCAGTTAATGACGAATAAAGAAGAATAGAATAATGCTTTCCCCCCTGCTAATTAGGCCATTAGATTGAAAATGAGGCATACACATTATCATTGCATGAACTGACTGTCCATCGAATCAGCAAAGCAGTCACTGAGGCGAATAATTGACCATTGTGTAATTTCGAAAGGCGTCATGCCTATTGGTTCTCAGTGAGTGCTCGTGATATTGGTTCCTCCCCCCCCNTCCTTCCGCCCCCTTCCCCACATTTCTCCCCAAATGGAGCAAATATTCCGCTTCCTCTGAGTGGCAATAAAGATCTTCCAATGTTGAATAGATCGTCGTGTACACTTCGTTCTATTCATTTCCGGCAAAGATATAAACTCTCCGTTTCATATCATATCTCTTGTGGTTCTTGAAAGTAGATACTTCTAACTTCCAACTCATAAAAATTGTACAAAGTATAAATGTTGATAGCCTGCTGGTGCTAATGCGAATCTTAGTTTACACTTCTTTTATGGATGACAACATGTTGACTTTGGATTGCCTTTTCACAAGTTTGTTCGAGACCTGTGGCCTGGACCAAAAAAAAAAAAAGCTGCTTATTTCACTTCACTTGACCCAGTGGAATGGGATCGCCAGGATTGTTTTTGAAACTAGCATTCAATATTATTTCTCGAGCTAGCAGTGGTGCAAGGCGTGTTGGCCTCGGAAAATTTACCATATTTTTTGTGTGCATCAAATGATGACTAGGACAACAAATTCCTTGAAGTCTTCCTAGGTCTAACACAAGACATTGTTTGCCATCTCCCATCGGAAGTAGTGACAGTCTCGTTAACAGACGGACCAGTGGCTGTATGCATAATCCATAGTGAACACTTCTAATGTTTTGGAAATTTCCCATGGTTACCGCAGTGCGTAAGGATTATGTGTATGGCCACAGAAATACGACATAATCTGTTCACGTACACTTTGTTGACAACTTTTACCTTTGATTTCACGGATAATCTAAAGAATGAACAGGTCAGGACAGAGATGAAATTAACATCATGTGCCGATAGCAAAACGGCACCAGTGCAGTGTAACTAAAAGTTGTTAGAACATTAAAACCATACCAACACAGAAATCGCCAGGCATCACTAATTCCTCAGATTTCGATTGTTTGCCCACAGCAGCCTACCCGTAATCTTGCCATTGCCATCATTTTACAACTTCGGATTGTAATGCATTTTTAGGCTCAGCTTGTTATTACCGTTTCTAAAATGGCCTGTTCTTGAACTTTTCTCATTTTTCACAGTAATGTAGTATCAACCCCGTAAATACGCAGAGCGGAAAACCATGCATTTTACTAGAAACACTCACACTCACATTGATTTGGGTTTTTTTTGTTTGTGAGTCGAAACATGATATTATGTCAGCTACCAAAAGAAGGAGGATGAATAATAATTGTGCCCGACGGAAGGTGGAACGACGAGTAAATCGAGGTCTCCATGTTAGCCTGTCTGGACTTTCATCTTTAGAGGGGGATTAACGTAAAATCAAACATAATGTACCTATCCCCGTCCGTCATTCAGCTGGAATTCTATGATATGACCAGGGTTGTTAAAACAACTTTTAAAAGTAATTAACTACTAGACTAGTAGAATATTTTCCACAAACAAAAAAAAAAAAAAGTAATTGATTACAAGCAGATTAATTTTGAAAAAAAAAAGTAATTAATTACAAGTATATTTTTTAAAAGGTAATTACTTACTTTCAACTACTTTTCAACTTCTTTTACTATTTAGAACTGTCGGTTGTTTTCTAAGAGTTAGGAAGGACATTAAAACACAGGTTCTGATATTATTATCTGACTGTTGCAAATTACATTGACCTAGATCTAGTTGCTACATTTTTGTTACCGCGCAAAAAAAAAAAAGGCATGACAGGGGCGTAGCGTAATGGTAGTCAAATAGTCATTGACTACCGCTTACAAAAAGAAGGTAAGTTAGACAGCTAAAATATTTTTTAAAAATGTCTCATGTTTTGCTGCGGATGCGCAATTGATCAAAGAATTATCTCTCTTCTTCGACACCGTCCTCAAGTATTTTGCCCACATGCCCTCCTTATCTGTAAGGAGTAAACAAGAGGTCAAAACTGTTGCTGCTCCCATTGTTGTTATTGTTCCCGTTGTTATTGCTTGGTCTTGCCTTGTTATTATACAGCTTTCCTGGTTTAGATGGTAGAGCAAATCTTTGCTATATAATACTACTTTGTTTCATGCATGATACCGCGTCTCTACTTAATGTGAATGTAGAGTGACGTTGAGGTAAAAGGAGGACCGTTCGCCTAGCACTGTGCCAAGTTTGCCTACCTGGTTTCGACCCCCGCGCTACGCCCCTGCATGTAAACGATAAAAAAATCAGGGGCCCTAGTGTGTGAGACGAACACCTGGCATGCTCTTGTTGTACATGTGATTCTAATTTTAAGTGTTTAGCCATAGCACCTTGCTATTTGAAATTTGCAGCATTACCAGACAATATCTGGCTGCTTCTGTGTGCCGAATTTTAGTTGCATATCATCTGAGTTACTGAAGTTACTTAAATTAAAAATTGAGTGAAGCTTTTTTTTTTTTTTTAATTTGTTTGGAACGGCCAGAGGAGCGGAACAGGTCGCGAGAGCCACAATCAGGTGTCTATTGTCTGAGCACTTCAAAGAAAATACCCGAGGGGTTCGGGCGTCCCAGTCGATACCAGAGATCGATTTACTATCCCTTGAAAACCACTGGCAACTGAATGAATGGATGGATGGATGGATCATTTGTGGATGCGGTGTATCAGCATCTTCTCATATGTGGCCTGTTTCTTGTCTGGCAGCAAAAAAACAGACGCAAGGCACATTCATTTCATTTTCACGAAAGACATGCACAGTGTATAGCAGGTGGAAATTTTCAGGCAGTATTTGAATGTGCCGTTATCCAAAATGTTTCCACAGTCAGCGAGAAATCTGAGGTTTTCTTGAGTGGAAAGCATGATGATTTTGTTTTCTTTAACTGTTATCATAACCTCCAGGTCAGTAGAAACTGCTGCGTCCAAGTCTGTAAATCCATCCTCAGGAAGCGCTGTTCTCGTCTTGCGCGCTCCACAACACATTTAATTTTGAGACTGTCTACTTACGTCTTTATAGTAAATTATAGGAAAGCGTCGAGCATCCAGCTGCTTCTCGACAAACAAGTTTAGATCTCCGTTCTACTGCTTTTCTTTTCACAGCAGCTCCTACACTGTCTCGATTTAATTTGTCAGTCTCCTCTGGTGGGTGACTGTGCATTGCTGGTGAAGAAATTAAGTTGACTGCTTCCAGAACAGTAGTACAGAGTGCAGTGCATTCTTTGTTACAGCAGCGCCAAGAAATTGTCGACTTGAAAGATCTGGCTTTTCTGAAGCGATAACTGTTAATAACTAGACAAGGAACCCCTTCTTTGTCTCCAGCACTTCCATCGTGGCAACATGCTAACTCAAGACTTACTTTTAGTAGATACATATTTATGTGGTTAAAGGTTTTTGTTTTCATTTCTTACATAGCATAAGCCTTAAATGCATGCCGTGGTGAATACATAGTGCGCACTAGTCACCGCACCTACTTCAAATAACGCAAGAGCTGGTATTCACAACATGTATTTAGTTATGCAATGAAGATCACCGGCGACCCCTGTTTACTTAAAGTAGGACGCGCTCATCAAAAATAATTTTCCGTTTTTCCATACTTTTTCTCTCTAAAAATTATCTATGGTGCCCACCGAGTCAATTTTGCGAAGAAAGAGTATCGATCTATTACCGTGCGCGTATGTAATATGACGCAATTAGGAGAGTTGAAGTTACCGGGTTTGGCCCTTGCGTCCAGAATTATTCCCCTTCCCAGATCAGCAGAAGTTTGCGGCAAAAACGCTGACGTCACTTACGTTCCAGCAGTTACAGACACCTCTACCTGACAATGTATTATTCAGCTTTTAATTAAGGTTCTGGTATAACAAATTTAAACGCAACTTTTTGATAGTGTAAGCCAGAAAAAGCAGTCTGCATTTTTATTGCCTCAGCATGATTTTGTTTGGCATATCTACTGTTCACAGAGGAATTTAAACATTCATACCAACATGCTATCACCCGTCCGCAGAGCACTGGCTAGACAGCTTGGCCATGTGGCAAGAACCTATTTGACGTAAGCTTATGGCCGCCACGCGGGCAGTGGTTGTAACAATTCGGACTTTGGATAATGTAACCCTGTGGGTTGTCTGAGGCCAGCAGAGGCGTTATATCATTATGACAGACACTTGAAAGACTGTCTTATTGGAATGATATGGTATCGTATGATTTAATATGGTCTGTAGGACGGTGCAGTCTTCCTTTAATCAACCATGAATGTGGCTCTCACGACCCTCAGCCCAGTGGAGAGAGGGCGACCAATAAATTTAATGTATGTATGATCAGATGATAATGAATGTTATGAGTTTTAGAACTGTTGTAGACAGATCTAGGTAGACATGTTATATTTTGTTGAAGTTCATTTAAACTAAACTTGTGCTGGTCAAATGTAAACTTTTTTTTCTTTTTACGAAGACATGAATGGGGAAGGGGGNGGGGGGGGTTAGAAATTTACGCAGACAAAAAAGTTCACATTCATGTAGAGTATGTCATTTTTACTTTGCCCGAATGCACATTTTAAACAGCCAGGCGTTGTCATACGTAAATCTGCTTTGGTTGGAAAGAACAATACAATCAGCGAGCGGCCAGACTGAGTTTGAAGACAGTCGTATTGTGTTGTGCTCTATTACTATTCTTTTTCGAACTTAACTGTCGTATATGATTGCTATTAAGATTAAGCCCGTAAACCGATGGGCCCCTTATGCACCGTTTAATAAGGGAATCATTTACATTTTAATCTAAGAGAAGGTTACGAGCTTATCGCAGAGAGGTGCCGTTGTGAAAGTACACTATTTTTTAGCACACATGAGATCAACGCACAGCCCTAGTCCCGATGCCAGTGAACAATGTTATATTACAAAGAGGTTGTTTTTTGTTTTCTTTCTGGAAAATGAATTCCAGGTGAAGTGAACACTTCTCATCGATTCCGTGCTTATTCACTTTGAGCGGGCTGCGCTGTACCTAAAATGCAAAATATTATTGTGTGTCTAGTGAGAGCACATTGTCTACAAGTTTATGTTAAATATCGTCAGAACCTTTGAATACTATATCTGTCATGTCAAACTACACTTTCGATATCGATACCACATAATACCAGGAACGATAGCTTAGAAGACCATTCAGACAAAACAAAGAGGTGTGAATAAACTGAAGGTGAGAGACTATGTAGAGGAGAACCTAAATGAGATTTTCTCTGCTGTGGACGACGTTCCGATAAAAATCAATCCTGAATTTTGAAAAATGGCCGCCGTGGTCATCAGAAACGACAACTCCATAGCTTCAATATCTAGAACTGATCTAGATTGCACCCACATTTTATGTGAAATTTTATGGGTTTTGCAGGGGCAATCGGCTATGGCAGTAGCACTATACTATTGTGCACTCTAAAAAGCGGACAGAGGCATGTCTCCGAAAAGAGGAAACCAAGAGTGGGACTATCTATTTTGAACATGCGATAGGGTGGGACTATCGTTAAACAAGTGGTCGATATAAATATGTAGGCCATATATGGCAAGTGTTAACGGTCGCTCCAAAAATTCGGTCACATGAAGGTGGTCGTGATATACAGTTGTTTCTACATCAGTTTCTACGGAAAAATTATGTGACAACTATGTGATGCTCATGTAACAGAAGAATAGCCTAGAAAATTCTTAATGTCCTTGTCGTTGTGTTCGTAGTGTCTACTCCTAGCTGCCCCTTGCAAATTGATAATGACTTCATAAACTTTATTGCCGGTCGGACTCCTGAAGGCGAAATTGAAATTTTGAAATTTTGAAATTTTGTTGAAATTTTGAGGAAAAGAACCTGTGTATAGTAGTAGAAAAGAACTCCATTTTAGTTCTTAAGAGTAATCTGCCGTGTTCCTGACCATGAAATCCTGAGCAAGCAGCAGACTACACATTTGTTTGTTTGGTAATACATCGTAATTGTATAACTTGTCAAACTCGATTTAAAACCCTGCAGAGGTGCGCGGTATTCTTTTCATATTTTACATGCGGATATGTAACTGGATTTGAACACTTGCTAGATGGGGGTATCTGCTTCTGAACGTCTACTGTTGCCTCGCTCTCCGAGTAATAGAGTTTCCTATCATCGTTGGGCCATGGTTGAGACATAGCTCTTCTGGTTTGCCTTATTTTTTACTCTTTGCAAGAGTTGTGGGTTTGTATGGCCGTGGCATGGCTGATCCTTGCTGTGCCAGTTTATTTGCTTGTTTTGTCCATGAAGACCTGAGTGTCCAGGAATCCACTGGAGTGTTACCTTGATTTGGCAAATTTATTCTGAGGTGCTGAGCAACCTGAACTATCTGAGGGATCTCCCCAGTTGGTGAATCGTTCCAGTTCTGGAGAACCTGGAGTGCAGATGTAGAATCCGAGAAAATAACAATATTAGTGGACAGTATTTCTCTACTTTTCAAGATATGAGAAAATTGGCTGCTACTTCTGCAACATAGTTAGAACAAGTACCGCCGCATCGTGCCCTAATTTCTTAAATTGTCCCGTTTGCGGACTTGATAAAGTATGTCCCCACACCCTGCCATGACATACCTAAATATAGCTGTTGGAGAGTGTGACCCCATGACATACCTAAATACAGGTGTTGGAGAGTGTGTCCCCGGACCCTGCCATGACATATCTAAACTACAGCTGTTGAAGAGTGGTTTTATTTGTTCCGTAGGTAGTGCAAGCAACTTTACTGTTGAGGTTAAGTCGCTCTGATGCTTTTTGTCCCGACATTTTCTTCATGTTTCTTTACACAAAATATCAGTCTAATTGTACCCCTAATATAAAGAATTGTCCTTTTAGTTGGCAAAGATCCTTTAGCTTCATCTTTAAAGTAGAGATTTCCTTGTAACATCGGGCGAAGATGCTGTAAACTGTCTTGGTGATGTCTTCAGCTTTCCAAAATTCCTGAAGCTAATTGCACAAAGATAATACCTTACTCTTAGAAAAGTAAGGAGATTCTTGCTTCACGCCATGCTACTTAATTTATCCTTTCCTTCAGCGAATAGTGTATCCTGCTACCAGTGCTCCGATATCGATGATCCAGCGCAGTGTAGCCAGCTCGTAACATGTCCAAGTGAGCAGGTGAGAAAATAAACTGAATAAATGATGAGGTCATTACTGTCGCTGTTGTTGTTTTTGATGTCCTTTTGTGAACGATGACTAAGTGTTTCTATAGCTTGGTTTATTTCAACTCTATGTCTAGGTCTGATAACATGGAATTATTAGCTTTGCTATCATAGGCTGAGCTGCTAGCAGAGGGCATGACAGTCAAGTGGTGTAGAAATGAAAGGAAGGGAGGAAGGCTGGGAAATCTTATCAGACTAGCTGTATAGGTTATGATAAAAGCCTGAAATTCATGATTGAAATGTGCGCTCTGTATCCCGCTTTTGCCTGATCTTTTCATCAAAATAACCTCATCAGACTTGCTTTGCTGAGAGAAGGCTGGATTCAGCACTGAGAGAATTTTACAACTTAGGTTGTGAATCAACATTGGTGAGTATTTTGCTACTGTGCTACTGTTACCGTTTCAGAAGCAAATTTTGCACACTAATATTTTCATTCTCCGGCAAGCCTTGGACAGTCATGGGCAACTTTTTCATAGCATTAAAGATATTTTTTACTAAAGACTGAAATATACAGTGTTGGAACAGAAAGAAGACATATTTATAAAAGTATTTAAAAAGCACAGAACACGATGTGTCCAAGAACAGAATGTCTGCCACAGTTATGGCATGCAATTATTAGCTTTGGCTAAGTCCACATATTAAATGCAAATCAAGGCATTTCAAGTAATCACAGTGGCTACTTTTCGACTGAAAGAATTAAAATCACAGAGAAATATGCACAACTTGCTCTCCTATCCTATTCTCTCTGTGTACTGTGGCGAAAAAGCTATGTGAGCAGATCTGGATGCACGGGTAGTGTGTTGTGCATTGTTCAGTTACTCTGTGGGTTATTGTTTTATTATTTTTATTTTGACGGAAACATGGCCCAGAGTCTGGAGTTAGTTTTAAGCTCAACCTGCGGAAGACGCTGCTTATAAAAAAAAACCGCCCAATATTCTTACATGAACATCATCATCAAATGATACATGGTACAGACCAACATTCGTCATCATTATCGTCGTTACTGCAACCAACCTAAACATATGTATAATATAGTTTTTAGTATCTATATTATCACTATTTCGGTCATCGGCAACACCCAGAAATAAACAGAAATACCAAAGCAGGTGTCTTACAGGTGTGTGATGCTCTGGGCAGTGGAGGGACTATCGTGGGCAAGAAGAGAAATGTGAGGTCTGAGCCAGTCATTGACAGACAAACCAGGGATGTGACGCTTTGCAACAAGTGTTGCCACACTGATAACTGCAATCGTGACATTTGCAGTGACATAGGTAAGGTTGCTACTTACTAAAACAAAGGAGAGGACATAATTATGTTTGGCTTTTCCCCAAAATAAGACTAGACTGAAAATGGGTGATGCCTTACACTCTTCTACCTCAGTTAAATGTATGTAGCGTTTTTTTCCTTTTGCTTTTGCTATGGCCGAATAACCCAACTATCCAACGAGAGATTGTACTACCCGCAGTTTTCCCTTGCACACATATGCTCTCTACATGAAACAGCTATGCTTCTGGCATTTTCTGTATTTTGTGTTATCTTCCACAGAAGTTGCGCCAACAGCGGGAATTCCCGCATCCTCTGACTTGTATGTGAGACTTGTCTATGGCTACAACGCTTACGAGGGCTCTGTCCAAGTATTCTATAATGACCAGTGGGGAATGATCTGTGATGACAGCTGGGATAATAACGATGCTCAAGTGGTCTGTAGAATGTTAGGATACCAAGGGTAAATGGTGATTCTTTTTTTCATCATTGTAATAGTACGGAGGAAGTTCGCGTTTAAGATGATGCTGTATCTCTCATAGATCCGTTCTCTTCATTCAACGATTGTTCATGTTGCATAGGAAGTACATGTATTTACCTTACAAAGAAGTAAGGTTTGCCAATTCCAGAAGATAATTAAAATGCATGTGAAAAAAAGCTATTCAAAAAGCATCAGCAAGATACTTAAGAATTGGCGTATTTCACCCAAAATATTTTGACAGTGCATAACTAGTCGTTAATTTGCTGTGCTTTCATGAATGCAAGATCACAGAGATTCTTTACTCCGTCCTCGTGCTGTAAATGAAGTAGATCTCGACATTTAGGTTCTGAGGTTCAGTTTAGAGTTTCAAGTTTCAGGCGTATTCTTTTTAGGCCAATAGCCTATCACAATACATGTACACGAAAGCATCAACATAACAGAGTCTGACATGTCGTTACAGTACAGGAGCAACGGGATTAATAGGAGGCACACATTCAGGAAGTATTCGTTACTGGTTGGGAGCTGTCGACTGTGCTGGCACAGAGGATACTCTGAACGACTGTCCTCATGGGCCTTGGGGAGTGACAACCTGTGTTCAGGGAAGGGATGCAGGCGTCTTATGTTCATCTGGTTTGTTAGAGCAAATAATTTTAAACATTTTGACTTTTAAGTTGAATGTTGAATTCAATTTTTTAAACATCAAAGCATCAAGTAAAGAGTGCTTTTAAGCGTAAGCCATTAGGTAATTATACGGATTACTACAGTATTTTGTAATATCGACACACATATAGTTAGCTCTGAGCAAGAGAATAGCTCTGTAACGCTTTCGTCTTCAAACTTGGCGAAATAGACGGCATGAAGTGCAAAAAATACATCTTTCAGTTCCTCCTCTGAATGATCCCAGAAACATAATTTCCGTGTTTCTTCTAAACAGTGTCGCAAACTTGGGAAGAGAAACTTCAGACCTTGGGGAGATTACTGAATTCATAAAATGTTTTTATCCCTATCAAATGTTCTAACGATTGTGGCATTTGTTGAGCGGTTAGGCATCTAGAGGTCGGATGGATCAATTTTGTTGTTAACTGTAACTCACTGATATTATGTCGCGTGGCTTGCCTCTACAGTGGCTCCTGAAGATAACATTATCTTCCTTCTGGACACGGGCATGGGAGGTGTAATTTTCAGGATGAATCTACAGACGCTGTCTTATACTCCAATTCCCATGAACAACCAGTACTTCCCAACCAGCTTCGATTATGATCCCAGTCTTGGGCGCATCTATTTTGTTGATCCTCATCTTCATCAGATTGTTAGCATCAAATTCGACGGGACAGACGCAAGAAATATAAGGCAACTGGATATAAGTGAGCAGTGTTTAAAGCGGTGTGAATGACACCGCATGCATTTGTCACTATGCCTGCTTGCCTGCTTGCCTGTCTGTCTGTCTGTCTGTCTGTCTGTCTGTCTGTCTGTCTGTCTGTCTGTCCCTTTATCTAAGATAGAAAGAGAGAGAGAGAAACACACACAACACAGACACACACACACACACACACACACACACACACACACACACACACACACACAGATAAAGAAAGAGAGAGAGAAAGAGAGAGAGAGAAAGAGAGAGAGAGTGTGTTGCTTGTGGATGTTACTTGTGTGTATGTGTGTGTGTGTGTATGAGGGAAGAAGGGAGAGAGAGAGAGAGAGAGAGAGAGAGAGAGAAAGGATGATCTAATAATAGATGTGTTTCAGAGATTATTCATTATTAAGTAAATTAAAATATTTCTTCTTTGACTTTGTAACTGGCCCAAATCTCCTTTGAACAAAACAGATAGACGCAGTGAAGTATTTCAATATTTTTACTACGGCAAGTAATAATGAAAGACTCTTCAATCAGATTCACTGTTGGACAAGGTGGAAGTGGATCCTCTCAATCGTCTGCTATTTTACACTGATGATGGAAATAACCTCATTGCCAGGATGAATCTGGACGGCAGTAACTACACACAAGTTATAACCACCGGTTTGGATAATCCTCGAGAAATCGTGCTTGATCCTAGAAGCAGGTACTGTCGACTGTCATAAGAACTTGTCTGAATTGTATAAAGAGAATGGCAGGCAAACCGCCGCTCAGCAGGGGTCAGTAAATTTCTTAGTTCTTTTTTCAAGCAGCATACCTAGTATACTATTTAATAATCTAACGGTCTAAACCGACAAATCAGAACAACAGAAATATGAGAATTGAGGTCATACTCGGGCCATCGAGAAATAGAAAGGTTGATGAGAGAAGGTCACCTGAGATGATGGAAGCAATTTCCCGACATAGAATAATATTCTGTGTCATTTTAGCTGTAATATCTTTATTTTTTTAAGACAGTGTCCTCTGCATGTTATTCGTCTCACGTGGTTATGTGTGAAGACATCGCCTTTTATGGATATGGACTGCAAAGGTTTGGAAGAGGATATCTTCATTCCTAAGTATGTGGGAATAATTTATAATGTGTACTTATTCCTAAGAGAGATCCTGTATTTACACTGACTCAGTGATATAGGTTGCACTAAATAACGTCAGATAAGGTGATCTGGGAAAGGGTATAGATTCATTAATGAAACATATTCGGATTGGGGTTGGGGGGGGNGGGGGGGGTTTTCCAGTGCCCAAGCCGAGTATCTATCGATGACTTTTTCTTCTAAGCGCTTACGATTCTACCGTTTATTTCCTGTTTGATGACGTAAGAGCCACTGGCAAGAAGTAGAGAGGGTGGAATGGGTCATGAGTGGCATAGTTCTCGTCAGCAGACAAGAAAAGGTCGGTGATAAACATTGTCGCGTCGAACAGTAGCAAGCATGGATTGTCATCAGTTCAGATAAAATAGTAGTGCAGTAAATGCCTTGTTAAAAAACAGTTGTGTTGATTAATTTTGTGCAAAATCTTATTCATTAAAATATTAATATTTATTGGACACAGAGGTAAATGTCACATTTACTTTGTGCAAAATTTTTTTCACTGAAAGGAATATTTATCCAAGACACTGAATTAACTATCAAAGATCAAACCATATGGGAGATACGCACGTGATGTAATGATGTATAACGTAATTTCATGAAGTTATGCAAATTGTGGTTAAATGCGCACTTCAAACGTGGTCCTGTTTGCTGTACTTCTTCTATCCTTCCTCTTCCATTTAAAGTGTAGCCTAATCATCAAATATTCAGAGAACATAACACTGTCATATCTTTCCATTCATGGTATCAATCGTAGCCAGTTCTTAGCATGCAAACAGTAAACTGCAGTTATTAGCAAGATAGGCAGGAACTTCTCACAGGCATGCGACTACACACTAGTGCCGATTGAGCGGATATGAACTGGATCGTAAGAATCAAAATATCGATCATATCCACACACAGTGACTATCCTAACTAACTTGTTTACGCTATAGTTTAAAGACAAAGAATTGAATAATCCCTGCAGCTTCATTCTCTCAGTGTTTAGCTATTGATGTACCACTCCACGACATGTACCTTGTAAGGTCTTTGGCACCTATTGTCTTTCTTCTTTTTTTCTTGTTATTATACAATTTCTAAAGTGATTTTGATTTGCTTTTCTCAATGAGGTAAAGTACTATTATTGCCCTATTTTGTACCGTGAAAAAAAAAGGGGGTTTAACACCTAAAAAATGTCACAAATTCCTTTCAAAAAGTGAAACCTTTCTTCCGGATTTGGTCCCCAATTTATTATTAGACCGGTTTTGACCGTGGGCTAATACATAACACACTTAATTTTCATATTTATAATGTTCAAACTGTACCTGACACTTTCAAATCGGATGCTTTATCTCAATCACAGGGTTTTTTGGGTTGTTTTTTTTTACATATTTCTACACCCTGACATTGGTTGGCAGGGCCCAAGAAAAGGGAAAGTTTATAAGCTTATTTTAGGGGATCAGTAGAGTTGGACACAGTGAGTGATTAGGCAATAGGTACCAGAAACATGTAATGATGCAGGTTTATAGATCTAATCTGTAATAAATGCAGACGAGGGATCCCAGTAGTCATGTCTGGGAAAAAATACAGACATTCCCAATCATCTGGGAATAATCACTTGTTGGAAACGGATAACGAGGAAAAGACGAATCACTCGAGGCATGTCTAACGCTGCTCACTGACCGTGTTTCGCATTTGGCAAAATTTTAGTCCTTTCTGTTGAAAGCCTGTCTGGGGTATAGAAGGAGATGAGAGGCATGATGGGACACTTCACTAATTTGAATTTCATTGCCCGCATCTTATCGGAGTGCTATTTTTCTGAATTTTACCAGTAACATGTTTCATACTACATAAAAACTTTCCAGATCACCAGTTTATTTTCCCCCCGAATGCTACGGTAGAGAAACTTGATATTAAAAATCTAGTGTTTGAAACAATAATGCACATCCATCGGAATTGAGGCAATGTCCACGGCTATTTGTAGACAAGGTTTGCCTTCGATCAGATAACACAGTTATAAGGAGTCGACTAGTCTTAGAGGAAAGTTTGGTAGGCAGTCTTCGTGTCAGTTCGTAAAATGAAGAAGTCCGCAGCATTTGACAAAACATCTTGTTTATGAAAGGTGATCTCCTACTGTGCCATAATATCATCTTTAATTCTGAACAGAATAATGTACTGGAGTGACTGGGGGGCAGCACCTAAGATAGAGTCGGCAAACTATGACGGGTCCAACAGGCAAACTTTGGTGGATACAAATATCATGTGGCCTAATGGACTGGCCATTGACTACACTGGTAAGAAGGTTTTTGGGTTTTTTTAATGACAGGCTATATGGATGCATCTTTAATAAACATAGACCAGGCCATCACGATAAAAGACATCGTCTAGTTTGACTGAATAGGACAAAAAAGCATTTTTTTTCTTTCCTCATCTGTAGTGTTTGTTTGGTTTTTTGGTTTTTTTTCGTAAATATAGAGAAGTGTGTTCATAAATGTATTCTGTTTCGTGGGAAACTGTCACAATTATCTCCACTGGATTTTTATTGCCTTCTTCTTAGAGAATATGCTGTACTTTGTGGACGGTGGTACAGGCACAATTGAGGCAATAACTTTGCAAGGGAACAACCGGAGGGAGATTCTCAAGGATGCTGGGTCACATTTCTTTGCCATAGATGTCTTTGATAACTATCTGTACTACACTGACTGGAACCACAAGTGGGTTACTTGTCTCATGACACTATTATAATACCCCTTGAATGCATACATGATCCATCCATCCATCCATCCATCCATCCCTACTTTCTGTATCCGTCCATCCGTCTATTGATTATTACATCCAACCACAGCACCCTAATGCGTGTAAATAAAGATGGTACAGGGCAGACTGCAGTTGGACCTGCAAGTTTCGTGGAATTGGCTGATGTCAGGATTCATAAATACGGCTCTGATCTCCCTGGTAAGGATATCTCACCAGCTAGCTTGCTGGATTAAGATGAAAAGCTGACTGGTTGGCTCTCTAGGAATTTGGTCCGTTTATCGGTTGGTGGGTCGTTCGTCACCCGACTGGTTGATCGGTTGACTGTTCAGTGATGGGTTGGTTGGTTGGCAAGAGTGACAGGTTTCTTGGTTGGCATGAGTGACTGGTTGATTGGTTGGCATGATTGACCGGTTAGTTGGTTGGCACGAGTCACAGATTAGTTGGTTGGCATGAGTGACAGATTAGTTGGTTAGCATGAGTGATGGGTTGGTTGGCTGGCAAGAGTGAAAGGTTGGTTGACTGGCATGAGTAATAGGTTGGTTGGTTGGCAAACGTGACAGGTTGGTTGGTTGGCATGAGTGACAGGTTAGTTTGCTGGCATAAGTAATAGGCTGGTTGGTTGGCATGAATGACAGATTAGTTAGTTGGTATAAGCAATAGGTTGGTTGTTTAGCATGAGTGACAGGTTAGTTGGTTGGCAAGAGTGACAGATTAGTTGGTTGACATGCGTGACGGATTGGTTGGTTGACAATAGTGACAGGTTGGTTGGCTGGCATGAATGACAGTATTGACAGGTTATTTGGTTGTGATGAGTGGTAGGTTGGATGGCATGAGTCATAGCTTAATTAATTGGCATGAGTGACAGATTGGTAATTTGGCATGCAATTGCTGATTGTTTGGCTGGCTGATAAGCATGTGAATTGGTAGTGAGAAATATTCTTTAATTTCCTCCCTAGTCGAGGAGGCAGTGGTGGGGAAGGGGAAGGGATTTCGGGCAAGATTTCTTAGAAAACTTAAGGATTCAGGTTATTCTGGCCTTACGTGCCATTTAACTTTCCACTGTACATTTGTGATTTAACTGTGTCAGTATGCTTGCGAATTCATCTTTGGAAAAATAGAGGTATTTGGAAAACGGAACGTGAGCGGCGTTGGTCTAGTTTACTCGCAGCCCTGCAGAGATCGTGTCTGGCCAAATTAAGCCACGTGAAAAGTTTCTTTTTGCTTTTTTGGAAAGATCTGTTCTTATATATGTTTGGGCCAGGAAAGAGCGGAAAGTGGAAATAGGCTGGCGATGCCATATCTAAAATAATAATATTGTGCTAAATTCAGACTCTGGCTCAGCCCCTTTCATTCCTTGTTTTCTTCTTCACGGACCAATTGCCATGGTTTACGAAATTCAGAGTATCGCTTGGTGACAACTACACTAATCGAGCTGGCAATCGATATGTGTAAGAAATCTTTAGGTAAATCATTTGCCACTCCATATGTTAAACATTAGCGTTTACCCTTATACCAGAGACACACCGATCGTTGTAGTATCGATACCACATTATTATATATCAATACATTTTGAACAGCTCTCAAGGCCAATAATCCTGTTCTTTGAGCGCATCATGTGAGTTTGTTCTTCAAATGTTCTGCGCTTTCTCAAAAACGTGATTCGAAACTCCGTTTTCTGTGAAAAGAACACGGATTACCAGCAGTTGTCAACATTGTCGGAATTTGTCGCTGTAATGAGACTAGCTCTAGATCTATCTCATTTTTGCTCCTTATAGGAGTAACCACACCTTCTCCAGTGCATTTCGATCCAAGTCATGTGTTTGTCAGCCTAGGGGGCAGGGGTTATGCAAATGAAGGACGGGTCGATGTCTACGCCAATGGTCAATGGGGATCGATCTGTGACGACCACTGGGATAATAATGACGCCAGCGTAGTGTGTGCCATGCTTGGTTTCGACAGGTGAGGGTTCCAGCTAGCTCTTTCCCATCTCCCCCTCCTGCCAATTCCTCTCAAGGCATCTTCACGGCATCATTTATGTTTTTATCACCTTTATTGCGCTTTTGTTTTTATGTCTCTTTTTCTTCATTTTTTACTTCACTTTCATCATATATTTTATATCAGCCAGGTTCATAGTAACCCTTAAGAAAAGTACTTTAGCCTACAGATTCCAAGTAGACCTAACGATTCGCTTCAAAATAACGGTAACGAGCTGAATCAAAACTTCGAAGTCGAAATTATCTCTAAGCCTTTTAAATTTAAAAGTTACACTACCTTCCGCAGTGTATGTGATACATACTGTTTTAAGAATTAGGCAGCCAAATTCATAACTCTAACAATCACTTCCAGTTCACCACAGGAAAATATAGAATTAATTATGGTAAACACACCATACTTCTACCAGCTGGGTTATTGGATCTACACTCTGATCAAATTCATTGTGACCTGACTAATATAACATTCAGTACTGCTTCGCTGAAGTTACAACTTCCTAGTCATGACGTCAAGCATGAGGACATTCTCAGTAGTTCTAATCCAAGACAGTGTTTCTGGTTATGACATTATTAAGAGGTGTAAGCTCATCTAGACTCCTCTTCCAGTTTTTAGTTTCTTTATTTGCTTAGCAAAGAAACCACTTACGACATGCTTTGTTCCTGAAAACAGCAGACACTATTTTTCATTTTGATAAAGGTTCAGCGATTACGGATGTAGCGATTGACAAGGATCAGTTCATCCGTTAGTTTAGATCCAATTACGCCAGTGCTGCGTAGGTATTTAGTGGGCAGGTGAACAGAATATTTTTGTAGAAACTGTAGATGCATAATCCCCTTGTATTCGACTCATAATGATGGCAAATAGATACACACATTAATTTAGGCCATCGGGAAGAATGCCTTCAATCTACCTATTTTTTGGCATTAGCACTGTCTATGACAAAAATTATAGCATATTATCCAAGCCCTCAGTGAGTAAATGAGAGGATGATTGAAAACGAAAACCTTGAGCGACAATCTTTGGCGTCAATTTGCGTCATAGACAGAACATGGCATATTTTGACCGATGTTCGTACGTTTCCTGAACGAAATACACCAGGACAGGAACAAGTGCAAATTGGTGGTGTCAAGGCAAACTGCTTCCCCATAAGGCCAGTGAGTAATTTGATCCCACAAAGCCCCTAGATCTAGATCTAGTCTTGATTAGCCTAATCATTGACTGTTAGACAGCGTTACTGGTTATTAAACTGTTGGATTCTGAAGTCCACGGAATTGAATATCAGTGGTTTTAATGTATTTACATCTGTCACGCCTTTTTTTTTTATTACCTTCATCTTTGTTCGAAAGCCAACAATTACCACTTGTTAAAATTAAAGCAGTTTATCCTTATTCATTCTGGGCCGAATTTCCTTTTAAGATGTGTATTGATGAGGACAAAGATAATGAAAACTATTTGACACCGCATTTGTGCCAGTTTTGCTCAAAATATGAAAATATTTTGTTAAATGAAAATTTTATTTATTTCTGATCGTACTAATTACAGCAGCTTCATACATTATCTTACAATATGCATTTCCTTTATTTCAGAATGAATGCTATGGCAACGAATGAAAGTAAACAAGGCGGTGGAGGAGGCATGATATACATGGACGAGGTTAACTGTGTGGGAACAGAGTCTCACATTGTAGAATGTGGCATTGGATTGGACAACTGGGCAGAACATGACTGCTCACATGCTGAGGACGCAGGTGTCATTTGTTCACCAAGTGAGTCCCTAGGCTACACATGACGAGTAACACATGTAATAAGTATTATAGTATATTTTATTTTTAAAAAGCAGCCTTTCGGGCCTATCATTTCTTTACTTATATACAGGTAAAATTGTATCCATCCAAGCATGGTGTATTTCCCTTGACGGAGTGTTCATTCCGGATATAATTTATAAAAATTAAGATCTCATGGTTAAAACCTGTAGTCCCTAACCTATCGGTTTAGGCATACTTCCATCTATGAAAGATGGCCAGTTCACTGTTGCATTGCTAATTTTTTCATAACATTGTATTGCCCCTTGTTCTTATATTACTTGATGCTTCTCGCCTTCCTTCAGTTCAGTGGTAGCCGACAGTTCTGAATCAACAGGCCTAATATAAGGGTTACCTTTTTCTTACCGAGACTCGCTCACTTCTAAACATGGTACTGTATCTGAATAAACTTTTGCAGCTTTTCAGATTTCTTGCCTCCATGCAATATATATAAAGTTCCACTCTTCCGAACTACATTCGTGTTTTGAATGCAGCAACAGCCTCTTCAGTGCTTTCAAACATGTATACGCTGAGGCTTAATCAATAATAATAATTTAAAAAAAAAAAAACCAACATATATTTCAAGTGCTAAATCAAGTGAATATGGAGGATGGGCCAAAAATTTCAATGTGTAGTTTATGTGTCAGATTCAACAAGTGCGCGAAGAGCAGAAAACATTCTTCTGTCACTGTTGAAACAGGACGATCCGGATGGTCATTATCTTTCAGGCTCTCCCGTCCAAATTCAGATTCCTGATACCACCTACAGATTGTAGCCTTTGATGAAGCAGATGTGTTGAAAATTAGTGTCAAAATTCCATGATAATCCGTTAGGTATAACCCGAATGTGAAGTCATCGAAAATCATAGTTCGGAATTCACGTTTCTCGAGATGCATTTGTATTTGGTTTCACATTTTGTACTCTCAAGAGCTACATAGGTAATCTATCAATAGAGGCAGCGCACTGAGATCTGCATTTTTTCCTGGTAAAAGGTGCAGTATTGTTGTGTGAATATTTCCAGACATTTGGAAGTTAGTTATCTAAATAATCAAAGGTAACCCTTGTATTATACAGTTGATAAAGGAACATAGACTGGACATTTTCTCAGATCTGATTCTATTTAATATGTCACAGCCGCAGCCAACGACAACTTCATTGTTTTCTCTGACACTTACACTGGACTTCTGGTGAGGATGGATCTCACAACCTACAGGTGAATTTGGAGATTATCCCTTCCTTCCCCCTCCCCCGGAATGCTTTCGTGAGGTCGTCGTGTGAGATGTAAGATGGTTCCTGAAAGTAACAAGATATCATAATATTCTCACATTAATTGTGCAGATTTTTAAACGATAAGTGCTATGTAAAGTGGGATTAGTGTAACTAGTGGATTGGTGTGTTACTGGCATCATGTGAATCCAGAATATTTGTATTTTTCATTTCCTTTTTGGAAAACATTTTTCGCAACTTAAGCTTTATCATAATGTGCTGTAATATGTGTAACTATGGGATATTTGCTGGTTGGGGGGACCCGGGGGAGAGGAGTAACTTTCTATGGATTTCCCTCGGGACTAGATGGACTCAATGGTTCTTAGTACCTATCACCTTTTCAAGGAGATGCACTTTTGTTCATCAATTGAATACAGTCACATGAAATTTTTATACACTCAGCTTGGGTTTGACTTGCTGTGTTAGTTAAAGTGGGGTTGGGCGGG
>JAWQUT010000028.1:2534088-2544088 GCA_033807755.1 Ellobium chinense
GGGGTCCTAGACATCGATTTTTCTTTGAAAATGTGAGAGGTTCTTTTTTGTAGGGGTTGAGGGAGGGGGAAGGTTAGCCATTTCTCTACATTGTAAACTGTATGTAAAACCACATTTGAATTGTTTTCCCATCCTGATCACTAATTCCAACTTGTGTGACTCGATGCACTTCTTGTCTGTATTATTCCAGTCTGTCAGTGTATTGCAAAGGATGTTTTTCTTTGGTTTCCTGGAGTAGAAAACATTATATAACAATATATCAAAAGTTATAAAAATCGGACGTGTTCCTATGCCCTAAAATGCCCAATAATTTACTGAAATGTGTTCAAAGTGGCACTGGTATAGATGGCGTGGTATTCGATGGCTTTATTACATGAAACGAGTGAGTACAAAATAATGCTAAATATTATGATTTGAGCCATGGGAACAATTCGTGAATAATACTTGTTTACGTCACATTTCGATAGAATACTCGATTTGAGTATTTGTCATATCAAATGATACCTGGGTAATCGATATCTTGTGAGAGTAAAGAAAGAAAAATATGTAGAATAAAATGTATGCAGAAGCCAAAGCGGAGAAAGATGCTGAGTAGGAAGGCCCCCCTCATATTTTGCGGTGGGCATACTGGAAAACTGCTTTTCCAGCTTCATTCTTAGAAAACAAAATATACTAGCGATCATTAAAAACGCATCACTTAATATGAACAGCACAACTCAATATTGAGCAAAAATGAAGGTACCTAAAATACACATAGTTTCAACTTTACTTATGCATTAAAATTTACTGAATAGAATTCGATGCATTTCCAAAAATAAAATTATTCAGGACCTGTTGGCAAGGAGTTATTGCCCCTAGGGTGCGATAATAAAAGTTACACTCATTGGAATGAAGGTGTAGGCATCATCATTATGGGGTGTGACCCCCACGAGCATCAATACAGGCTTGGCATCGGCGTCGCAAACTGTTGCAGAGGGTCTCAACAAATCTTTGAGGTATGGCATTCCATTCTGCAATGACCGCACGCGCCAAGTCATTCACATCGTTGATAACATGCTGGCGAGCCCTTCGATTAAGTTCATCCCATGCGTGCTCGATCGGGTTCATGTCAGGCGAGTTTGCAGGCCAGTCCATTACATGAGAGGGTTGCTGGACTAAGAGTAAGAAATTCCTTGTTACGTTGGCTGTGTGAGACCTCGCGTTATCATGCTGAAAGATCAGCAGATTTCCATGATTCTGTAAAAATGGCAATACAATAGGTCTCAGCACGTGATTGATGTAGACGTCTGCGGTAACATTCACTTGGAATACATGAAGAGGAGTGCGATGGTCATAGTCACCCCACACGTGTACACATCCCTATCCGTACCTGTCGTGCTGATCCCACAAGTATTATCGAATCGTTTCCCTGGACGACGCCAGACGCAAACTTTTCTGTCTGCAAAGGAGACATTAAAACGGCTCTCATCGGAAAACATCGTTGATCTCCATTCTGCTTTCCGACGAGGAATATTTTGTTAAGCCCACACCAATCTGTCGGTCATGTGACGCCTAGCGATGACGTGGCCAATGAGAGGACGTCTGTTCAATAGGCCAGCGGCATGAAGTCTACGACTTACAGTATGTGCGCTGACCGGTCCCCGGGCTCTAGGACTAGGAGACTGAGTGGCTGTTCGGACTGCCGTCTGGAATAGATTCCGTAAATGTGTAAGTCTAATCAGGCGATTTTGTGCAAGTGTTGTTACACGTGGTTGTCCGAGCCTGGGGCGGTCATTGGTAGTTCCTGTCGCCTGAACTCGCTAATTCAGCTTCACAGTGGCATTGGTTACAATTAAAATCTCTTGCAACTTCCCTGGTCTCCATTCCACTCCTTAGCATTCCAACCACCTGTCATCGCTCTTGAGATGACACCTGCGGCATGATAAAAGGACAAAAACACGTCTGATGAAAATTGACACTGGCGTTTTGCTCACAGAAACTTGCTTAATGGGTGTACCCAATTTCACAGTAATCTGACCTTTTATAGAGCCAGTATGTGTCAAAACAACGATTTCCACGTGGCTCTCGTTATTTTTTATGAGTATCATAAAAAAAAAAGTCAAAAAAAGAACAGTAACACTATCACGCATACCAGGTGTGAAAATCGCTCACGTGTGTACATATTTACCCACTGAAAACAACTCACACTTTCGATGCGTTTTTAATGATCGCTAGTACATTATGATATCACTAAAAATATATCTAGTACTTTTTATTTTTCAATCGATTGTACTGAAATGTGCATGTGTCCTTCCAGCATGCTCAGGAGCCTCACATATCGGACTTTTATGTCTTTTGCAGTTTCTTAAACTAAACAGTTTAGGGCGATAAAAAAAAAAAAAGCGCGGAAAATGTGTCTGCCACACATCATTTTCAAGTTTACAATAAACATCCAGTTGTTTCAAAAAAAAAAGAAGAAAAAAAAGATCTATGAGGCTACTTGTACTTAGTGAATTTCACTGAAAGGCGTGTGTGCTAATTTTTAGACTGTTTCATCAAAATTTGAGGAGCTTGACAGGTTTTGAAAACAGCTCCTTTCGTAAATTAAAAAAAATCAAGATGGCGACGTTTCTATGGCAAACGTAGGCAAACCTTGATATTTTCAACCATTTCTATACTAATTCACGCATGCCAAAACGGAAAATCAGAGTTAACGAAGGTTATTTTTGAGCATTTAGAACATCACCCTCCGGTCCCATTCTTCCCCCTTCCCCACCCCACCTCGCTTCTCCTTAAATTGTTGGTTGCAGTAATAATGCATGCGCCCCAGTTACCTCTCTGTAATATTTGCAAACAGTAGATTCTCATGAATTTAATTCCCTGTGATATTATTGGAAAGCTCTCTTGCACTATATCTGTAAGTTTAATTTATTAATTGATCTCGAAGATCTTCCGATATAGATTTTACGAGCTGATTCCCTGGAATCAATAATTCAAGACCGTAGGCACTAAAGTATTTTGTTTCTGTTGCTGTTGGCAGTAGTGGTGATATGTTGTGGTCATCAAGGATAGAAAGAGAAGTCATACTCCCTTAAAACGCAGAACATTGTGGTTTTGCTTAAATATGAACCCACATTATCCGTTATCCGGAAATAAGACTCCGGGAAGTAACTCTTGAAAGTAAGAGTTATGCGCCCTAGGAATGCCCATCTTTTGACAGGGAAAGAATACTCTTTGTACCAAAATATTATAAAAATCGACCCAATATTATGATTAAATATAAAGAATTATTTAGTACTTTACACCCTGGTACTTTAAAGAAATTGAGTAAATTTATAAGGATTATTTTAAACAGTGTTAAAGAGTAATAGTGAGATAGATTTTTCCTTTTGGGATAACATGCCAGCATGTCTTACTATGCCGTTGTATTCTCGTTAGCGGTGCCCTCGTGCCGTCAGCACACAGCAACACTGTATATATTTTAATATAATGTGTAAAAAGTGTAAATACCAAAGTTTATTAATGTGAGTGTGGAGTTGAGAGAGAGAGAGAGAGAGAGAGAGAGAGAGGAAGGGCAGAATGTGAATTGCTTGTTGAAAATATTGTTACTTTGCTCATTTACAACAGATAGTTGCCTGAGCTCAATAAACGTATTGTTATTGTTATTGGTAGGGGGTACCCAGCGCATGGACTAAACTGACGAGCTTGGCACGTGGACCTATTTACCCGACCTTACACGCCAGTTACTCATTGACTGCTCGGCCTAGTCGCATAGATTTTGGAAGGCTCAATCTATTTCTTTTTTCTCTCTGCTGTCTTTAGTTATACATCCATCGCTCAGTCATCTTCGCCAAATCCCGTTGCCATAACCTATGATCCTAACGACCAGAGGATTTACTTCTCTGAGGTTGTGACCAGTCCTGGCTCCGAGATCAGAAGTTCTGATATTTTAGGGCAGGATGTTCGCTCACTGGGCACCATAGCAGGTAAGCTGCGGTGTTTATCTCCCAAGGCAAGGTTTACGCTCACCCCCCCCCCCCCCACACANCCCCCCCTACACACACACACAAAAAAAAAACCTCCTTTAAAAGAATTGTCCGAGCCTTTGCAGTAGAGGCGACAGAAATGTTGTGAAAAGGATGAGGAAGTAGACCATACGTAGAGAGAGGGCGAGGGGTATGAGGCTGAGGAGGAGCAGGAAGAGGAGATGATAGAGAAAGCCCTTAATGTAACTATGACAGTGTAAATGATACCTATAATTCGAAAGCTATAGTCGTAAATGGCCGTCTTGTGTCTTATTCAATTTCTTTGATGTCAGGAAGCATCATTGACGGACTGGCAGTAGACAGGTCCAGGAATTTACTTTTCTACAGCGATGCCGGAAACCAGCTTATCAGATCCATGGCACCTGATGGAACGGGTGCCCAAACAGTCGCTTCCAATGTTGATCAGCCTCGGGCTTTAGCACTAGACAGAGTTACCGGGTAGGGACGTGATTTCTGTATGTGTTATAATACAGGATTAAGAGACCATTGTAACTTTCCAACGTCGTAGGAGAAGCAAAAACGAACACAAAAAAAAGACGTATTATCTTTTGACTTCCTTATCGTAGAAAGATGTGTTTGGGTGATGGGGTGATTAACAAAAACATCCTGCTTCAGTGTCATTTGCTATTTCCAATGTGTGTAAGCTGAACAATAAGCTGAACAATCCGATGGCTGTGTAATTCACGATTTCCAGTTAGTTAGATACGACGATTTAGAAGCAAGTGTGCGGGATATATCTCATTTGGGAGACATGTTCTCGTATATTTTGTTCACGCTTCAAATTGTTAAAATGTTGAGAGCAAAATATCTTTAACGTCCTTTACGTAGGTTCGGACTCAACCTTTAGGTGGGTTGAAGTAAAATGTTAATCATATTTCAGGCTACAGTTACATCGTTTTGACACAGTACGCTCGGTGGAGATTCTTATTACATTTTATATTTATTTCAAAACTGTCGCATCGTCATTTACAATAGTTTGGTTCCGGACCCTGGAAGTAGGGCTGGGAGAACTCCATGAGTATTTATGAGAAAGTGGTAAGACCATATCACAAGAAAAAACGAAGTGCCATTTGGATCCATATGGATACGCTGTATTTCTTTGGGCCTCTCCACCCGTCTGAGAAGGTGTGCTTGCACAGGGCTGAGGCGATAGAGATGGTCATGACGGTAACCGGAAGTCCAACATAAAATAGGTCGACCGGAAGTCGATATAATATAATTCCCAATACCCAATATTGTGTTGGGTGGGAATTCAGTATTAAAGTGTTTCCGGTGGAATTTGATACAAGAGATTAGAAAAATTAATAGGATATAAAATCGCAAATCTAGGATCTGACATACAGTGCCACAATCCGGAACTTCGCGTAGTGCCAAAATGCGGAATATGATATAAAATGACCAAAAAAATAACAAAACCATTATAGATAATATTTATAAACTTGCATGGATAAGACTTCGTTTTAAAATATCAGAATACAATATGATAAAGATGAACAGAATATAAAACTGCAGTGACCGGAACACGATGAAATCAGCTGATTACATGCAGTCAGTATTTCTATCCTCAGTGCTAGATTATAGCATTGTTTTCAAAAATAAAGTATGCATTTTGTTTTTACAATTTTCGGTCGTTCTGATGAGAGTATCAGATACACATACCGGCTTCAAAACTTAATACTAAAACATGTTCATTAGAAATTATGCATCTTCATGCTACCAACATTGCTGTAACAGAAAACAATCCAGAGTAGATTTTTGCATCCATCTGTGTTGAACATTCTTACATCAACACAGACGATATCAATTTGCCACTCTGAGTGATCAAGTAAAAGAAAGAAAAAGCGTCATCGTCTTATCATCATCATCATTATAAGAACTGAGAATAAGAAACTGTTAGAACAAACCTCACATGAGAGTGTTTGATAATAAAAGACTTTACTGCATTTTTTAATTCACATTAGAAGAATTTCTTCAGGCATACAAATTATTTTGCGCATCACACAGCTACTTATAGAATCGAATGCAGATAAAGAGAGATCAAGAAAGTTTAACGGTTCAGGGATGGAAAGTGAGTTCAGTTTACAGTATGCCCAGATCAAGTAAAAGACGGTCGACAGTATCAAGTGAAGTTACGATACAATTTATTTAAGAGTGGTTAGAAAGAAATGAATAGTACATGAAGTGAATAGACTCATTAGATATAAATATTGTGCTTCCTTTAACGCCGAGTCTCTCTCTCTCTCTCTCTCTCTCTCTCTCTCTCTCTCTCTCTCTCTCTCTGTCAGTCTCTCATTCTCTCCCCTATCTTCCTTCCTCCCTCTCTCTCTCTGTCTCGCCTACCTTTCTTCCCCTTCTCTCTCTCTCTCTCTCTCTCTCTCTCTCTCTCTCTCTCTCTCACTTACCTTCTCTCCTTCACTCTTCCTCAAATACGCTTCTCAGTAGTGTCGCGTAACAGACAGAAAATGATAAATCTATTATAGATAAAAATGTTCGATATTTCATGCGTTCTTAAGTTGTAAATTGTGAGTTGGAAAGTAATTTATATTGTAAAGGCAAAAGCAAATCTGGATCCTGCATCTTTCACTGTTTAAATCGTATTTCGGTGATTGCAATTTTTAGGTATTTTATCGAATTCTTGTGTCTGAAGTTTTATGTTTGATTCCGGATTTTTATACTGGATACCGCCCACCATGTTTAAACCCAACCCTTATCTCTCCATTATCTCAGTTACATCAAAATACAGACGGGCCGTTACACCGAATTCCTTAAGGACCATTACATCGAATGCCAGAATTGAGCATTTTACCCTGTTTCGCGCTTCCATCATGATGATGCGGATGGGGGAATGAAATAACAGTGGCAGAGGTTTGAGTGATGGAGATACAATGGCAACGTCAGAGTTGCGGCAACAAGCAACAGCTTGTTCACAGTAATATTACATAACATGGTGCTGTGAAATGTCAAGCCGAAAACCGTCCAATTGGACAAGGTGATGGTGACGAGATGGTAAGAAAATGATGTTATGAAGGATATTATAGTGCAGACTGTGACAGGATGGTGAATGGCAGAATATCATAATGTCTGATAATCGGTGGGACCAACGGACAGACATACTGACCGCCTGACTCATTTACTGATTGCAGAACAGTGTACTGGACCGACTGGGGAGCAGCTCCTAAGATAGAGAAGGCAAATTACGACGGATCCAACAGACAGACACTCGCCTCAACGCAGCTCTTCTATCCCAACGGCTTAGCTGTGGATGTGACAGGTTAGGTGTCACTAGACCATAATTTTTGACTCTCATCCGCTCACACCATTCGGAATTTATGGGATGGGTACTTCCGTCAAATCTGATGCTCATGAAGTTGATGTCTGGTCTTCTAGCCAAAAGTATTCCGTTGGGTATGGAACTGACACAAGGTTAAAGTAATAATCCACCTTTCGCTTATTTGAGATCAATTACAGAAATCAACAATTTCAACTGCGTTGCAGATTCTTCAAGAAATCAGTGACTGTTTAAGTGAGTCATGACTTTTATTTAATGTTCTGTGCCAATATCTCTCCAACCCCAACTCCCCATTCTCTCCCCCCCCCCNCCCAAAATGAAGAAATAATTATGAAACAGATTAACCTGAAAACCCACACATTTTCATCATTAAGCAGCTGCAGATGCTCTCAGCATCTTCTCAGCAGTTTTTGTTTCATAAAAGATAAATTAATATTAAAGCTTGTGTGAATAATTCGTCGTTGCAACCACAAACTGCTCCATCGTCAAAGATCTCATTTTTCAGGAGAGCAGTGAAAATTGGCATGTTTTCAGACGCTGGTTTCTGGTGGCGCAACCCAAGATTTTGTTATAAACTGAACATCATCGTTTACGGCTTTCATTTTCCTTTAAGACAGATGTCTTTTGATTTTATATCTATCATCAATTGCGCAATTTTGCATAATACGCAACCACCGTTCGATAGAGCGGTTCGTGAACAGGAGAAAACTGCTACCTGTCGCCGTCCAGTCCATCCACAGAGTGCACCATTAACATGCAGCACTTAGTGGGCGGGCTGGGACGCGAGGAAAAGGTGACACATCTTATTGTGCTCCAGACAAACGCACCATTGGGTATCGCCTCTCGGTTCACATAATGTCGAAACCGTGTTTTTTTTAATAATAGGAAGGAAGCGAGTATGTGGGAGGGATAAAATGTTTCCATGCAGTATGATCTATAAATTAATAAACGTCGTCAACATTCTTTCTAACCACTCTCGAAATATCGAAACGAATGTTAGACAGTAAATGCATTATGATGTACTGTAGATTTTATTTATTTATTTATTTATTTATTGCAACCTATAGTTGCCGCAGATAGTAGACAACAAGTAGATGTGTGTGTGCTTTTAATCTCAAAATACATGAAGTAATAACAATTCAGGGTTTCCTAATGTGTCACATAGAGATACACTATAACAATCTTAGAAAACGCAGCTGCAGATGCAGATGGTATCAGTGGTGCTGAGGTTCCAATTGTAAATTGAATTTATTTGCCATTTATCATGTCCCAGACGTGAAAAAGGTGTGTTTTTGAAAGTATCCACCTTGAAGAATCTGCTCACATTATGAACATACGACTGCTCTTGCATGCAAGGGATGGGTGACCCCACAAAATAATGGCAGGGGGCTTTTTTTTTTTTCGAAAGCAATTTTGTAGAAGTCTCGACTGAAAACTTGCACTTTTTTTTAAAACTTGCTTCCAGAATAAGCCGGTTTGGCCAACTAGGAATTAACTGTCGACGTGTTTTTTTTTACAAAGTTTCAGTTTTCGGCGGTCCTTTTTTTTGCCTTACCGTCAGCATCTAGGGCATTTAATAATGAATGATAAATGAATAAATTGACACGCTTTAGAAAACGTAAATCATTACAGGCTGCTGGAATTTTTTCATGAGGGTACACTAGAGGGCAGATTTAATGTGCCTGTTTTAAAACGTGAATGTCAAAGTACCATGTTGTGCAGATTAGATGGAATTTAATGAAATTTTCAGCGTATCGTTCGTTCAGCTATACTAGATGAAAATTTCATACAGTTATCTTGAAAACTCTCTATTTCATAGCAAGAATGGAGGGTTCGGTTCATTTTCTAACACTCAGTATAATGTAGCATCCTTCCCGCCCCATTCCCCTCTCTAAAAAAAATACAGCCGGTTTGGTGTACTTTTGTGATGCCGGCACTCATCGTATCGAAGTGATGAACACAGATGGGAGTAACAGGCAGATTCTCTACGAGGACTATGGTGCCCACTTCTTCGGCCTCACACTGACCTCCAGACATATCTACTACAGTGACTGGAATAGGCAGTGAGTAAAGTGAAAGTGACACTGTTGGGGCGGGTATTGGAAAGAGAAATGAGAGGAAGGAGACGGTGCCTCGGGACCTTAAAATGTGTTAGACAAATATGGATACAGACAGAAATAGAGCATATAATAAATACATGTATATGCAATTTCTTCCTCCATTTAGTGGAGCAACGTGGCCCAATGGATTGGATCCAAAATCATGAGTTCGATTCCTGACCAAGGTGAAGGTGTAAGTGCTTTGGGAAAACGTTCATTCACATATTCCGCAGACCACCCATCGGTAAAAAGGGTGCTTGGCTATATGCAGCGGTATTGTCAGTGTTACTAGTATTAATGATTCGTGCACGTAAAAGGTAGCAGCATCGTATGCCTCTGCCAAAGGGAGTTGAGAAAGTCTTAAAGTCGTACCTTGACCTTCAATATTCTATAGAATCATATTGCTTAAAACTTACCGACTTCCTATACATTTGTATAACTATTATAAGGAAACTTTCTTCTGCACTGAAATTCTGGCGCGTAAAAATCATTGTACGGCCTAACACAATATGACATTATGTGCCAAAAAGAAAAGAAATTCATCAAGCAGTTTTTGAGGAATTAATAATTTTCGGCCCATTTGCTAG
>JAWQUT010000028.1:2546588-2579265 GCA_033807755.1 Ellobium chinense
GAAAAACTATAAACATTTTAGGCATGTAATTTTGATGTATGAATTAATGTAAGAAATAAATGAAAATAAGAATTAGAACAGTTAGATTTATAAACATCACACATCGGAAAGATATTCGCTTCTGAAAGGGATTGATATCTGGCGCTGAAAAACTTGTGGATCATCGTCGAGCTTATCAAGAGTGACACTCGGGCATGAAAACTGCCGACATTGGCAGCAAAGGCACCATTATCAACATCTTCATGGCATTATTAGCATCTCTATCATCACTACAATAGACACTAGAGCAACATCAGTAACAACGAGGAATGTCTGAATAAAAAAGTCTGTGTAAAAAGTCTGATACTTTACCGAGATCACGTTTATGTCACGGTGTTATTTTTCTCTGTTTAACTTCCTGGTGAAAGCATTTGAATTCCGATTTCTAATAGTGGCAATCTTGGGGGGTTGCGAGTAATTAGTAATACAGTATTAGCAATCGGTACTAAATTCTTCTAATTCCGTGGTGGAAGGAGTAGTGTCGACGAAAATTATCGCTGTACATTATCCAAGCTGTTAAAGAGTAAATAAAAGGGTAAGTACGAGTAAACAAAAACAATCGTCTGGTAGTTCCTTCGTCCAGTTCTTTTGGGTACATCCATCGAAAAATAAATGATGCATTCATTAAAGAGTTAATTCTTGAAGAATTATGGATGCTGATTTTGAATACTTTGCATCAAAAGGGATTGAAACTACTTGTTATCGGCTGACATCAACTTCCGTATGAATTGTTATGGACAACGGCAGCCAGAATGATTTTAATTAAATGTGCAGAGATCACCCTATTTTCTACCACTCATGCAAGATGGTCTTTTGAGCACAATTTTATCACGAGTTTTTCTTTACTATTGTTTGTTTTGTCATGATTTTGTGACGATATATTGCATTCAGTGTAACTGTAATGTTTACTTTCTTCTAGATTTGATAAGCCTTCTTGTCTGCACCAATTTGTTTCCTATAGGTAAGTTAAGTTAACTTTAAATGCTATATCAACATTCGGAGTCTTCAGGAAATTCCAGCCGAAGATGGCAATCGTTGTACTTATACTGTATCTTTGACTGAAAAAGTAAAGCATAGAATTTAGACACATGATTACAATATTGCGAAACAGCCACAGCACAAAAAAAAGACCAAATAAATATACTAGCATTCGCAAAACAACTCATGAAGACAACATGAGACAACAATCAAATTAGCTAAATGCCATTGTAGAGGTCAGCAGATTTATCCTTTTCGCGGGCTTGTAACTCAAACAATTGAACTTTCAAACTCCATGAGCGCTCATTCATTTGTCTCGTAATGCAAGGGAGGTTTATGGATTATAGAAATAATCATCTGTATAGATATCTAAGAATTAATACTATTTTCTGGTTTCCGTCTTACCCCTAGCCAACAGTTTATCTTGCTATCAGTGTTCAGGGATCAGCGACCCCACGCAGTGCCAGACACTGGTGACATGTCCAGCAGACGAGGTCAGAGTGAAATGTTGTCATGGGCATGCCTTATAAGTTTATTTGTAGTCTTGTTGATTATGTTACAGCTGCTGTCGTTGTTGCTTCGCTTATTGCAATTGTTGTTGCCTCTCCTCTTGCTGCTGTTTGTTGTTGCTGTTGTTTTTTAAATCCCACGTACCACGGTTAGTAGGTATTATTACAGGGTCTCACTGTGTATTGCAGCTTTACTTTTCAGTTACTTTCTTCCATGATTCTTTATGTTAGTATTCTTAGTTATCTTTTCCATGCATAACTCTTGTGTCTTCTATATTTGACAGGCTAATCGAATACTGGTATTAAGGTTGATTTACGCTTTCTTATAGTTGGTATTACTAACATTAAATTCTCATGCCTTTTCGTACATGGGATTTTCATTACCATGGGGTTTGTCGCAGATATAGATCGTAGAAAAGAGGTTCTTATCAGTTTCCTTTTTTACAGCCTCCTTCCCGGTGAATCACGGAGTGGATTTTACCCTCTGTGCCCAAGCATATTTTCGTCACTATTTCTTCAGTTTGTAATATTAAGCGGCCTAACTACTGTAAGAGGGCTGGTCTGTTGGTGTAATATTGTTATTTTTGTTATGATCCTATTCCTATTTATTGGTTACTTGTTAATGTACATGTTGTGGAGCGTTGAAACCCTTATCTTTTTTGTCGTGATGTGTAGAGTCCCACTAGCGTTTCAATGTCATCTTCTAAACTGTTATTAACTGCTGCGTTTTTGATGGCGCGAGAATCATTTCTTCTGTCACGTGTTTGCTACTGCTGTTATTTGCTATTTAGATTTGTAAGTAAATTTGGGACACATCAAAAGACGTATTATTATGTAATGTATAATTGTTACAAGTTTCACTGACCCAGATGCTAATTGAGTACACAAGTCATAAAGTGCCAAGTATTGTGTACTGGGTATACCTGGTATGCTGTTTCCAACAGACATGTCCTTTAAGGGTTTAGCCGTGGCACAGCCGTAGCATCTTGGAATAGAATACTGACATTGTTAACAGAAAGTGCCCTTCTGTTAATGTCAGTTGCATAATATTTGAACTACTGAAGTTGATAAACTTTGAAATTGAGTAAAGGAATTTTTTACTTGGTCAACCGAAATTTTTTTTTTTTTTTTTTTTGGGGGGGGGGGGGGCTAAGAAAGTTATCTGAATGTCCATGTTTCTGTTTCACTTTCTTCATTTCACACCCTATGTGCATTAGTATTCATGTCTTTCCAAGAAGCCATTATTATTATTATGTATTTGTCGCGAGGAATTATTATGACAGTTTATCCCCAAACATCTCACATGGTTCTACCCTGCGCCTCGTCCATCCACCTCATGGATGTAACGTTAGTAGTCATGCTTTGTGGAAAGAAGATTGGACAGTAACCTGAGGGAGTTCTACAATTTAGGCTGTGAGAAACGTCTGGTGAGTTGCAAGTTTTGTGAGAGTCTAATATCAACGTCATCATCGAGTGAAAGCGTGAGACAAAAAAAAAAAGCTCGTTTCTCAAACGTGTGCCTTTTGAGGAATATATCAGAGTTTTCTACAAAGTTCCACATGGGACTACATCAATGTTATTTTTATGCAGTGTTTACTGTACTAATGACATTATTCTGAATTAGGCTTGGGTCACCAGGGACACTACAGAAGGTTCTGCTACGTTTGTCAAAATTTGCATATTTTCATCGGAACCACATTTCAATCCACCCTCATAATATATAATCGTCATTTACATGCATTTCCATGATAATCATCTAGACTATGCCGGAATAATATCATGCATATTCATGTGGAACGAGCGTCGCAAAATAAACGAAACAGGCACTGAGCAAAATAAAGTATATTGAAAAAAAACAAAGGAATAAATGTTCAAAAATGTAAAATAATAAAACCTAGACATGTAAAACTAGTCATCAATACTCTTTCTCTCCTTACACTGAAGCTCTCATTAACAACACAAGAATCACAAAATGCAGTAACGATGACAACAACAATAACAACAACAACAACAACAATAACAACAACAACAACACTTAAACAAACAAAAACATTTTCATAATGTATGTCTCATCATAAGTGTTGAAATGTCTCTCTGACGTGACAGATCTGTGATGTCCTGGGCAGTTCTGGTAATGTTGGGGACAAGAAGAGAAACACGAGGTCCCAGCCAGTTATCGACAGACAAACCAGGGATGTGACGCTCTGTAACAAATGCTGCCTTACTGATAATTGCAACAGTAAACTCTGTTATGACAAAGGTATGAGTACAGGTGAATGCATGCAAGATACACACAGGGATTTTGTTGGGGATGCGGGGTGGGGAGGGATGTCAGAGAGAAAGAAAGGAGGTATATTATTCTTATTTCTAGTTTTTTTTAAAAGCTGACTACGGCACACTCGTTAATGTATACGCTCATGTTTCCAGAGGTTCTGCCCACAATTGGTATCCCGTCTTCCGCTGATCTTTATGTTAGACTCATTGGTGGCTCCAACGCGTATGAAGGGACGGTTGAGGTCTATTATAATGATCAGTGGGGCACGATCTGTGATGATAACTGGTCTGGCAATGACGCAAAAGTGGTTTGTAAAATGCTGGGATACCGAGGGTAAGTATCATAAGTATATCAGTCAGTCATTTTACTAGTTAGAAACAAGCCAATAGCCTCGTAATGAGCATATTATAATAAAATTGCATCTGGTTTACTGCACAGGAAACACTGTGATTTACTTCCTTGTGCATAATAACATGTCTTAGGTAAAGATTTAAGTGTACCGCAACAAATCCAGAAAGAGGTATCTCTCGCTCCGGGTGATCCTGTGGGACCAAAAACAAATAAAAAATTTGTTTGCATGAGCGAAAATTATAAATGTAGTGTGTGAAAAGACAGAATGAACCAGAAATACTAATTTAAGGGATGGTCGATTCCTTAAAATCCTTGTAAGGTAGCAGTGACACGTTTTCTTAGGACTGGTGCTGGTGGCCTAACCGGAGGAGCATTTCGTCCTGGAAGTTCTCGAATCTGGCTGGAGGATGTTAACTGTACAGGCTCAGAGCCCACTCTGTACGCATGTCCTCATGGCCAGTGGGGAGTGACCGACTGTGATCACGGAGAGGACGCTGGAGTCATGTGCCCATCTGGTGAGAAAATACAATTTGGCTGTATGTTTCCTAATCGTATAATGTTCCCCGCTTGCGAAAATATTTTTCCCAGTGTTGATAAGCAGAAGTGGGTTAGTTGTTTTCTTTTTAGACATTTTGTGTTCTTTCCTCTTGTTGGAGATTTTGCTCTTGGTGGCTTCACTGAAAGTAGCCATCAAGATCCTAGATATTTACGATTAAATCTCGTGCCTCTCTTTGAAATGTGCTATTTTAAAATTAATTAAATATGTGATATGTGTTTATTTCCATAACTTATGAATCTATGGCGTTTACTTTTGCTTCTTTACTGGTCAGTTTTGAACTGAAAAGGTGAGAATCAAAACACTGAATTTATCAGCTTGTCTCGGTAGAATCTAAAAAGAGTGGACAAGATGGCTTTTTAGGTAAATAGAATGAGAATTTACAGCAGGTCTACCACCAAACCATTCAAAGTTACCAAATTTAATTTGTTTTATTTGGGGCTCCTAATTAGACAAAGTAGAATCTTAAATGTTTTATCAAGTCATGGTCAAATAACCCTCAAAAATTAATGTATCCAAACATTTAAAAGCGCTTTGGAAATGAAAAAGACATTCCCATTATACCATTGCTAATTTCATGATTCTGTTCTAGAAAAAAAAATGTGTGAAACTGGAAATTGTGCGAACCCAAGAACTCTGGTTACAAATCATACTTTCTAGTGTTTAAGAGAACCTCTGGAAATTGGAAATGGCAGCATTGTGACAAACCGATTACATTTTAATCACTGTTTACCCACAGAAGTCAGGACTTTTCAAGACGTAATGCAACAAATTTTTACAAGCTATAAAATCAGCGTACAAAATAAGGATTCTAATGGAGTTACTTTCCTCAAATGAAAGATCGCTAACTCTCGAATCACACTGTGGGCAAAATGGCTTACTGGTCGTTTTTTTTTTTTTAATGCTATTTGGCTTTGTAAATCTGAGAACCAATTATGAATATCCTATTAACTGCAGATGCTTGTGTTTGCACATAAGTATTTTCTGGGATACCATGCAAAATTTTCTGCAATTTCAAAGTGATGATAATTAAATAAAATTAAAAATAATATCAGGAACGTCTTGAAATCACCAATGATACAGAACAAAATATCCCTTGCGCAGTTTACCGTCGCCAGCCGGTGATCATATTTATTGCTCTTTACACATACTAATTTAAAAGGGTTGATTGCATCTCTCTGCCAAAATGTGGGGTGTAAAATTTCGCATGAAAGGACTAAGTATCTCTGGGAACCCAAAAGTTGAATTTTGATGGCTGAAATATAAATATGCTGTTGGTATTTAAAATTACATTGCACACTGAGTGAAAAACGTAAAGGATACCTGAACATCTGGAGCACCACCTAGCGGATTCACGGGAAGTAATTTTAGGAAAATAACCCATTCTTTATAGAATATGTGAACATTTTTAAGGGCAATATTTTGATCTGGTTACAAATTTTCAATAACGGTTATATCTGCATTATCTGTGACTTCCCGCAAGCCGTAATCGGAAAGAAATTATTTTGTGAACCATGAAGTCAAGATGCAAAAATAAGGCTTTTAGTCTATTTTTTTTTCACAATCTTATTGTAAACCTTAATTTCATGGTCCAAAATATTTTTTTCTGGGTTGCGCTTTTCGGGATGCAAAAATTTAGACTAAGGGCAGCAATCAGGAAGTTTAAATATACCTAAAATGCAACTTTCACTATGGCTTCATGGTAGCAGAAATGACATGCAGCAAGGAATTAAGGAACTGGATGTTCCGAGTTCAAATGCCTCCCGAGGCGAAGAAAATATCAATGGAAAGCACTTCGGAGTCATGAGCCAAATGTGGTCCAGCCCCTTTAGAATGTCAGGAAATCAAAAGGCCGAAACACTTGTTGGACAGGAGTATCTTCCTTTGAGATCTTTTGTTGCTTCGCTCTCCCAGTAAGAGAGTTTCCTGTTTACATACTGATAACTTTTTAATCATGTTTTACTTCACAATTGACTTGACATCCTGCAAGGCGTATTTCTAAAACGTTTGTGAGCCATGAAGTCAGGATGCAAAAATATAAGGAATTTGATATTTCACTGTGCACCATGATTTCTTGGTTTGAAAATGTTTTAGGAGTGCTCTTTTTAGCCGGCAGAATAAGGCTCCATTGTTGACTCGGTGGAAATTTAGGACAGGGGTAACAATCAGACACACCGCTTTTTTTTAAATCATATCGAGTCTCTTTTGCTCCAATAATAAATGTGAACAGGGACGAAGTTTGTGAGACATTTGCCAGTCCTATTGTTGATCGATAACAGTATTTGATTGAGTGTTAATTTATATCTCATATAAATGTTTCAGTGGTTTAGTGTTAGTGCATTAAAGCATGATAACACGAAAGTTTGGCACAAAATCTGTTCATCTTGTGTTCACAGTAAGCCCCGAAGACAATATCATATTTCTTCTTGACACTGGAGTGGGAGGTATGATATTCAGGATGAATTTGGAGACCTTGTCCTTCACGCCTATACCCATAAACAACTTGTATACCCCGTCCAGCTTTGACTACGACCCCAGCATGGGACGGATTTATTTTGCTGATCCACGTCTTCACCAGATAATCAGTATGAACTTTGATGGAACAGATGCAAAGAGTATACGACAGCTTGATTTAAGTACGTGGGTAAGAATACAATGAGTGTGCAAGCTTGCTAGAGTAACAGTGTTGCGGATGGGTGCTGATCGGTGTTAATGTATTGTGGAGGTATCGTTAAACAACAGTTTCTTCTGGAATAACCTAACAACTCAGCGTTCCGAGCAGAGACAAAAAATAATTCACGGCACTGGCGTATGACACAAAGCGCTACAAGTTAAGTTGGTATTTCACATGGACCTGATAAACCGCTGACAGGCACTCACACTCTCTATTCACGTACAGCTAGAAATTTAGGGACATGTGAGAGTGGCGTGGGTGGGACGCATATTGATTCGTCGTTCTGTTTTTCAATACTCAGTCATAAGTTTTGGAAGTCCTGTAGCTAATGATATATATAATATTTTTAAGCAAAAAACTGTTTCATATCTTTTTGGATGCCCACGTTGTTTACCTCCTTTAGTTCTAATAACTTTAAAAGACTGGCACTGTTTAGTGCCACATAAAGTAATATAATGTGATGGTTCATCACCCACTGACATAATTATGGTAAAACATAAAATACCATTGATAAGAGCAATAATTACACGTATATCAAAAAACATAAATATGTAGAAAATATGCATATTAAAAGACAGTTGAATATTTCAAATCAAAGAGAAGTAACCGCTTTTAATAATCATACGCAAGAAACGAGTGGTATAATATATGATTTGTGCCATGAAGATCAAGGAAACTCAGAATTAATAGTATCTAAAATACTACGCGAAACTATGTTTTTAACTTTCTTGAGCGTATGGAGCGTATGTATGTGTTTATGTGTGTGTATGTGTGGTGGTTGGTGGTGGTGGTGGTGGTGGGGAGCGGGGAGTGAGGGACTTGAGTGGACGTGCATCTTACTGAGTTGGTGTCTGCACTCGAGCCTGAGAGTATAATCTCGATATAATACCTGAGACCGGAACCTATGCTGCTCCCTGACCTGAGACTTCTATAGACGTATGTGTATAACTCTGTGGGATATATGCGTGCGTGCGTGCGTGCGTTATCTGTACGTGACCTACTTGTTTTTTTGTAATTCATGTATTTTGTTTAAGGTATATCCACTTCTCTATACATTAAATTATTATTATTATTATTATAACTTGTTCAAGACAAATTTCCAAGTCGATAAATAAGGTTCATCTTATCTAATGTGATTAACTGATCGTCCCAAGATTCAAGATTCAAGATTCTTTATTACCCAGGTTTTACAAAGAAACACATGAGCATTAACATTAGTACCAACAATACGTATTTTATGGGATGGACAAGCAAATAATATAGTAACAGTTGCTGTTAAGCGTAGATGTTCTGGGCTGGTATCACAGACGGCATTCAGTTTAATGGTTTACCACTTTTAAGTACAAGTTTGATGAAATTACACAGGTTCTTTAGTATATCATAGCAGATATATGTCATAAGTTTTTTTTTTATATTTCGGCATGTTAGGTCTAAAAGTAAATGTATGGGGTATGTATTTTCTTCTTTCCTCTTGGAACTTGCTGCAGCTACACAGGTAGTGGAATTCATTGTCTACTTTATTATAACAGAATGGACATACTCGTTCGCCGTATGGCACATTAGAAAATCTACCTGTTCAACCGGGAGTTTATGGTTACTTGTTCTAAACTTCACTAGGTAATACAGGTCTTTAGGCTCTAGTATCTGCATATAAAATTCTCTCTTCCACACATGCTTCAACCGTATATAATTTCGTCGTTTCATTCTTCTATCACATATCTCTCTGCATTTCTGAATATGTTGATCTGTAATGCGAATTTTTAGATGCGTATTGCAAAAGCTGACCATTTGTGTTTGCAGTGCCCACATGTGATAGATTCTATGTAACTAAGCCATTTATAAGTTCCTTTTGCTGCACAAACCTCTGCACAACAAGACAACATATTATTATTATACCTCGTACTATGTAATGGGTCCAGCCGCAATGAATAAGTGTAACAAATGACCATAAAAGATTTCTAACATCGAATGATCTGTCCAATCAGATTCTGTGTTAGATAAAGTGGAGGTGGATCCTCTCAATCGCCTGCTGTTTTACACTGATGCTGGCAATGATGTCATCGCCACGATGAACTTGGATGGCACCAACTATAAACAAGTCATCGCCTCTGGTTTGGATGAACCGAGAGAGATTGTACTCGATCCCAGAACCAGGTGGGCGTGTTTATGATTAATATACTGCAGAGGACTCAGCACCTCTCACATTCTACGTCTGGACGTATAGTTGCGGAAGAGACAGGACTTTTATATAGGCAACCGTCAGAAAACTGCTACATACCAGATCTCGATGCCAGACGTACCCACATTATCTACAGCATGTCCAATGAAAAGTATAGCGATTTCTGTATAAGTTACGCCGTGAAGTCTGAAAAGGAAAACACTGATAGGTAAATATTACACAGCTGTCCTGAAACTGACAAGTGACAGTTGACTCAGAGTGAACAGGGCCTGAAAAGAAAAATAATGGAAAGATGGAAGCTGGTTACACAGGCCAAAGATTTATAGGATCAGTCTTTATTTCCTCACAAACAGTTAATTCACATTCTGAATGCACTGTATGTGAGACTCGATGTAGAAGTGATTGCTAGAATATACATGAACCAAAACACTAGATCTAAAATTAGAGTCTGGTCTCTCCCGTATAGGGAGCTTGACATGGCTGGCTGTCGTAGATTAAAGATTCTCTTGAATTCCAAACTACAGATATTGTAGTCTAGTCTACTACAGGTTAGTCTAATTCAGCAGTGATTAGGAAAGATTGAAAAAGAAGATGCTGATTTAGAAATGTTATAGCTAACAATAAGTGCACAGACTGTTCAATAGAATATCAACGTCTAGACCCATCTAGATGCCCAGTGGTTTGCACAAAGAAGTCTCATCAAATGTTTAAAAAACAGACTAACAAAAAGTACTGAAATAAGAAATGCCACAGCTCATAGCCCACTATGACTTCGCAACCTTGTAATAGATCAAATGTTTTTTCTTAGACCGTGTTCAGTTTGTAATGTTTTGGTGGCTGTTTATACTGCTAAAAGTCCAGAATCTAGGAGCATTAGCTTGTTGATTCGGCGCATTCACCCTCTAGGCCCCACCATTATAGTGATGGCCGTACTTTCAGTCCACATTAGCCTTCATTTGTCATCGGACATTCTTTAACCTGCTAATTTGTAATGCGTTGGTAATCGTTCTCACACTGTTACCCTGAATTTTAGGATTTACAAGCATTAATAATGCATATTATAACCATTTAAAGTGTGTCCTAATTTTAAGCCCAACAGTAATTTCTCTGTAAAAAATTAGAGATCAAATTTCGTTCTGACTTACGCAATAATAAATAGGTCATCTGCCTACATTAATTTAGTAGAGCACCAGTACCATTGTTTAATAGATTATCCAAGGTAGTCTATAACAGTTTCAGAGGAAGCCACCTGCCACGTTAAAATTATGCTGTCAAGACCAAAACGGCCAAATTCATTTGTATGTTCAGAAAGGGAAATATGGGCATTCTTGGAAAGTTGGCGATTCTATGCAGGAAAACTTTCAATAATACAACACAATCTAAGGATTAATTCCCGGCAATATTAATTGTGGTGCTAGAGGTTGCTAATGTTGGGAGTTTGATGACTGTAGTGTAATGAATGAGACAGACAGACAGACAGACAGACAGACAGACAGACAGACAGACATTTGCGCTCCTCTTGAAGGTCTAGCGAAATTTTCTCTCTCTTCTCTCCCACCTCCCGCCTCCCTGAGACTAGTTTAGTCAATGTATGTCAATGTTTCCCAGAACTATGTACTGGAGTGACTGGGGAGCAAGTCCCAAGATAGAGTCCGCAAACTACGACGGTTCTGGCAGGAAAACTTTGGTGAATACTGGAATCAAGTGGCCAAATGGGCTTGCCATTGATTACACTGGTAATAGTTCTACATAGTTCTACACACAAACTTAAAAAGAGAAAGAAAAAAAAACCCTACAGTGAAAAAAAAAATCGATGATGATTGATGGATAATTTGTAAACTTTGCCAAAAGCAAACTGCATAGGGCACAATGATGATAAATTCCAACAATTTCCAACATTGTAATGAAACCGTAGACAGAGCAACGGTTCTTGCACGATTAGCGCAGATATTTGGCAATATAATCAGTGAGGATTATTTGGAATGCATGAATTGAAATGCTTCAGAGATATGAGAAGACACTCAAGCTGAAGAAAGGAACTCTGCATAAATACATCTTCTAGAAATCAATCATCAAACAAAATCCTAAACGACAATCAAATATTCTACGCGTCGGTACGAAACGTTTGGGCAATTGTGCAATTGTGTATATTTGAGAAGAGAGAAATGGTTGTTATTGTTGTTGTTGTTGTTGTTGTTGTTGTTGTTGTTGTTTTTGTTGTTTTTGCTGCTGTTGGGTTAACCTCGTGGACTTAACAATGGCATTTTCAGCCTCAAGAAGAAGCCTTCTCTTCATATACTGCTTAAAACGATAAGACTAACCTCGGTCCCAACATCTTACTTATCCAAATCACGCCGCTTTGTATTACCTCTCATGCCTTCATGATCATCGTTCATGGCCTAAGCTACGGGACAAACTAACTACCTTGACTGATCATTCCTCCCACATCTCCCCTCCCGCCCATGTATCGCACTCCAGCCATACCAAGCCACTACCTTAGACAATCTTGCACAGTACTGACACAGTCTCCTACCTAGCTTGCTTCACGATACTTTTCAGTAAATGAGCGTTTTTCAAATACTGGGAAAGCTGAACGGCACAAACGTCCAGCAGTTTCGTAGCAGAATTAGTCATTAAATGACTAATAATAAGATAAATTTTATCTTTGATGATTAGTTAGGCTGACATCCTGACTGGAGCATGTTGGTCCATAGTTCTTCTAGGTTATTGGTCCGGGGTCAACTGAATTTAATCACCTATACTGAAAATCACAACTGTAACGCTATTCTAAAAAGACTCACACAAAGCAGGTATCAAGCTTATTTTAAGAAAACAGTTGTGGTGCTCTGAAGATTGGTTGATAGGATTAATTAGGACATTTGTTTTGATTGTGATAATGCCCGCAGAAATTAGAGAGGAATTTGTGAAACAATAAGAATAAACTTGTCCTGACCTGACATTTCTTATTATTACCAATAGCTTTTTACTTAAGACATTTTATGTCTATTTAACAATTTCTGCATAAAGGTATATGATATCGATAATAAATTGTAAAGACAATATGGTAACAAGCACAGGATATAGATTTACTTGCAGTGAGATGGTACAGGAGTGAGTGACATGTTACAGGAGTGAGGGATGCTCATTGCATTGAACTTTAGCAACGAGGTAATTAGAGTAAAATTTATAATTTGGAAAGGAACTAACACGTGATTGCCCCAGTCTTGTCCCAAATAACCAAAATGTGTTTCTCTCATAGAAGATTCTCATTTCTTAGCGTGTCGTAGCTTACTCTTGTAATAACAGTGATTGTTGCAGGTAAGTTATGAGAATAAATTCAGCATACTGGTTTAAAACTACACATGTTTAAATTCCAGCTGAGGCCGGTCAACTTTTGTAAAAGGCAATGCATTTAATGTCAACAGACATGTGTAAGAAGATGACTTATATGCCTATAATAAATGAGATAATTAGTGTTATAGGAGTGAGGCTTATAGTCAACTTCTCATCATTGTGAAGAGAAGATTCCCACTTTATATCAGAAAGAGCGAAGAAAATCCCACTATGTGTCAGACATGATGTGGCAAGACATAACCACTTTTTCTTTAAAACTAGGGTCAAGTAAAGTCAGCTCTTGCCAGATAAGAAGTGTCGTTACACAACTAAGATCCTTCTCGATGCTTCAAACTGAGTGCTGTAATGTAAACAAAAAAAATCATATAAACATTTTAAAAACAATGAAAAATAATTTCTTACCACATAAATGTTGCCTATTATTACACTGCGGGACAAGCAGTTTTCTCATCCCCCTGGCAGATAAATGACTGTGTCCTTTCAGTAAAAAAGAACACTTTGGCAATTTAAGTTCTTACCATGAATGCAGGTGTCATATCAACTATAAGATATAAGATAATAATAACAACAATAACAATAATATAGTTTATAAGTCTCATTTGCAGGTTTAGGCCCACTTATGCAGCTTCACTTCATTATTACCCCAGCGAGCCAGATCACTCCAGGATTTTCTTGACTCCCGGAGTGCCCGTCCATTTAGAGGCCTTGATCACTAGCATTCTGAATTAAAGACAAGCAATGAACATACCTCTAATTTTTTTTGTTTTGCCCCATTTTTATACTGGCCTGTAGAGATATTGTGGTTTCACATAATGCCTATGGAGACAACTTTCATTACAGAGAAATGACAATTATTCTGCATGCCAAATTTCAAGCCGATTCAGTCATGAATCAATGACAAGAGGGGTTTCCTCATAGATATAATGTAAAGAAATATGTTCTACTAAAAAGAAGAGACTGTTCAATGTTTTAGACAGCTAAACCAATCCTTTCTCGAGGTTATTTACTTTTGTCTCTGAACGAGTTGAGTTCTAGGTTATCGCATTCTTTTTGGCCTAACCTTCTTGAGTGCTCCACTAGCCAACAAGCTGTACTTTGTGGATGGCGGCCTAGGCACCATCGAGACGATGACTCTCCAAGGCACTAGTAGACGTGAAATTCTAAAAGACGCTGGTTCTCACTTCTTTGCTATCGACGTCTTTGATGATTATTTGTACTATACTGACTGGAACCACAAGTGAGTTGTTATGACTTTTGGTTATGTCTCCTATTCTTCTATACAGAGCATTAAGGTGCCTGCGTTGATGTTAGTGTCACCCATTCATTAAACAGCCTGCGTCTTTGCTCTCCTATAAAGTGCATTTTGTCTCTTGTTCGCGAAATACACCCGTCCCAGTCTTCCTATATATCAGGTATTGTGTGCCTTTTTGCCATCAAATTATAGAATAGTGTTCGTTACAATACTTAATCTCTATATAAAATGATCTTCATGCCAGTGAACCGTTTTCTGTCTGTAAAAAAAAACCAAAGAAAGACAAACGCATGTCGACTGTCTACTAATTTATTTGCCTGCAGCACTCTTATGCGAGTTAACAAGGATGGTACAGGACAAACGGCGGTCGGACCTCCAAGTTTCCGAGAACTGGCTGATGTCAGGATACACAAATACGGCTCCGACTTGCCTGGTAAAAAAAGTTTTGATTATTTGTGTGACTGCTTGTTTTCTTGATCACTTTACTAATGCTTCTCATAGATGAAATGATGGCAGTCGGTCGAGTTTGTGGGGTGGTGTTTGATTGTTTGGACTATGGAATGGTAAGCTGTGGGTAGCTGACGGCATTTTTTATTGACTTAATGCATGCCTTAATTTAATTTATCTCTCTTCCTTTTACGCTGTAGGAGTAACCACGCCTTCTCCAGTACACTTTGATCCCAGTCACATGTTCGTGCGACTCGCTGGGACAGGATATGCGAATGAGGGCCGGGTAGAAGTCTATGCAAATGGCCAGTGGGGAACAATTTGTGATGATCACTGGGACAATAATGACGCCAATGTTGTGTGTGGCATGCTGGGATTTGATAGGCTAGTACTACTTTACTTTTCCTTCTTTTCTGCATTTTCTTCCTGCTTCTTCTCCTCCCTCTTTCCTTTATTTTTTCGTTTCTCTCGTCTCCAAAAGAGACCCACCGATATTATTTTAATGAATACAAATATTGCTTCCTGTGGAAGTATTAATTCTGCAACAAGTTATGAGCAAAAGCAAAAAGTCGGATTTTTTCTCCTGCTCAGAATGAATGCTGTGGCGACCAATGAAAGTCGCCAAGGCAGTGGAGGAGGCCTCATTTCCATGGATGAGGTTAACTGTATGGGAACAGAGTCCCATATTGCTGAGTGCGGAATTGGGAAAGACAACTGGGCACTGCATGACTGTGGGCATGATGAAGACGCTGGTGTGGTGTGTGCAACTTGTGAGTACTGCAGCTGGATCACTGGCAATGTATTTTATCCTTGAGCTTCTGCATAAAATGTGTCAGTCTTCACTCAAGCATTACGAACTAGCACAATGTAGAAGTGCTGGTGGTGATGTAGAGGATGGTGGTATGCAGCCTGAGCACCTTTTGCTTTATTCTGAATACCACGTCTTAGGGCAGCTAGTAGAGGTGAATGAATTCCGGGCGAGAGTGGGCAATACGATAAGACTTTAGGATGGGTAAAGGGAGGGTACAGATGGTGGGTATATTGATAAATGCTATTGTTGAGTTAGGCTGGCACTCTTCGATATTAAACGTTAATTTAGCTGTTGGATTATCCCTTAATCCTGAATCAGTCATTTGGCAGATTGGTGTCGACGCGCTGGTCATGGCAACTTACAATTTCAAATTCAGTCTTCACTCTCTGATGGCACCATAAGAGCATTGCTTCTGAGCTGCTTGTCGTATCATTTCAGGCTGCTGCGTTAGATAGGTGTTGAAAAAATATATTGTGTCACAAAAGCTAGTTGTAGTTGAGTGCAGATGGTGTCTTCACATCTTCTTCACATGGCTTAATACTTAATACTACTTTGGGTCCCTATCAGTCCATACCAATACTTTGGCCCTTCTGGAGCTCCTATCTTATCAAGACCATGTTCACAGTGGTTTCTGTAGTTGGAGGAATATGCTCGTTGGATGATTGCTTGACCTACTCAGTATAGCTCAAACATGAGACAAGGCAGATCTGACTGTTGTCCTGCTTTGTATAAGAATTAAAATGCTGTTTACTTTGATACATTTCAGCTAAGGCCAGTGACAATTTCATTGTGTTCTCCGACGCATACACCGGTTTGCTGGTTCGCATGGATCTTACAACATACAGGTTACACAAATCGTCGGCTGGAGTATTAAGGGGCGAAAGCGCCAGAGTGAAATTTTCCAGGAGACAGAAAAAAACTGTTTCTATAAGAAAGATATTTCTCATTACAGCGAGCTAGTCTGTTGTATGAGATGGCTTTTTAAAACCAGACATTAGATACATTTAAGGAAATCTATATCATATATCCCACATCACTTAAACTTCGTCACTTTGTTCATGTTTAGAAATTTCGGCACCAAAACCCGCTACATCCAAGTTGTCAAGGAAGATTACCCATACCCAAGGCGTCTCTATTTAATATCCAGCAATGGACAACAATATGTACCTACTCGCCACTGCGAAATATTTAGTCGTGCTATACTTTCCTACATTCAAGAGTGGTGCATTAGAGAGCTGAATGGACAAAATGCATACAATGTTTACACTTATAGAATCACTGAGCACAAAGCTAGACTAGCTCCCAGTGTCAAAATGTGTAAGAAGCTGACAAAATCTAAATCTATAATGATGAATAGTGTTTCTCTATAATAAGGTTACTAAATGATAAACGGAATCTTCATCAGTGTATCTGTTTGATGGACTGATCCCAGAATCCGTAAAGACCGAAGTAATGAGTGTCTCGTTCAAAACCTCGGCTTTGTCATAGACTATTCAGAATTTATATGATGTGTCCGAAGTAATGCACAATAAATACATTTTTTTAAAATGCAACTGAATAAGTGAAAACCTGTCTATTTGGTCTCCTGAGCGCCCAGAAATCCGGCTTATCATAGGGTGAAACCACCTGCGTGAAACACATTCGCATTTTGAGGAATCGAATTCGGAGCTGTGCGTCTGCTTTGATAGTGGCGAATGTAGACTATAGTCCGTCCAACAATATACAGTTTTCGGGGTGTTTTTTTTGGAATATCTCCGGTTTGCTTTGATTAATCTCGGTCAAATTTTGCATAGCCTCCTCTCTCAAGTTGCCTTAACTGGAAACTTTTTTTTTTTTTTTTACTTTTATAAGAGTATGGTATGGTTTCTCTGGGATTTTCTCTTTCTTAGAATTTTGTTATCGATTCGCCGTGACTACCTTTTAAAGTTTCTTTATTAAGCTTCTCTTGTCCTGATCTCATTCTATTTTTGTTAAGATATAGTAAGATATTTATGTTTGTAACTAATCGTTCTAAGTTATTTTTTTTTATCATCTTAATATCTTTATCATCTTCTCTTGCTTTTTTGCAAAGCCCTATGTCAGTACATTATGACAGCATGAAAATCCTTCCCCACATTTAACTGACTCCATGCGTCGCGCAAGCCTTTCACGCAGGCGGATATTCGCCCTTTGAGAATAGTCGCTTTGGACATAATTCTTATTAAAAATGTTTGAGGACAATTTGGCATTTCAGGATAATCTTTCATCTGAACTAAAAAAAAAAAAAAACGATTTTTAAGAATTTGGTGCTTTTGTCCCTTCATGGGCCAGCCAATGAAGTTAATGTAGATCTATACTCTTTTACTCTTTAATTCATGGAAGAATGGCTATGCGGCTGTAAATAGTTCTGACTGATGTATAAGTGTTGCTTTTTTTTCGCGAGGATGTAATTTTCGCAAAAAGTTGGAAATGGCTTTTTGCGGCTATTTAATTATCTCAAACCCGGTATGACGACTTTCTCATTGGGATTTGAAGGCATAATTCTAGAGTAATGCAAAGTGACATTTTTGAACTGCCAACAATATTTGGCAATTCTCCTTCATTATGGTAGAAAAACATACTATAATCGATAATATTCAGATTTTAGAAAAAAAAAGGGGNAAATAACGAGGGGTTGTAACTAGAAATAATAGCATTTGCGTTTCTCTTGAGGGTTTCTGGCCCCTTGGAACATTTTTGAATGGAACCTTTTTTCGCGGGAAGTAACTTTCAAGAATGAAGCTCAACTTATGAAATTTGTCATAATCAGATCCTCGCTTAAGAAAAAACAAAAACATTTATACAATTTTCAAAGACTGACATTTGGAGTTGGTAGGTTCAGTTCGTGAGACATATAGCATGATCACTCGACTCAATATCAGGTGTAAATTGGTACCAAGCTTAGAGCCGAAACACAACAAATCACAACTGTGTGTCATTTGTGTTAACACATGCAAATATGTATCATAAGCCTGTCATAGCAGTGATGAACAGTTCAGTTTATGGCACCACTCACGACAGTTTCTTTAAGGATTTAAGCTAGCTCCCAATTGCTCATATTTTCAAGTTACTGGCTTCCAATATTTCAGTTTTACAGGCATAGCTCAACAGTCTTCGCCGAATCCTGTTGCCATAACCTATGACCCTAATGACATGAGAATCTACTTCTCTGAAGTCGTGGCCAACCCTGGATCTGAGATCAGAAGCACAGATATTCTGGGAAAGGACATTCGTACTTTGGGCACCATAAAAAACGGTGCGTTACAGTTTTATTTCCACGAATAAGAACTAAGAATCTGACAAACGGTGGTCGGAATGATTTCGAGAAAATAGCAAGGGAAGAGAAGGACAGAAGGGAGGAGAAGGATAGAAATACCAAGGAAAAGAAGGTGTGAGGTGATGCGGGATGAGAGTAGGACAACGGCACGATTGATAAGGACGATGACCGATGATTTAGGCTACATAAATGAAAACTCCTCTAATGTTGGGTCCCGTTGTGTTCTCCTTGTAGGTAGCATCATCGATGGTCTGGCAGTAGATCGGTCTAGAAACATTCTCTTCTACAGTGATGCCGGCAGCAAGACTATTATGTCTATGGCACCTGACGGGACTAACGTCCGCACAGTTGCTTCCAATGTGGATCAGCCAAGAGCTATTGCAGTTGATAGGGCGACAGGGTAAGGATTGCATGTGGTGGGCTGACGTGAAAGAGTAGATATGCCTCAAATTGTAGCACGTACTGAATTGTAATAGGTCATATTTTGTTAAAACATTTAAACATTTTTAAAATAGACTCATAGATACATATTGTACAGTGCTCGGTGAGATACTAAATGTATTGGTTCACTCATTGACAAGATCGAAATTCTTAAATGACTTCGCCAACTTCAGGTGATGTTCTTTTATAAACCAATAATTCAAAAAGAAAATCTTGCCTTTAAGTGGAACAGTTTACATATAGATTTTCAGTCTCTGTACTGCAGATATGTACATGTCTTGTCCAAATAGTCTTCATCAAACATCTGAGCATCCTGTTACATATTATTTTTATATCAAGGTGTGGTTACCAATTACTGTGTGACAATGCAAGCAAATTTAAAAGAAATGCTGGATATTCACCATTAGTGAGAATGTTAAGAAAACCACTTCAAACACTTTCCAGCGTTACAGCGTATTTTAATGTACTCATTCTGTAATCAGCATTCTCTGCCAGAAGGTAAAATAACAAGTCCATTTTATGTAATATCTCCCAACACCATGACATTCCTATTATTATAAAAGAAAGTGTTGGAAGAGGCAAACCCCTAAATGAAACCTAATTGTGAAGTGTGTCTAGGTGATGTGAGATGAAGATGACAAGATGACAAGTTAGCATGGCTGCTAACTGGAATAAACTGTAATTTGATTTATCAGAGTTCATATTCATAGGTTTCCTTACTTGGGATTACTTGTTACACCAATAGGCATGTTTCGGTGTGTGGAGAGGAGTGAGGTATAAGGGATAGGGTTTGAAGCGAAATCTATAAGTTTATGATGTGCTGATGGATCGATTGATTGATTGATGGATGGATGAATGGATGGATGGATGGATGGATGGATGGATGGATGGATGGATGGATGGATGGATGGATGGATTTGATTGATTGATTGATTGATTGATTGATTGATTGATTGATTGATTGATTGATTGATTGATTGATTGATTGCAGAGTAGTCTACTGGACCGACTGGGGAGCAAACCCCAAAATAGAGAAGGCAAATTATGATGGCACCAACAGACAGACAATTGCGTCCTCAGACCTAAAGTATATCAACGGTTTGGCAGTCGATGTTACAGGTGTAGTTATTGTACATTGTTGCTTAGTGCTCGTAATATTTATGAATGATTTTTTTTAAAAATGTTAATAATTGTGATAGACGATAGTGAAAACAATTCTTAATGAAAAGAACAGATTAGGTAGGTGGGTTTTGCAATTGTCGCCTCATTATAAGGTAAATTTCTTCGGTTTTACACTGGTTAGCTTTAAAACAAGTTTTTTTTTTCTTTTTCTCCTTTGTTGTCAAAGACAAAAGCATTATATAGGTTGGACGGAGAGAGGGAAGAAAGGGTGTGGGAGAAGTGATGATAGTGCTGCTTACATTGTACTATGGCAGGCCTACCTCTTATCCCCATGCTTGTTTTGTCTCGCCCTCTACCCCTTCGTTTTCGTATTTAATTTCTTCACCCTAGCCGACAAGGTGTACTTCTGTGATGCTGGCACTAGCCGCATCGAAATGATGAACACAGATGGGAGTAACAGGCAGATTCTCTACGAGGACTATGGTGCTCATTTCTTCGGCCTCACACTGACCTCCAGACATATCTACTACAGTGACTGGAATAGAAAGTAAGTAAAAAGTGAACTTTGGATTTTTCAGAGATATCGAAACTTTGTTTCCCCAAGGATAGATACCTCCCGACAAATCTGGACGGTTCTGTTAACTCTTAGTTGTTTGCCAATCATCCTCCGCTGAGTGTGGACATAACAAGCGTTTAAAAACGACCAGCATTCTGAATACCCAAAAAATCAGAGTGGCAACTATGACGCTAAGAGGGGTCTCGAAGTTGCAACAAAGGGTGTCAAAATTGCGGCAACGTCGTGTGTCACAGAATATTACATAAAAACGCGTCACATAATTAAAGCGCACGGCGACACACGACGCTTTAATGCTCATTCTAGGTAGACTATTACTTCTACTAATCTGCATGTTTTTCCCTACCAGCGGCCTAATGCGTCTGGACCGGGATGGCTCTAATCTTGTGACAGCTGGCCCACCCAGTTTCACTAGGATCAATTCTATTTTTGCCTACGAGTCTGGATTTACTAAATGAAGATCATCGCCTTTCCCTCCTTCGAAGATCTACTTCTTGGTCTCAGTATATGCTGGAGATAGCAGTTTATACTATGGGGTAAAAAAAGCTCACTTACGCTGATTTTACTTTTTCTCACGATCTGACGTCTGCTTACCACTAGATCTATAAAATAAATATACTGTTGATGACTGTCTTTGTATCAACGTTATACATGTTTCTCAGACAGATTTTACAAAAGATTCTCAGATATTGAACATAACTGACTTTTGTTTTTGTGACTTTATCTAATTCGGACGCGGGAAGGGGAAGTCGGGGGTNTTGTTTCCTTGGAGCGATTACTGTATTCGGCTAATTTTATAGTGCAAAACTAATCATTTGACCGTAACATGGTCTACAATTTTATAGTTCCTACTTCCATGAAATGCCACCGTTTTTCCCAATGTTGAGTTGCGTGGTCTTTCTTTAAAGAGGCTTTATAATAATAATATGGGTCAAAATCTTAAAATGCTCTTTGCAAGGTTCTGAATTGTTCAGTGAATATTTTATAGATTTGAAAATGGAAAGGCTATTTTCCCCTCTGCCAGCACTATGATTTCAAAGTTGTTTAAGAAATTAGACCAGTCTCTATCCTCATTAGAGTAGCCGCATTCAGTTCAACTTCATCTCTCCCTATTATGCTGCTCCATTCGCATTAAAAAAAACAAAAAAAAACTCAGACTGTATGTGAAGATGTTATAGTCCGGAAATTGTGCTGACATAAGTAAGTGAATAGATAATAAATAATCCGGCAAAAAATGAATAAAACGATAAGTAAATAAACGCCTCTATTTGAAATTTAAGTGGTTTGATAACTATTTAACAAATTAATGTGTACTTAAATAGAGCCCTTTAATCAACAAAAAGAGTGTAAGAATTAAAATAGCTCAATAGACTACTAAATAGATAAAAGTTCAATTAATTAACAATCGGTCTGTTACTAACAGGACTGATAGCGCAGTTATTACTGACAAGAATTCTCGCTTTGTTCTCGTGTTGCTGCGGGCTGCTACATCATAAAACCTTGCTGGTCTTGCTGCTGCTGTGTTCTAGCTATTTTTGCTGCTGGGTTTTCTGACTTTTAATGCTGTTGTTTTAATATCTGTGTTGTTGCTTTGTCTTTGTGTAACCGGATGGCAAGGTTATTAATTTCCTTATTTATGAAATGTGAGCTCAGTTTGATAAGTTTTCAGATGGTAAATATTATTTTAAGGAAGTGTGTCACCAGGGATTTTATCAAACTACTGTGAATGATCAATTTTCAGAAGATGGGCCTAAAAAACCTACATTAGTAATTTCCTGACCCTGCCGGGAATCGAATTTGTCTCTCAGCTTGCAAGTCTGAACGTGTTACCACAGGGACGTTAACTTCATAGCAGTTTAATTCTTATACTTACTGTCTGAATATTGTTTCCTAACCTCCACGTGTGAGCCTAGTGTTCACCCGACACTCTAACACACTTTCCGACTGCTCACATCTGTTTTATTGCTGTTGCTGCTGTTGGTAATGAATATGGTGTTACTGAATCTGTTCGTGCTTTTAGCACGATGTTGTTGATTATACTGTTATTGATATTGTTTGGGCTGTTGTTGTTGCCATTCGATGCTTTAAGTACTGTTGTTGTAAATGTTGCTTTTGTTCATGTTGTTGTTACCTATTTAGGTTTCTCTCTCTCTCTCTCTCTCTCTCTCTCTCTCTCTCTCTCTCTCTCTCTCTCTCTCTCTCTCTCTCTCTCTCTCTCTCTCTCTCTCTCTCTCTCTCTCCGCACGATTGGATACTTTACAATCAACAGCTTCTACAGTGGAGGTCGGTTAAACCGAAACACAGTGGACCGGACAAATTTGTTTCGGATTTCGGATTATAAGGAATGTCCGTTTCTACATTTGCAACACGGCATAGAGCCCAAAAAAAACAACAGTGGTGCCTTTTACATAGCCTACGAAACCGTACATGGTTGTGATGTAAATGGATCTACTCATAATTGGCGCTGGTTGAAAAAACAATGTGTTCTGAAAATACATCATTAAAAGGATGATGCTTTTACTGTAAGAATTCCGGCAGGGTGGAGGGGAAGAAAATAAAATATTGTGGATTGCGTCAGCTGGAGGGGCTGAGGTGACGCATCAGTAGCTTATCATTGATTGTTGAAAACAGGAGATGTGCATGGGCCTATTCCAACAAGGCCGAAACACTACGTCACTGTCTAAAAATAGAATCTCAGCTCACGTGGAGATGTTCACCCGTACCAATGCCTGCAAAGTACTGTAGTTAGAGAAGATAGTTCATATATCGCTCATGCAGTTTTCCTTCATCCCATAAAAGATTGGAGATGTCTACTGATGATGATTATTGACTCTAGATAGCAAGCTTTTTCGTTAAAAGGCAGCGATCGGTACAGACTTATCTTGTTTACCTATCTGTGATATTGAATTAAAACTGGTACAAAATATGCAATCAACTAGTCTAGATCTAGTCTAGAAGACTAGACTTAATTATTCTTTTAGCTTCTGCGCTGGTCTAGCTTCAAGACCAAGATACGTTTTGTGTGTATCCTAAAGTAAGAACTGTTTAAATCTATTCATGTCATGTTTAGCCTTCTTCTTTGGTTCATTATAGAACGGTGAAGGATTCGTATTATGATAAGACAGACCTGTAAACATAAACGCCGGCATAATGATTATAATATAAGGGAATTTGAAATCATAACTTTTATTTTTCTCATAAACCAATTTTTCTTTCCTTTCCATCTGAAGAAGGCTATGAACAATGTGTTGGTGAGGATTGTATTTCTGGAGCAGAGTTTTCTTGAACTGCAGTATACGGCAAATAGCCCTATGACGTCATGTTTTGTTCGTCTAACACCAACGTTTACCACGGTACTCGCGATTCTTACAGCTAGTGTTGCCCGCACTCAGAGCCAAACTTGCGGTGGACTTAACTGGAGCAGACCTATTCACGAAAACGGATTCAAAAACTCTAGGTTAACAGCTAGTCTTTAAAGGAACCATAGAGACACCCTATAATAGAGAGCGCAAACCTTTATTGTGGTCAGTAATGCAATGGTTTAGATTAAGTTGTGCCTTTGAAGTCTCCGCGATTTTAATATGGAGAACCAGCCATTTTATACAGATAGCCAGCCAGACAGACAGAGAATCAGACAGAAAAATCGGTCCTCATTCCCTCCTGCATTCATCTATTATCCATTATTTATCATCAGTCGAAAAATCATCGTACACAATATTTATTAACTTAAAATTCATCGAGTACATCAAGATAAGTAGTCATCCGTGATAGTAATATGATTTGCATTAATTCTCATAAAAATATAACTGTTATTTTGTGAATGGTGGACAAATAAGGGTATGTATTTTAAAAATGTACTGCTATGTGGTGGATCATCTCGCTTATATGACTCGATCTATCTTTTCGTCCACGGAAAGTTCCCACAAACTTGACCAAAATCGGTCTATAACTTTTGAGATAGAATGAGATCCAATCATAAAAGTAGGGAGGTACGTGAAATCCACATTATGATAGGTGGGGAGGGAGGGGATAGTGCTCCAAATATAATCTCACACCAGCATTGATTGCCAGCAAAAAAAAGAGTAAAATGACTGATCGCTTAAACTAGTTAAACCAGTTCCTTACATTTTTTCCTCCAAGACGAATTACATGTAAAGCCTTACTATTCTTGTCACTTAATGTCTACCTGTGTCACCTCGCGACGGTTGATACAAGCGTACATCTGAAAGTACTTTTACACCACAGCTGAGAACTCCATATTTTGTGTAATTTAAAACCTTAATATTCAAAGATGCTAGTTTATACTGTGTTTGGCCCGGGTTCAGCCCTATATTCCCACAGCTGCATTGAAAGATGTTATGCGTACTTCCTTCCTTAAGATGTTCCCACTCCAAAATTAGGAGGGGAAGGAATTAAAGAACCAAACTAGAAAAAGAGTTCCCTCATCATGGTGATTTTAACTTTGCCAGCCAACGAAACTAAAGATTAGTGAGATGATTTATGCGATAGAAACATAGATCTTATAGTAGCCGGGCGGAAATGTAGTATTCATTATTCATATAGGGGGAGAAATGTGAGCTTAGGTTAATAATTATTTTAGATGATGATATTATTTTAGGGAAATGTGTCACAGGAATTTATTTTGAGAGGATGGGCCGAAAAAAACCCACACTAGAAATTTTCTGTCCCTACCGGGAATCGAACCAGGGTCTCTCAGCTTGCAAGTCTGAACGTGTTACCGCTACATTACAGGGACGCTAACCTCACAGCAATTTAATTATTAAATACCTACTGTCTGAATCGGTCCCTAAGTTTCACGTGTGAGGCTAGTGTCCACCCCAACATCCTAACACACTTCCCGACTGCTCACATTATAATGTCAGCAATAAAACAATGCTAAAAGAAAGAAAGTGACAAACCTCCTGGCTCACCGTGTTTGGCCGTGGGAACATGGATGCAATTTACTGGGGGAGAATAGAGCTGTGGGAAAACAGGCATGCTCCCCTTCCAAGACAATGTCCTGATGTTTAACGGCGTGAGCCGACCGGGTCTAGACTAGGCACGTAGCATCGTCCCGCCCGGACATTATATAATTATGTCCTCTCGTTTTAATTACAAACTGAACAAAGCTGAGCCCATCAAATCTGACATACTATGACGCGATTACAGTGCCGTGCTACGAGGAGACAGAATCCGGTGGTTTTTGCACACTTAGGATAACAGGTTGACTACCACCGCATCTACAAGTATGACTTGTATCGTGAATGCAGGAGAATCATTGTGCCACTGACACTTGTAAAACGGTTTTGGTTCATGTCGCTCTTTCCATCGCCTTTACCGTGTCTAACACAAGATGCACCATTAAAGCTTTATATGACTTTGCTACTTATACCACTGCTGCTGTTACCACTGCTGCTGGCGCTACTCTACCAGAAATATCAGAGCCGCTGATTTTAACACTGCACTACCGAAACAATTCACTAGTGTTGAATATGGCTTCTATGCAATAATTTAAATCCATCAGTGCACATACTGTCCGTTTTCATAGTTTCTCCAATAGGCAAACGGAGAGCCAGAAAGGCAGACAGACAGAGAAACCGGTCCATCATTCATTTATTATCCATCCATCAGTTTCCGTCTTGAATGAGGCCGTGTGCAACCTGAAATGGTTACTCTGCCTTCACAGTACTGAACAACACTTCTTGGTAATCGAAGAGAACCTCAAACATCCCTATTGTTTTCATCCTGTTTCCCCCACCCCACTTTCAAAATATGGAGATATTCCAACCGTGAGCATTGTCACACTCACAACAAATTGATAATGCAGCTGTTATCGGAATGAGCGCTAATTTATCATGAATTTTTAAGCTGAGAGTCTAACTCTGAACAATCTGTGACTGCAGTCCCCTGCTGTGTTAAATCTGTATCACTTTGAGCAAGCCTTTTGTAGCCATATCCTGGGGCCCGCAGTCTTCCCATACTTCGCCCATAGCGCAGGTCTTCTTTCCTGACAGATACTAGTCACCACTGCGAGCGAGCGAGATCGTCCTTGTCGGGTGCTTCGCTATAAATATATAATAAGATCAAGAAAACATTCAGCGATGGAATAGATCAGTCAAAGTAGAACAATATTAACATAACAGTAAAAAAAATTACATTTTCTTTACCTATCAAGAACAATCTAACTTCATTTCCAACATCATTCTCATCTTTCTTCGAATTTTTGCACAAACACTATCTATGACAAAAGGTAACTGGGAAAACATTCTCGGACCTAGGAACTTAGGGTAACATCGAGTCGGGTGCGTGTTCTGAATTCTTCATTTTTAACCTCAAAGTAGTTTTTTATTATAATGTTTCCTATGATTTTTATAACAAGTTTGGCCGCAACACGTTCTTCCCAGTGAGAACGATACATGAACTGGAAAAAGAAAAATGAAACGCTCCTCAGGAGCCAGCAAGAACGCAAGGCCACCAGCCACGAGGAAGATGATTTGTGCTGACACTAGATCGCTGGTGTGAGCTCGCGATCCTTGACCCGATCTTATGGCTGAATTACTATGGACTTCTTCCCCTCACAAGCTGAAAAAGCTCGAGCTGATATTCGAACTTTCGTCGATCTTTGCGATTCTTGTCGTAAAAAGATCGAGCCGAGTCGACTTTTCAAAATGAGGGATCGGCCCATCACAACCAAACTGTTGTCTAAAGCAAGTGTCGCTTAGTGTTTTACCGGGGCTGTTGAGTGAGCGCATGTTCATTAAACACGGCCCATTTCGCGACAGGTTGTTGTATGTTGTTTATTACTATGACATGGCAAATTTCCGAAATTAGGCATCCAAGCGACATGCAAATACAGTCGTAGTGTAATGACTGAAGCAACGCCACTTAATCAATATATCTTTAGCCTTCTGTTTACTGAAAAAAAGGAAAAAATATCAAGATCTTAGTGATTCTGTCTGCCTAGATTATACCACGTGTCAGAAGAATGCCATTCGGTAGATATTTTCGCTGTTTGAGCAGAAAAAAGAGGTCCAGTATAATTCTTCTCTTGTCTATACACCACAGTTGGGAGACAACGAAGCACGGCTATCAGGACCACTTTTGAAAAGTTCCGACCACCTTATTATAAACGAGTTCTACTATATGACATAACAGAGGTCTCAGGGAAAGACAGGATTGTCAGGGTATTTCATTAGAATGTCATAGTCTCTGAAAATCAGACATAATCAGACATAACTTTACTTGTAAGATCCATAAAGGGATTTATTTTCTTGTTGAATATTCTACCTATGGAGTATCTTCTCATGATATTCGAATATTTAGCCATGCAATTAAGATGACAACAAATAAATATTCTTAGTGTTCCTTTTTTCTGCCATCAGATATGAATTTGCTGCCCGTACATTGTAATGTCAATTATCTGCGCAAACCTAGGAAAAAAAGTTACCTTGAAAAAAAGTAACGTTTTCAAGGAATGCAAAAAGTAACATGGAAAAAAAGTAGAGTTACTTTTGTTTTACTTTCGGAGGGACTGTGTGCCAGGCAAAAAATAAGTAACATCATATGAATACAATAGGTTTGTACTCCCTTCAGTTAAAAACATGGTCATGAAATCATTTCTCTTGATATGAGTTGTCTTCGCTCGAGAGACCGTTATATACACTCCAGGAGCTCAGTCTTTTGTGGGACATCTTCCCCCCACGTCTCATCTGGTTACATAAGTGTTTGTTTAAGAATATAGTGCAAGAAACAGATGAAATACTCTTCTGAAAGAGCTTACACACTCTCTTGTCACTCCCACCCCCTCCCCCCCCTCCCCGACGCTCAACGAGAATTGAAATTCATCGACTAAGCTTTTTACTTGTAGGGAGTCACAAGCGCATTATATGAGGTAACATTTTCTCCCTAAAAACAGTTCTTAGGGTGGAAAAGAATGTAAGGTTACTTTTTCTCCCACGTTACTGTTTTTTTTTCCTAAGGCAGAAATTAACGATACTTTTTCCAGGTTACCTTTAATTCGGAACATCAAGTTTATGGGGTCTAAAACAATTTGTTTAGTGTCTGGCTACAATAGAATACCATTAGGTCATAATTTGTACGGATAAAAAGTAACTACTTTAAGATGCATGTGTACACTATGAAGATATTAAAAGAAAGATAGATCTAGAAAATATCTCGCTTGCTTTATTGTAGACAAACCGATATTTCGATTCAGTTAGCACGATTACTTGTGGAAGCTCTTCTACTTGAGCTGATCATTATTCTTTATTGGTGTTTAATTAAGAGGTCTGGTACGAAATTTGATCACTACTTTTTCGTTATCATTCTCATAATCATTGCTTTCCCACATCAAAACTGTGTGTGGGATATCATAATCATACTTATCCCTCTTAATAGCGTCACCTTTGTTGGAAATGGCAAATATATTCTGATGTTATTATTTTGGACAAAGAAGTCGCCATTTTGAATAGAACCGAAGCTTATAGTGCAGTGAAAGAGTATTATTACCCAGCACTTCCGTTGTTGTTTTTTTTCTCCATGAAATACAAACGAACTTGCAAGAACGATAAAATCATCCCACGGCTTGAGGCCGATCCACTGCACCTGGCTGAAATGGAGTTAATTAGATCTGCTTATTTCTTGTGTCCTTTCATCGGCAACTATGTTTGTAGAAATAATTTGTAAGAATAGGAGCAGTGTCTTCACCATTTTAGTCAAGAAAACCTACCTCTCCCATACATGACTCCAGTGAAAAAGGAGGTGTCCTGCAGCCGAACCACCGATCACAGCTACACACAACCACGGGTTCAACGCCATGAAAATAACCATCAGGCAAAACATTAGCGCCACCCGAATACTGTGAGCCAAGGTCGACAGGATGTTGTGAAGGGCTACCGTCATTTGACGTGATCTGTGATTGGGATAGAGGGGGTTGGGAACAAAGAAAAATGAAGACCAAGTGTCAATTCAAGTGATTAATATCATTTGAAAATATCTAAATACATAACATAACACTCTCATTTTATATATTATTCTGTAATATAATATAATATAATATAATATAATATAATATAATATAATAATGAGAAGAGAAGAGAAGAGAAGAGAAGAGAAGAGAAGAGAAGAGAAGAGAAGAGGAGGGTGTGGCATGCAATTTTCGGCTGCAGTAAACATTAAAACTGTCGTCCGTAAAGTTCTGTCAGCACAAGTGCCTTGAACCAGTATGAAAGCCACAAGCTTACTGGACTGTGCAAATGAACCTTATTCTCAGGGAAAAACGTTAAGCAAAGTGATTCATCTAATTACTTAAAGATATCTGGTTGCAATCAGCGCGCCAGTATGACTTTATTTCCTGTAGTGCTCTTGTCTGTTAGATCTATCCAAGTCCGAGTACTTGGGATTTGTGACACCAGCATGAAACTGTTTCTTGTGAACTTTATAAATTATAAACAAACAAACAAACACACACGCACGCACGCACGCACACACACACACACACACACACACACACACACACACGCACGCACGCACGCACGCACGCACACACACACACACACACACACACACATTATCTTTCAAGGGACTATAATTCTTAATCGAAGTAAGTCGAGAAGCGGGAAATGTGTCAGCTGTGGCCAAAGTTAGATTTAACTAACAAAGTCTTTGCTTTGTTACTTGTAAGTGCACAGTCACAAGTGACACCCGGGCACACGGACTGCACGCAGACAGTAAACAGACAAGCAGATAATAACACAGTTGTACAGATACAGGGTGTTTTAGGACAACATCAAAAAAATAGGTTTTGATATATTTGTTTCTCTAAAAGTAGAGCGTCAGTTTGACGGTCGGTGATTTCCAGTTATTTTTTCAAATAATCTTCCTGGTCCATATTTCGACGGATTTGTATTTCTGTATCAAACAAATTTCTCTGAAATGCATTTCACTCAAATAATACTCCTGAAAGTTTGCTTAGGTATCGTGCGAGTTATTCATGATTATTTTAAACACCCTGTATAAAACACGGTATATCTTACCTGATCCAAAAGGCAGGCCGTGCTCGCAACCGTTTGATTCCAGCCTCGAGAACTTCAGACATGACCGACAGGAAGAACACAACCAGGCATATGATAGGCAAACCTGATTGATTGATTGATTGGTTGGTTGGTTGATTGATTGATTAATTGATTGATAGATTGATTGATTGAGTGAGTGAGTGAGTGAGTGAGTGAGTGAGTGAGTGAGTGAGTGAGTGAGTGAGTGAGTGAGTGAGCGAGCGAGCGAGCGAGCGAGCGAGCGAGCGAGTGAGTGAGTGAGTGAGTGAGTGAGTGAGTGAGTGAGTGAGTGAGGGAGTGAGGGAGTGAATGAATGAGTGAAAAACAAAAGAAAAAGTGGAGACTATGGCGAATGAAAACTGAAGGGTGCATGTGGGAATGCAGAGCCTAGAGGACCTAAATCTCATTTCTGTCGCAGACCATCACTTCAAAATTCATGCTCCTTGAAAACCGTCACAGATAGGAGTATAGACAGCATGAGTCAGACAACAGTCTGTTATTCCTAGACCAAAATGGTCTGAATTCTGAATTCAGAATCGTGAACATGTAAAATAGACTATATAAAAATAAGATGTCTTATGACATCATGACAGCAAATGGTAATCTGCATAACATAACCAGAGCTAGTGAATTGACATCAGGTGGTGCATGCGGAGACTTGTTCCAGAAGAAGAGGGGGAAAGGAGAAAGAACTGATAGATGAAAATGTGTGTTGTAGGTGTAAGAGGGAGAGGTGGATTGATTGTAAGTGTGTGATGTTGTATGGGAATTATCGGGGTCTGTTTGTAGACAGCCGTTCCAGGAGGAAGGTTTGCCTCTGTGTTTTCCATAAACCGTGTTCAGTTTTGTAGTTTTGATGGTTGTTACGCAGCTGTTACCCTGAAACTTCTAAATGTACAAGCTTTACAGCCTCTTCTCTGGACACTTCTCTGGGGTGGGGGNGGGGGGGGGGGGGGGATTGGAAGAGCAGTGTTTGTTTTGGTTTTTTTTGTGTTAATTTCTCTTAGCCAATAATGTAGATGTAATTTTTCAAGCTTTTAAAGCAAAGAAGTTATACATTCTTCCCATTCATAAACTCTTAATATTTTTCCTAATATTAAAAAAACGTGTCCTGTTTACCAAAACTGAACCATGCAACTTTGGCGTAAGAACCTTTCAAAATGCACTGGAATCGGATAAATTGATATCCATAGATAGTATAGTATTGCGCTTTACATAAACAAATTTTAATACAGTTAAAATGTTAAACTACTTTCGCTATAGGTTTCTTGCACGTATCGATTGAAAGCTCCATTGATGTAGTCATGATTTCAAATTTACGGATAATTGACACCATTACACTTGATACAGAGATACATTACACTAGCAGACAATAACAAAGGGAAGGGCCTGATTCAGCTTGCGCATTTTGCATAATGCTTTCGTGATCAAGAATCTTTCTGTCTCCCCTTTCCCATCTTCATTAGCCCGAAATACCTGAGTATTCGCAAGCACACTCACACAGTTTCACTCCGACGTTCATAAGGTGTCACAAAAATTCTTCGCCTATTTTTTCGCTTGGTCTGTTTGTAGACCGCCGTTCCAGGAGGAAGGTTTGCTTCTGTGTTTTCCATAAACCATGTTCAGTTTTGTAGTTTTGATGGTTGTTACGCAGCTGTTACCCTGAAACTTCTAAATGTACAAGCTTTCCAGCCTCTACGCTGGACACTACCGTTTAAGAAATGACCTTACCGGGGAGGAAACCTTCCCTTCTCTGGTGTGTATGGGG
>JAWQUT010000028.1:2579270-2639332 GCA_033807755.1 Ellobium chinense
GGGGGGGGGAGAAAAACCTGTCCTTTATAAATCTTCGTCTCTCTGTAGACCCCTCCCTCTTCCCCTCTTTGGGAGAACAGCTCACCTGACGAGGACTGGGTGACGCCGCTCAACCAGCTATAAAAATGGATATCAAGGCCTGCGTCGTGATTATGGTCCGAGTTCATCTGAGGAAGAACCAGATAACGCAAATAAAGTGAAGGGACATAAGCATGAAAATTTCGTATGCAGGTTACGTTACGTAAGCAGTCATTTGATCCGAAACAGGTAATTTCGACGATAACATCCGAAAGAAATTGAAATTCCGCTGGGGAAGGGTGAAAACATGAAAAAAACTGAAATTTCAACTCCGTTTTATCTTTGTTTCATTACTGTACTTTGATGTATACACCGTTCATAAATGAGACAGCTTAATTCCAGTCGTTTTCCACACGATCAGTTTTTAACTATAGCTAACTGAAGATCAGTTTCCGTCCTTTAACCATTATATAATATTATGTCAACACTTTGTCTTAAAAAGAGAAAATAGTTGTTTTTTTCTTAGCGAGGGTTCAACGATGACATTGTATTTCACTTTGGTTGTGCAGGGAAGGCTATGCCCTAATCTTCTATAAACTATTAGGAAGAAACTTAGATGGTCTTCTTAGCTTGTTTGACTTTCCACATAATGTGTTGAAACAGGATGGAAATCAAAGTAACAAGAGATAATGAAAAACAACAGGGTGGAACAGTAACGTCGTAATGTCATATTTGTCAAGTAATCAAGGAGAGGTAAATGTGACTTCTTAAAAACAAAACAAAGCAAAAAGAAAATGAAATTCAAGCTTTGCTATAGCCTGCTTTTTTGTCATAATTTGATGATAAATCATTCATAAATGAGACAATGAGAATCTCAGATTGGTTTGCCTGTGTCTAATTATTGTGCTGAGAAATAACTTGTTTGAATCTTACAATTTGGCGGAAATATCTAAATAAATAAATCATAAATAGATCAATAGTGTGCCATCGTTCAGTTAGTAGCTATGTTTAACTATCTTTGTGTTTATTGTGTAAGGGACCTTTTGAGGTCATTGCTACCGGTAACACTTTTACTGATATCTGTTTTCTCATCAGCAGATATTGATGGACCTTTTGTAGGTAAATGTATTATATACATTTAGCAGCTGGCTGTGCATGCGATATAATATTTCAATAGTTCATATCTGAATTCCTATCCATCTCTGTTTTCCTACTGCTGTTAGCAGATTGACTTTACATCACATAACGTAATATATTAGTGCTAAAATCGGAATCGGTTAAACTAGTACCGACAATGCTAATCCGATAAAAACGCTTTATCCGAAAGATTTTTAAGTCTTTTGTAAATTCACTCTGCTTTGTACGTGAAAGAAGTAGCTTTTGTCCGATATGTTTCTACATTAATTCAGGCATCCGATATTTGCACTCAAAACCTAATCTTGGCTATTGGCAGTGACCTGAAGACATTGTAGTGAGGGCGTACTGTTTCCTTCGATAGTCTCTGTGTTGAGTTCTTATTGTTCTGTATTCGTTTGCCTCTGACGACGGGGAAGTTGGCAATACTTTTCTTCATTTCTGTTTTCTTTGGCATTAGGGCAGCGATTTTGTTTTCTCCGCGTGGTTAACCAGTGTTACTGGGGACTTCGTGATCTCATCAAACTTTTCAGTGCGGTAAATTCAGCTGTGGAGAAGGGAAACAATTCAAAGCCGACTTAACCGATGAAAAAAGACCGCGTGGTAGAGTCGGATTGGTGTTTGAGGTCCAAAGTCCAACATAAACCTGATTGTCGATAACTGGATATGACTGAGTCATCGTTTGTAGACGGCTAATTAAGACTGCTGTACGGAAACACAACAGGTGTACACTCGAAACACAATACCTACCTCCGAGGTACATCTCCGCTTAGAATGCTGTCGACATGAATTTGTCCAGCTACCGCACTTCACTCCACTTACGACAGCTTTCACAGTGTCCCACGTGGGAAGACTACAGCGCGTTGTCCGCCATTTTGAAGTCAAAGATAAGTGCTTATCTGACCACTTTTTTTTGCTACTGAAAATCTAAGGGGGTCAAATCACTAATAATGTCACGAAACATCAAGCAAACTGACAGTTGTGTCTTAAGAGCTGGCAACTCATCCACACATGAACAGCCCATCGGATCAGTACAACAGGTCAGCCGCTGGGACAAACATGGACCCATGATCAGTTGATTTTGATTAGTTTTGTAATCGATCGATTTATCGATTTGATGGTGTGATCGATTTTGATAGATTGATCGATTTCTATCGATCAAAATCAATCACTCGATCAAAACGAATAAGTCAATCAAAATGAACAACTCGATCAATATCGATCAATCTATTAAATCGCTCAATCGATCAAAATCAATCATTGTTCAAAATCAATTCACCAATTAAATCAATTGAAATTGATCAAAATCGATCAAGTTGATCACTCAATCAAAACTGATCTCTCGATAAAAATCGATCAATCGGTCAAATCCCATCAATCGATTGAAATCGCTCTTTCGATCAAACTCGATCCGTCTATATATATATATATTAAACGATCAGAATCGATAATGAGAATCAATCTTACTAAATCAACCGATCAATCGATCAGTCAATCTTCGATCACTAAATACATTAATCTGTCAATCATCATATTGATCTACCAACCAACCAACCAACCAACCAACCAACCAAGGAATTAGTCGATCAATCAATCAACCAATTAACCATCCATCCATCCATCCATCCATCCATCCGAGTCGCAATAGAACCAGAGCATGAAAGCAGAGTATCCAGGTATTACGTAGCTTCGGTTAAATAGGGGTCTGAGTAATTTGTATCACACTTGCACACTTCAATCTCATAACCAAACATTCAGACAGACAGACAGAAAGACGGTGACAACCAGCCATATGTGCCTACAGACTCTCTTCTCTCTCTCTCTCTCTCTCTCTCTCTCTCTCTCTCTCTCTCTCTCTCTCATACACAAACAAACACACACACGCACACACACACACACACACAAACACACACACACACACACAGACACACACACAGACACACACACACACACACACACACACACACACACACACACACACAATAAAACAAACGACACGTACATTCTCTCCTCAAATCCTTCATAAACATAATCATGACCACCACATCATCATCATCACTGATGTGGGCGTCATCTTCATTAAGCTGACAATTTGTGCCGGCGACAATTTGTGCTGTAACAAGTGCGGTACAAAATTGTTGCCGGCGATAATTTGTGCCTGGCGACAGTTCGCGCCGTAACAGACCTTCATCCTGTGAAGTTCGTCCTGCAGGATTCTGAAAACCCATGAGTCATTCAATTTCACCTCATCTCATTGTTCAATATTTCTCCATAACTCTTTTCACTTTCATCGCATTTTGTGGTGTTGCTTCACTAGAAGGTCGCCAAGGACTTGGAGGATCGCAAGTGTTTTAACAGTGACATTTGATTACTGTCCGTTCGACGGTGGTAAATGAGGGGGAAGCATCAAGAAATTGTCGCTTTATTTTACGCTGTCAGCGTATAGACTAGTTGCCCTTTCAGTTGGCGGGTCAGTGCTAGGTGTCTATGAGTGAATCAGCGAACATCTTCTTTTATCGAAACTTTACAAGCCTAGTGTATACATGCAGCATATCTAGTTAAAAATCGTCATAGTCAGATTTCTGGACCCATGATCTTAAAATCTAAAAGTCTAGATATATTATATGTGCTTCTGAACAGTCGTTTTTGTTACAAATGATTGTGGATGAATATTCTATGCATTTTCATAAGCTCTGATTGTTTAGTATATAGAGAAGATAATTGATCGGACAACTGCTATATTGTTGAATAAGAATGATAATAAAGTTCGAGTGCGAGTTTCGATGATTCGCAAAGGATTTCTTTATTATGGTCGGACCGATAAACTTTGTTATTATTGTGACTTTCAACAGCGCGAACAGAACATCTTGAAGATACAAAGTACATCGTAAATACGGGATCATTTTAGAGGTCCTTGGCGGAACTTGGAAAACAATCTTCAGCAGCAAAAGAGGAAGGAAACGCAATTCTGATTAAAACTTCTTGGAGGAGTGCATGTTTTTAAAGCTTTCTTGGTTTCTTTTTTTTTTTCAGTGCAAAAACATGAATATGCCGTTGTATCCGCCTATCAGAGCATGTTGTGGTGATGTATTGCAACAACAAAAGAAATTAATCATATTCTCGTGCTTTCAATCTTTTGCAGTTTTCTAGGTAAGTGTTTCAGGTAGCGCTACATTGCTAACATTATGTAGCATTACTGTAAATTCGAATATTTAGAACAAATCGAAGAATATCATCGGTAACCGGAAAAACTACAATCTGTCTTCAATGGTACAGTCTTATGGAAAATAAATGGCTCCGTTCAAATTTTTAGTGCGCTAGCAGGCATATTTACGGAGATTGCAGGAGATTAACGAATATTTTACATCATTTTCATTGCTATGATGTCATCACAACATGCTCTGATAGGAAGACACAACCTCACATTTGAGCCAGCGCCGGAGTGACCTACCCGATCTTTAAGATGTTCACAAAGCCACGTGCTTTGTTACAGAGCGTTATGTCCGCAATACTAAACACCTCTGTAACCGGGTGGCAAGGTATATAGTATTGTATTCTCTTACATTTAAGGGGGAAGAACTTGAGCTTAGTCTGATAATTGTTATGATGTGATATAATGTTACATAATTATTTTAGGTAAGTGTGTCACCAGGAAACTTTACCAAATTACTGTGAATGATCAATTATTAAAAGAAAGGCCGAAAAAAACCTGCGCTAGAAAATTTCTGTTCCTACCGGGGATCGAACCAGGGTCTCTCAGCTTGCAAGTCTGAACGTGTTACCACTACACTACAGGGACGCCAACTTCACAGCAATTTAATCCTTAAATACCTACTGCCTTCCACGAGCGAGCGTAGTGTTCACCCGTGACTCTAACACACTTCCCGACTGCTCACACCTTTCTAAGCCATCGCATCGGGAAGAATTTGAGATCTATTCTTCATTACTCTGCATAATCTTTATAACTTTTAATTGCAGTGAGTAAAATAATGATTGGTAGATCTAGACTGTTTTCCTTGAACAAATATGTGGCTTAGCGCAGTACTTCAATAGTGTATGATTGCTACTCCCGCAGGCATTCTCTAGCATAAAGAAAGTGTCTTTCAAGATATCAAAATGGTATTTCAGTTTATTCATACATTTAGCATCCCGAAAAAAAAAGTGCATTTATTCCACACAACTACCTGCATGTAATGTAAGTCATAAACATTGACGTTATTATAAGCAGCAGTTATAAAATCCTGAAAAAAGGCATCTTATACAGGATTTCATCGTACAAAATATGGTGAAGTATCAGTGAATGTTAAAACTTCTAAATACAGTGTCCGTGAATTATTGTTATCCAATGCACTTACCTTTCTTATAAAGAAAAAAATATATTTCCTTTCTTAATATTAAAAACAAAATGTCTGCAGCAATTTGACTTCTGTAAGATAGTTTAGGGTAAGTCCCATATGACAAGCAAAGTGCATAATTTTCCTGCCCAATATAATTAAATCGTTCGTGCCTTGAGAAATAGTTGCCAAGCCGTGACCAGTTTCTGTAATTTTCTATCAGAAAGATACACAGATAGAAATGATATGTGAGGATTAAAATTCTAACTCATACTTGTTGATTTCGTGTTTATTTTTGTTTCGCTCCGTTCCACATGACAGCGGGACGCAGTAGGCCTAAAGCAAAACATTGGTTCCGCTCTTTCTCTTCTCTAAAGCTGTAAGTTGCAATCTTTACCGAGAGTGCCGTCTCTGCTCCTTTTCCTCTGACTCATGCATACTCTTAAACATACGCTATCCGTTCGTTTGTGTCGGAAGGCAAACTCCACCTACAAATGGCCGTGGACAAAGCTCGACTCAGACGGATTTGCTGAACTTTTTTGTCGTTCTTCTTCTTGTTTAATTTTCTTTACCGTAGCAATTGTAGGTATAGGAACTTAGTGACCAGCAAAGTAGCTATGCAGTATGAAATGTTTCCCTCCTGAAATTTAGAAAAATAGCGCTCTGTAGAGAGGCGTGCAGTTGAATCCAAATTAGTAAATTGTCCCATCGTGTCTCTCCTCTCCTTTTATAATCTGGGTTGCCCCTCAAAGACGAACATTTAACCCGATGGATTAATGAGCTGTTGTGTGGTTTTGACACATCTGCATGAGTGCATAAGTGTGTGTGTTGGGGGTGGGGGGGGGAGGGGGGGGCTATTTCCCTAGTATGGATCTGTGTTACAATGAATTTCTTCCCGTTTCTCCCTTTCACCCCATCGCCTTTTCTTTTTTCTGTCTGTATCCCAAATCTCCCCTTCTCTCTCTCTCTCTCTCTCTCTCTCTCTCTCNCTCTCTCTCTCTCTCTCTCTCTCTCTCTCTCTCTCTCTCTCTCTCTCTCTTTCCCGCTCCGATTTCTCTCTCCTCTTTCCCACTGTCTTACTGGTTTGTTTGTTGGTCTGTCTGATTAGCGGTCCGTTTGTCTCTGCCCTTCTTTCATCGTTCATATTTTTTTTTCTTCACCGTCAGAGGTCGATTGTTATCGAGAAGCCGACAGCCCGAAATATACATTTGTATTGCTATATATATACTGTATATATAATTATACTATATCGAAGAGTCGATCACCAAAATGTACGTTTCGGAGCTGAAAGGAAAAGATTCCACAGCGTGAAACCAACAGTGCGAACACTATGGTGCTTTCGCCAAAAAGATGAAAGCCCAGGAATTTGCAGCACTGTGCCAAGTACAAGTAAAGCCCTCTCCCATGCAAACGTTTAGGTTTATTTCTCCACAGATTTCATCAAAATTGTTGTGTCAGTCAAAATTCGCTGTAGATCCAATATAACCTGTTCCATTTTTCTAAATTTGTATACATGCGCATAGATAGGGTTGTCAACCACTAGATTTTTTTTTTTGTCAACACCGATGTAGAAAATGGATTTTCCCAAATCTTTGTTAGGTTACTGGACAAGAACTTTGTCTTTGTTGCGAAGTTAGTCTTAATAGTCTGCCCATGTGAGGACGGCCAGATCGCTGTCTCTCGAGGGTATCTCGCATCGCCCAAGAAGCAAAATGAGTACTAGGTGGTTGGGAGTTGAGGATATATACGAGCATTCATTTTGAAATCACCGTTGAACATTTATTTATTGATCTCATCATTTTTTTTCCCTCTCAGGGATCCAGTGACCTCAGCTGTGGTCTGTTCTAATGCATTTGTCACTTCCCTGGCCAGTTTGGGTTAAATTAAGCAGCACTATTTTTGGTTAGAGGTTTGATAAGATAGGGGCTGCCAGTAAGTAACATCCTCTTCTCTTGAAATAGCCTGAGGCCTCAACTAGCTTTTCAAGGGGTTGGGTCAAACGTAGAAGAACAGCAAAAAAACTTTACTTGTCATGGGCTATTAAAAGTAATATATTTTGCTAGATCAGATGCTTATCTCCAGTACTGGTGAGTGGGAATAGCCAATGAAAATTAGGGCTGGAGTGACGGAAGTGGACAGTACATAGTAATACAGGCCTAGAGCAAAAAAAATGTGGGCGTGTGTAACCTTATGTAACATGATGGACCCCTGATATCAGACTGTCCGAGGGATCACAAAGACTGCAGATGTTCGTCCATCGCTGTCTTCCAGAATTAAGTAAACCTATCTATCCGACAGTTCTTTTCTTTTTTTTTTTGTCTTTGCCGATGACCGATCGTGTAAAAAAGGAAAAAGAAAGTGTAAGGCCAGAGAGGTGCCCACCAAGCCATAGTAAGAAAATATTTCTGATGGTTCAACACTGTGCCATGACTGCTTTGAGTACTCCCCGCCGCGCAGCCTGAAAATTTGAAAAAAAAACGGGAAAACATTTTGAGGTGCCGTACATGTATTTCTTTTTGCGAGAGGGGGATATGAAGATCTTCTGTTGCCTCGCCTTCCGAATAAAGCAAGTTTTCTTTTATCTATATAAACCTATTTAAATCAACTACCGTTCACATCTTAGTGGGACAATGAAGTCAACAGGCGTGTATAATAAAAGTTAATGTAAAACTTATAGTCTAGTGCTTGTTTTAGCAAAATGTTTGCAAACTGCAAGTCGAACTGGAGAGAATAGACTCCCACCTTGATATACAAGTTGATCGGAAGATCGTTAATTAAAAAACTGTTCCGCTGGGTGTGGAAATGACATACAGTTATCATTGTTAGAAATTCACGTATGGCAGATCAAAAGTTCAGAAATCAACAATGTTTTGCCCTTAGCACTGTGTGAACAAATGACGAAAAGCCTGAATAATTTTCTATCTAGCAGCAATTTTTCTAAATTTAGTTCTGGATCTCTTTATTAATGCATACTTTTATTCCAATTTTTGAAAAAATAACGATAAGGAAACTACATGCGTTTGAAGTATACCCATTGCCAGCTGGTTTCGTGCACAGACCAATGCATACAATAATATACCACAAGATTATTACAGTCGTGAGTGGCAAATATGAGGCTGCATGCAGTGTTATCATACGGGGAGGGTCGGTAAATTTCGGAAGCCGACGTTTGAAGCAGCCATTACTGATTTGCACTGAAGTTAACAATGATATACCTCTTCCGCAAGTTTCCGACACCAGCATTAATTTTATTGCTTTCTATGCTTTATTGCTTTCTCGTCAAGTGTTTGATGTTAAGTATATCTAAGTACCTCGGAGAAGTCTGGTGCTGACTTTTGTTACATGAAATGCTGATTTATTTAAGTTACAGCAGGCATGAAAAACACGGAGTGTACCTGAACACCTGTTGACCTGGAGCGCCACCTAGTGCATTCAAGGGAGTTAATTTCAGGAAAATGACCCATGTCAACCTGGTCTGCCCCTGTCTTTAGGTTACGTTACAGACCTGTAATTGTACTTTCACTTTGTGGTCCTACGACTTAGGGGGTATATTTCATCTCCCCATTTCCCTCTTTTGGCATGCCCTGCTTCCAGTAATAAGGGCTTCAGGGGGGAAATTTTGATATCATGGAAATCTGTGTCCATTTTACTTTATTTTACCAGGCACTATTTAGTCCTGGGCTGGAACTGCCAGCTCAAGGGTGTGCTCAGGCGGAAGAGGAGGGGTTTGGCATTGACCAGTGAAAAATGTAGGGTCTGTTTACAAATAGCAACCAAGCTCAAAATTTCAATGGGCTTGCTAGGGTTGGGTAAGTCTTAAAATTTGGGCCACATAATGAGCTTCAATCTGGTATGGGTCTGGGTGAAAGCTAAAACTTTGGGTTCAGAGGGCAGCTCAAAATGTTAATATAGCCCATAGAGGAAAAAAGGGTCCAATCCTATTACAGGTCTGTAACCTTTACCTTCGGGTAGCTTCAGTGATCTGTAAATTTGTAAACTTTAAACCTTCTAACACTGCTGTTTGCAACCACGGTAAGAGAGATGTTGTGGTTATCCGGAGTAAGCTAGTTTCCTAAAAATTTCCAGAAAAATGTTGTGATTCTCCGTAATCTACTGTGAAATCGCCTTGACCTCCACTTTATCTACAATCATTCTTATAGACTAAAGTCTAACATCAGTCTAACAAAATGGAGATATAATACATAGTAATATAGCTACAGATCATACATATTTTATCAAAACCGCGTTCCTGAAAATCGAAAATCATCCTGTTCTGTAATGATGTCGACCTCTGGACTTGGAATTTTCTTTTTGCTCACGTCGTAATAGGTTTCTTGTACGTCATCAGTGACGACGGGCACCGTAATAAAGCATTCATTACATATTTATTGGCAGGCAATGAAGATTTCAGAGGCCCACTTGCATGTAGACTTTATCTTTGGTAAGTATTTACTTTAGGGCATGTGTCCCGTTCCCATTAACACATTAACAGCGATATTATACACCCTAACCATAAATAGTAATCCGATACAATAAACATAAGATTTCGAACACTGAGCATTAAGACAGCATTCCTAACCTGACCCTGCCAACCATCAACAGACTGTGCAATACTCTGAACGTCCGGAAAATGTTTAGATTTGCAATGTTTTTTCCGCGAAATTTTAACAACAGACTGATAATCACAGTCTATGTATGCAAGAATGCATAATGATACAGAATGAAATAAAAATAAAATCTGAAAAGCCAAATAAATCAGCTCTAGGAACTCACCTCAACAGAATCAGATGTAGGTTATTTTAATAATAAAGCCTTTCCTGCATAAAACTACACGGTAGCAGAAAAAAACAACAACCACATGGGGTTTCCACTGTGAATAAAAATAATAATATTAATTATTAAAGTTGTCAGGTTTGAAGTGGCTTGCTCAGACTAACATCCACACTTGCTATGACAGTCAGTCAACCTAACAGAGCATGGCAAAAGAATACTGTGCCACGTTATTTCGTGGAGAGAGCAGCGTCCTGCATGGGCGAAGATATGAATCATGACGAGAAGAAGACTGGGGACGAAACGGGAGAAAGAAATGCATCAAGAATGCCAGCTTTCCACGACTTACAAAACTTACCGGATGCTATTGATCATTGATACTAATGTTGTTGCTGGTGCATTTCACTCTAAAGCTTAATGGGCTAGGGGATCCCACTGCTCTCCTTCTCAACCCTTCCCACCTTCTCCTTTTCCCCATCCCTCAACCGTTCTGAAAATATTTCGCCGCCTGTCTCACCCGCTAATATAGGACAGTGCAGAGTCTCTTTCTCCCTATCCCCTTCCCTCTCTTTCCTGTACATTTGATACATCCGCTATCAGAATATGTCTAGCAAAGGCAGATCGCATTACCATGGTTACTTATTTGCTGCGTGCCAAGATTTTCCGCTTACATGGATATCGCTCTTATCGCTGCAGGCTAAAACAGTAATACAGAAAAAAAACCGGTTGTTTGATTATATCAAAGAAATGTAATTCAGTTTTTCATTTTCATGAAATTGGCATTCTAAGGACAAAAATATCTATCTGCAGAAAAGAGCAAGTTTAGAATCAAATTATGACTGGAGCAGGTCTGGCCACGAGGCAGATCGGGCCATCGAAAATATCTATATCGTATTTTTCTGACTTTTCGTTTCCGCACAAGCCGAACTACTGCAAAAAATGTACCTTGTGTAGTCCTCTAGATTCTCGCTTGACTATTTAACGGAGTATCTTTTCGATCATTGTATTTTTTATTCCTTGCCATTCTCACATCATTTAACATGTTACGGTTGGCGCTGCTGCTGAATGTTATTGGAGTGAATAATATATAAGACTTCGAAGTTATACAAGTTAGACCTGCCCCGGGGTTTCAGATCCTGCCCCATTGTTAATAATGGATGCTATTGGCGACATCTGTAGTTACTGCTGTGACGACACTTTGAGGCCGCTAGTCCGAGTCTCCCAAAAGCGCGGTATCTGCGGGATGAGGAAGACTACGACCAGTGTCCGAACGGGGGGCTTGGCTGATGGCAAGGCCTAGCTCAAGATCTCCACACATACCTCCACGAGGTGGCAACTGGAAACGATCAGCGCCCCTGGTTAGTGTTACCGGACGTGATCGGCAAAATGTGTTGGGGCTCTATGCCACAGACACAGGCCAACCGGCCCTCGGGGCAACGTGTCTAGGTCCTCGCAGATGGCCGAAGGGTCTTGCTTGACCGATCTGCGGTCGGAATCGAGTCTGCCGTCTCGCCATCATGGGCGAGGGGGACATAGGGACAACGACACAGTTGAGGCATGTGTTTCGAGCGCTTAGGGCCATACATGCCCGACGGCGTAACGACCGTGCCAGTTATTTGATGGGCTCGTGCAGGGGTTGTACGAACCATCACATCCTTTCCTATCTGGTGGGCGAGCTCTACCCCAGGCGGTCCGACTGCCATAGACAGGAGGACCACCGTCTCTCAAAGGGTATCTCGCAACAGTCCAAAGCAAGTTGAGTGCCCAGTGGTAGAGTGGCCAGGCCCCGGCAGCAGGGGTGAGCCGAAGGGACACCAGCCTGGGCTGCCCTGGGGATACCGAATAGGGAGGGTGTTCATCCAGTGAGCAGTCCGCCACCCTGCTCTCTTGCAACAGCAAACCGGTCCGGGATCTTTATCTTTTTTCTTTACCCTATGGACCGATCGAGTCACAGCTACCGCACGCAGGCCCCATACCATTGGCAACGATGGTGACAGCGTGGCAACTCCAGTACGTCATGGATTCCTTTGTAATTTCAGCTTTGTGATTGTGCTCGCTCGTAGCCTTGGACCCTTCTGGAGAACGGGGGCTTTCCGCAGAGCCACCGATTTTAGGGCGGGTGGCCCTCCATTCCCACATCCCTTTGAACGCAGATTACCCTCGTGGAGTGGCGAGTCGGGGTAGCCAGCTAGGACCTCATTGCACCCAGAGGCCCGAAAGTAGGCCCAGTCATTGGCCTGCCGGCAATGGTGATCCTAAGCGGGGATAAGCTACGACTCCACGCCCCCATTTCATTGGTCCGGAGCTTACTACCCAACTGGCCTTAGGAGTTCATTTTATGCCGCTTTGCAACTCTCGGGTTCCCCCTCCTCAGTTTTTTGGAGGGGTGTCTTGGCGAACTCGGCGGGCTGTGGATTTTTCCACTCGAAATGCTCAGATACCAGGCGAAATCTGTAGTGACAGTGACAGTTAGCCACACGTATTGAACTGTCTCGTGCATGCAAGTAATCATGCGACTGCACCGCCTCAGAGGCTCTTCTCTACCTCCTGGAAGAGACTCCCATATCTACAGTATCTAGACTAAATCTAAAAGCACCTTACTTAGGTACAGATAGCCTGTAAAATGTAGATTTGACACGCCATCACTTTCCTACATTAGGTATTAAGATGCCAAGGTATTTTTCACTGTTGGCTATATTAGGTTTTAAAAATACTTTCCAAATAGACTATGTTATATAGCTCTTCCTCCAAATTTTGACACTAAGAAAAATGCACCTGAACCAGTTGGCTTTTGAGAACTTAGGCAGTGAAGCAGACAACCTAATATTTTAGGTCTTTTCACCCAGTAAACGGGGTAACCTTACCCACCTAGCAACAACCACAAATTTTATACTTGAGTGACTAAACCTCACTTATTCTGAGTCTACACATATATTTGCACCCATCTAAGCCTTTGAAATTAAAATCCAACTCCTCCCCCCNCCCCCCCCCCCCCCCTTTACCCGTGGCAAATTTTCGGATTTTATAGGGACTATTTAAAATTGCATACCAAAATGGCAGGTGCTATTGGCATCTTCATACCTGTAGAAAACGGCGGATCTAGGTGGGCGAAGGGCCAGTTGCCATTTTTTTTTTTTTTTTAGATGGCGCATCGGAGTTGGTTAGTGACGGGTTATTCTTTCTTTCCAGGGAAATATCGTTATTTTCTCTAAATGTTAATATTTATTCGGATACTTTCCTTGCCCGCTTTAAATACAATTCCTATTGGAGGGTAGGTTCCCTATCTCCCAAATTCAAAAGCCCCCAGTTAGTACGTTGCTAGTTTGGATAGTTAGGGCAAAAGCAATTTTATATAATATGACTAAAGGGCTTGTAACAAAATAGTAAATCTCATCTCTTGATAAAGTCTAACTGATTATCCTCGAATTGAAAATTAAATACAGCAGCAGCGGCAACATTTAGAAATGAGCGGCCGAAGCAAGGGAAAAGAAGGCTATAATTTGATAACATTATCAAAACTGAATCATTTAGCCCATCGTTTCGTAAATTTTATATACCGTTATCCAAAAGCTGGCCTTTCAGAGATATTCATTGGTGTATAATTATACAGCATGGTCTTCATAACGTGATACCTTACTGATGGCGTGTTTCCCATGACGAATCTCTGCTTGATGATTTTGGCATGGTGCTTGAATATCATCCTAGGGGTAGATCCACAGCTGTCGTCTTTATGTGACTGAAGGCACGGTTTAAACAATTTGGAATGAGTGGTCCGCCTTGTGAGTATCTTTCAAATCCGATTCCAAAAGTGCTCACGCCACGTTATCTTTAAAATGAGGTGAAGGTGTCCATAAGCTTCACCTTTCAGTTTGTCTATGAACTGCCCTGATCCAAACATTAACTCCTCCCCATGTCTCCCCGCTTCCCCACCCCTCTCTCTCTCTCTCTTTTTCTCTCTCTCTCTCCGTTTCCTTTGTTTCCTCTAGTTAAAGTTACAAGATCAAAATCCGCTTTGCATAACACAGTAAATGTTCATTGTGACTAAAACTGTTGTAATTTAGATATTGTCGTTCAAGTTTGACTCTTTCTCAAACAAACTGACCATGAAAGTAACGGGTTAATATATGTGTACAGTAGGACAAGTGTCTGTTTACTCAGGAAAGTGTACTTGAATGCACAATACATTATTATATTTTTCATTTTAAGTTAATGTTTGCTTAATGAAGTAGGCCTACATACTTCAGCCATACCCCAGTGCAAGTAGAACAGAGGACTTCTTATAGACAGGGAGCAGTTTTCACGATCATATTACATCCCTGACATCTTGTTCAATCGCTTTGTTGCCTATGATCAGAAAACATTATGCTTATTGTTGTACACCAGATACAAGGTATTGTTGCTGAGACTCAGCTACTTTTGATTACCAAGACAGTAGTTCTATTACATGTAAACAGGGAGGAATAGTGCATAAGGCTATGTTTAGGGTACTTACATTTCATGTTTAACAATAAGGATTTCTTGAAGTCTCTGAAACCCATGTTCCGTCTGCACAAATGCGAGTGAACAGAAATTGTGCTTCAAAATGATAACATTTTCTGGCAGAAACTTTAAAATAAACCCTGGTCAGAAAAGTGGTAGACATGTTGTCAAAGAAAAAAGTTCATACTAAGTGATTCCTGTATGCCATCGACAGCCTGAAAATTTTTAACACATTGTCACCAAAATCAACTCTATAGCTAGGTTGCACCATTGAGCTTAATAGTAACAGTATGTTGGATGCATTTTCACCTCTATCGACTGGAATTCTAGCAGTAGCTCAGGTAAATAATGTTTTAAAACAATACACATACTAACTTTATCTTCTGTCAACAATACGGAGAGCAAGAACAAACATTTGAATGCATTTGTTAGCAGGAAAGAAATTTTGATTACAACAGATCACTCACATGATTATAGAACCTAAATGTATTTTATAGGATTTCAATTTAATCAGCATTTTGGGATGATGTCAAACACCATGCATATTTAACCCTACCAGTCTAAAGTATTCTGATGGTATAAAAGATTCTACATATGTACAAAGAAAAGACAAAAAAAAAAAAAAGGTGAGAAAAATCAAGACCAGAAGAAGGTAGGCAGGTAACACCACGCCCAAAAACTTTATTCTCAGGGCATAGAAATCAGTTGATAACTAAGATAACTGAAAGGTACTATTTCAGATCAGGATATTGAATGCATCCAGTTCCAGATATTTAAGAATATAGTGATGAATACCGGTATGAGGTTTTTATGAGCAAATCTTGAGATTACTTTCCATTTTGATCAACAGTGGTTGCATACAGATGTAAAGAGAGCTAGTGATTCCATAAGAGTCTAAGTGATATCTATTTGACTGATGAAATTCTTTCAAACTTACATTTGAAATCTTTATCATCACATGTGAAATGTTGTGATGTGATTATATCATATATTTCATCCTAAACAGATTTAGATTGATGTCTGGTTGACAAGTGACAGTTCAATAATGCCACAGTATGTAGCACTTCTCTCTTCTTCCCTCACCAAAATTTTATCTAGTGTGGAAGAAGATGTCCAGTAGAACATAAGCTTTATTGGTAATTTGAAAAGTAGAGCTACCTTTTCCTTTGATTAGTACTGAATTTGACAACATATGCTAGGGATAATAACAAAGGATTTCATGATACTTCTACTATTCCTAGACATGTCCCTTTTTCGTTAGACAATGTTAGTCTCACATTTTCGAAATCTCATTCTTGCTACCCACATCGAAGTGGGTCGTGTGTCAATGACATGGCTTTCTGTAGTTTGGGAAATATTTCATGAAAATACATTGAGCATGCGAAAGTCTGTGTATATATATGCAAGTAGGCTTTTATTAATGGCAATGTGTATGGGATGGTATACATTAGATTTAAGTCATTATTGTAATATTTGTGTATGTGAATGCTTGTGATAGAGTTTTTAGTGTGTACACCTGTAAAGTGCTTAGAGTCTATAATTTTTAAAGGGAAAAGTGCTCAATAAATGAACTTTATTATTACTATTACTATTACTATTATTATTAAAGATAAAACTTACAACAGAATGTAACAGATTTCATAACCTGTAATAACAGATGCTCTGACAAGAACACATATACAACACACTGAAGCATGTAACTATACTGCCACTTTACTTGCATCAAAACCAGATCACAAAATCTCTATTTTTAAAGATAATGATTCATCCAATTACACTTACAATCGTGAAAGTCAGGCTGATACAGATAAAAATAATAACCATTGAACTGACGCATACAACCTGTGGCATGGGTGCACTGATGTAAAAATATTAGTCATTGAATAATGACATCAGAGGTTAGGTGTTACTTTAAAGTCAACAGTCATGAAATGCAAATATCATTTTTTGTTGACTACAGGGTTCAGAAATTTCGGTATGGAGAAACTTATTTGCACTAAAACAGTAGGCAATTCACACAAATGTCAACTGAAAACTCATTGAAACATTGACCCATGAGTCAATTTATTAAGACTGCCCATAGACTGAAATCAAATGGGTCAAATTAGCTCTTTCCCTACTTCGAGCGGCTCGGGCCAGAGATCATGGCAAGACCTCGAGCTGGAAAATGCGGTTCGGTAAATTCACATACTATATACATCATATACACAATACCAATACATAAATAAACATTTTCTTCTTCTTATATGATTCATTGATATATAATTTGCATGCTTTATTTGCTCTGGGCCGCTGTAGCAAAGGATTTATGTACTGTAAGTGTGGATAAAAAACTGGGTCATGAAATTGGCCGTGTCTTGAGATGACCTGCTATGGGGATAAGGTCAAGTAGTGAAAGAGTTAAATAAAAATATTTGCACAATTTAGATTTCCAGCTTCCAAATTTCACAAATCAGTTAAGCTGATAAGATATTCTTCAGTGCATTCTATATAAACAATAATGGACCAAAGCATGTCTTGTACAGTGAAAACAGCATAATCAGACATAACTAAATCATCCCAGGAGATTATGATGATTCTTGAGGAACAAAATTTTCACTGATAATCTGGGCAATTTGGAAAGACATATCTGTAACATCCAGACTAATTTTATTGTAAATTGTTACTATCATGCTGAATTTACAATTTCCATTTGGTTTGCCTGCCTACTAAATATGCAAATGTAAATGGAGGAACATCTGCAACATTCATACTAACATTTTGTGTCAGAGGAACTGGATGAATGAACATTTCCATTCCACTGCTGAAAGTCTTAACATCATGTTACCAGTATTACCACCTTGGAAGGATAAATGCGTCTCTTCTAAAGCACCACTAATTATGTAAAGGCAAACACTGACGAGTGAATGGAAAACTAATAGCTTAATGTTTTCCGAGTGAACTAAGAATGATGTGAATGCCATTTGAAACAAAAAATTACAGCCGACATTTCTGTTTACCATAAACGTTTAGAAATTTCAGTATTGAGAAACATATTTGTACTAAACAATAGGCTGTAATTCACACAAATGTCGACTGAAAACTCATGGAAACACTATAAATTTCATTCATCACTAATTTCCATGTCATACTGTCTGATGGGTCCTTTTCCTAGCCAGTCACAAAAGCACAAGACACATAACAGCAATGCATGTTCATCCTTCCCTGGCATTGGCAATCGTCTTTCCGAGGTGTAGAAAATTCAGATGTCACCTGCCCACAAAATGTATCGAAACTGCGACAGAACATGTCTTTGATGACTAGGCAAGTCATTGATTAGTCATTCATGAGCCTCCAGTTCAACAATCCCTATTGCATGAATACTGCAATTTGGTTTGGCGATGTCCATCAGCTGGACTCTGCCATTAATAAATGATCATGTAAACCCAATCTCACAATGGTTTTGATCACAAAATGTGTAGCAACAGATCACTTAGGCATCACTGATTTTATAAATTTTATTTTATCTTTTTCGAAAAGCTCATACTATTTCAACAATCTGACTGACAAAATACTTGCAGATGATTAATTTTTTTTGTCTTATTATGTAAAGCCCACACAAATAGAGGGTTGTGTATGCTAACAATATGCTATCCTTTCTGTTAGTTGGCATGCCTATATTCGGAGATGTGTCAGCTTCTCAACTTTGTTTAGGAATTTGTTAGACTTTTGGGGATTGACCCTGGCCTCTAACCATCAGCACAGACCCTGAGTAGAATCCAATGACATTGCATAAACCTAATTTTAACTTATAGCATCCTTCGGCTGCCTGGCATTGGCACCGCCTGTCATCTAACTGCTCGACTTCCTTCATATAGGACACTCTACGTAGAGCTTGGAATGCGATAAGGCACGTGATTTGAGAAGACAAAACACAAGTGAGAGTCTAGGGAGTATACTTAGTTGCTTATTCTTCCTTCTCCTGTCCCTAATTCTAACCCAAACTCTTAAGTGTAAGAATCCTGATATTCTGCCTGTAAAATCTGTCAGAGTTCTGTTGTGAAGAAGAGTGCAATGCAGTGTTGTATGCAAAAATGCAGCCCTCTATTTTGAAAGGAGAGAGAAAAAATAGCTCTTGAATAATTTGCAAATACTATGCATTCTAGACCAGACAAAAATGAACAATGTTAACAATATGCTTGGCTTACCGAAAATTTGCATTCACTTTAGCTCGGCTAATTATGATGCAAAGGGGATGCCATTTCTATTTTTGTCAAAAAATTTTTTTACCCACCACCTATGAGACCAGATGTATTGATAATGACGCATGGAGGTGTTTGCAAAACAAACTATTCTCTAAAAACTTAGAGGATGTTTTGATGTCTGAAACTCATGAAATGAATGGGTTCAGAACAAAACAAAGTTGCATTCCAAATTCTGTTGATTTGAGCTGAGGTGTCCCTTCACTGTCCGAGAAAGAGGAGGAAGGCAACCAAACTCATCCCACTTCTTTATATATACCATCTTATAGTAAAATCATCATGATGACACCATGAGTCCTCTTGCCTCGTCAGGCAGTGGTGGGGTTTCCCAAGACTGTGTTTTTGACAATTTAAAACTTCACTTTTGCCAATTTAAAACAAAATTAATGAGGGCGGCCTGGCTAACAAAACCTGAAAGAAAAAGGATTGTCTGTGGAGCAAAAAATTTCATACAATTCTGGACAGGAATATGCAAGCTGTATATGGCCTTTCAAAAATCAAGTGAAATTTTCTTTTTAACTCACTGACGACGTTTCCCGTTACATAAACGGGACGGGCCGCGAGTTACCAGAGACGTTTCCCGGTGCCCCAACGGGATGAGCATTTAGAATTTTTTTCCGTCTAAGTCGTTCCCGTTGGAGTCCCGGGAAACGTTGTTTCCGCTATCTTAGCCATTTGTTTCGGTTCCTGCCGAGTTTCCCGGAAGTAGGAGTAACGTGAAAACAAGCGAGGTAACTCTAGCGAGCACCAGTCTTGCCTGAACGTTCAAAATGACGACCAGAAGCAGAAGCAAGAAGAGGAGATTTTCAGAGCCTTATACGTTCAAATAAAGTGTTACAGGTAGGAATATGGTCTTCCTGCATTGTCCTGTCATACTTACATTCACTCAAACCACAATAACTATAAAGAAACAGCATTTATTATTTTTTACAAAATTTTATTTGAGGTCACCGCAAGTCACCTGGGAGGTGAAAAAATCAGGGATTTTCAAAAAATCATAATTCAAAAAGTTATGCATCTAAAGCTTTGCTGTTTAGTTTGCTGTGTAGGAGATTTATTAATGAACTAGTTTGCAAAATTTCATTGAGTTTGGATGATTAGGACACTCACAATGATTTTTTGAAATCACCCTGAAAACGCTCAGTCTCCAGTGGTTGCAAAATTCCACAACCCTCAGTCCTCAGTGAGTTAATGTAGCTAATGATGTATGCAGCCTCACGGCCCACCCCTATTTTCCAGACTATAGGCTGTATAACATATATTAAGAGAGGCAGATATGTTCTGGGCTAAGTTCTAAGCCTTTATAGATGACTTCCCCCCCACCAAAATTCAATATATAGGGCCACCACTTGTGCCCACTTAGTACACCACAAGATCACTGTGTTGCCTGTTTTTTAAGGTTTTTGAATCAAACTGACTTCATTTCATATACTCGAGTACCAATATTGTAGGAAGGAAAGAAGACCTAGAAACTTTGTATCTATACATAGAACAGAATAATAGAATACCTGCAACTTATTAAAGTCATTTTCAAAATACTGAATGAGCTAGGAAATACTGTTTATGACATGCACCCGAACTACCTGCCACTATCAAAGGAAAAGTAATAAAAGCCTGTATATTTACTCCAGGCATCTAAATGAAAAATCCTCTAATGAGGAAAACTCCTAACTGACAGGCAGTCTGATGTGTCCCATATCTTGATTCTTGCCGTCTTTACACCAAATAGAGAAACTAAATTAAAAAACAAAAAGCTTTAACCATGCAGCTGGCCTCAGGTGAAGAGCCCATTTGTGAATTTTGTTTTCCCTTCAGCTTGACAGATTTGCATCATTTGAACAGTTAGTTGTCAAGTACTATTAGTGGCCAGGATGATGTTTTCAGGTTTCTGTGTAAAAGTGTGAGGCCTAAAGTTTGGCATAATAGATGCTTTTTTAAATTGTGCAATGTCTGCTACAAAAAAAATATGAAAATAAAATCAACATTTTCATCTTTCATCACCATGATTTATCAACTAATCATCAGTACACCCACACCCACACTCACACCCACACAGACATATGCCTTCTTTAAACTCCATGTCTGCCTGTCTCTGTCTTTTGCATACAAGTTACCCTAAAGTGCAGTTCAATGCTAAACTTAATGAAGCTTTTTAGTATCTATATCTCAAGTATAACTCCCATATGCAGCAGGCTATATGTTATATAACACTTCTACAGTGTTCAACTATCATTACTCACTGTCCACATGATAAAAACCTTACAAAGCTGAGCCCTTCCCCAAACCTGGATGAGGAGATGTGCTTGCTGATGGGGATAGGAGAAATGCAACTCATAAACTGTCTACAGGATAGCAAGAACTATCATATGCATACTGGTCAGCAAACTTGCTAATCATCTAAATTATCAAAGACATTAATTTGCATTTCTAAAAGCAAAAGTAGTGAAATAATTTCAAGTATATGTGACCTGCTTTGGGAGATAAATCAGTTTTGTCTTATCTGTACATCCTTCCCTGTAAAATTTCCTAAAGTCAGCTAGTTTTTCACACATGATAAAATCTGCCAAAGGATTAGGAGATCTGACATATGCATTCAGTGGGTGTGATGGATAAGGGGGTTTGTGGCCCAACTGGCTCTAATCAATTTTTCATATTTAGAAATGGAATTTGGGTCTAATTATTTGTGATGAGGTGAAGTGAGGCCAGAACTCCAGAACTCCACTTATTAAAAAAAGGAACTGCTAAAAATTTGCTTTATGATGTTCTGTCATGTCTTATCATCAATGTCATGACCTCTTAATGGAGCGAAAGACTAGGAGCAGCATTGAAAAGATAGATATTCTTATATTAGACAGACTACTTTACTTAATGCCAGCTGTTTGCCACTTCTTCAGCATTCCCCGTATGCTTTATATGACATCAGTTTTAAACATTTTTGGTCCTTGCAATTAAAGGGTAGAGATATAAAAAAAAAACAATAATGATAACACAGCATAAAATAGTGCAAAGACCAGCTAACTGTATATTCACGTAAAGGAAGGGATCTTTGTCACATTACAAACAGATATATTGCATAATTTTAATTAAATTCTTTATTTCTGTCCCTTTAGATGTACACCTAAGCATGCTGAACATATAATCCAGCATGCTAGTAAATGACAGGCTTTAGAGCATGCATCTGGTCATTTATCACACTAAATAAGTAATTCTGTGGGTCAGCTGAAGACCTTGTCTGAACCACATCTTTCATAGGGATATGCTGATCTGACATCACTGACAGAGGAAACACAAAGGAAGAGATTCAGGTTCTATGAAATGCGCTTCTGTCTACTTCAATCATACTGGAATTGTTGTAAAAGGCATTCCTTTTTATCCATAAAAACAAAAATATTTGTCAGGTACCTGTGATTTTACTTTGGATTCCTCTGTTCATCCTTAGTTTGGTAATTTCTATGTCCAGAGAAATATCAAATAAATAGAGTGAACCTGAATCAGTATGAGCATAAATGAAGATCATACAACGTAAATATTTTATCAGTCTGTCAGGACAAGTCCCTAAATACTGCCATGAGTTTAGCCCTCCTTCTGATACAAGCTCTTCACTTTCTCTACAGATGTCTCCCATGACTGTTCCCAATGTTTCTCTGACAACAGTAACTGCTCTTTCTCTTTTTCAATCTTCTGCAGAATTCGTTCAAAATGTTCTTTGTAGTCCTAAAAGGAAAAGAAACAGAAATGGAGAATTAATGTGAGCACCTTAAAAATGTAGCAATTTCACATGTTTAAACACTGCCTTCACGTGTAATGGTAAGAGAAAAGCTCAGTTAGATGTTCATAATGACCAATATGTATAAGATGAAAAGCCCATGGGACTTGCTATTTGAGGAGACTTAACCTGGCCCAGAGGAAAGTTGTTTTTCAAAACCCAAGAAAATATAACCAACAAGGTAATAATCACAAAAGAAATTTGCACTCCAACTTTTCTTCCATCATTAGAAATTTTGTAACATTTATGTGTACCATCATAAACTTGTCACAATTTAAATAGAGGATCTGTAATGAGTGTTTGTTTGATATCAGATTTATGTAATGAGGTATACATTTATCCTATTCGCTCGCCAAAGGCTCACGAATAAGATAAATGTATGGCGAATTTCATAAATCTGATATCAAACAAACTTGAGTTTCAGATCCTTTTTATCATACAAACTCTAACTCATAAAAAATGAACTTTTAATCATGAAAAGGATCCTGAACTGACCTTCACTCTGTTTAAGACACATCAAACACAAATGAACTGAATGAACAAACACAGTTGTGGGATACAAAGTAGATCCAAACAGCTGACAATCATCCATAAAACTTTAGACCACAGAAACACTGACATTTCAGGTACTTTTAATTCAAATGCTTTACTGAACTGAAACTGAAACTGAAACGTGAAAAGAACAATGACAAGTGATAAGAAAGAGAGATAGATTGAAAGATTTTTTTTTTGTTTTTGTTCAAATCTAGACCCAGCCCTGAAAATAGTTACAAAAGAAATGACGTCACATATTCATACACATAAAGGTTTCCAAACAATGTATTCGTAAGCAGATCAAATTTATGTAAAGTGTGACATACCAAAAATTATTACACATTTTTATTGCACCGGAAATAGGCCCTGTATATATGATAAAGTGATTTCATAATCAACCTATACTATCAGCACTAATGCTAGTGCCAATAAACCAATTTTGTAAAAATTTCCAGTCTTGTTTTATACCATTTTCTTAGTCATATGGGAAGTAGTGGGCTAAGCTGACGTTGAGTGAAGAGATTTTTTAAATGTTCAATCTGAACATTTCTCTAAATTTCAGTGTAAAAGAGTAATGTAGAATGAACAAAGGTAAAAGGTGAGTAAGATCTTCCTAATTTCTCAGAAATATGCCCCAAAAATGCCTCAATCTTAAACTACTGGATACTGGATGTATCTATCTGTTCTTTTTTACATTTATATCTCTCAATATGCATAGGTGGAGTGAAGTAAAAACAAATGAAGAGAACATAAAACTGTAGTAAACTTGTGGTAGAATGTAAAAGCCACATATTGTGATTTATGTAACAAGTTCTGACTCCAAATTTATTGGAAGCCAGATAAAGTACAGCAATGCCTCCGAAAAATTTGACTTGAGGTCCAAACAGAAAGGATTGAGAGAAACATTTAGATAAACAAACCATTTCCAACAAATGACTGAAATGTGATGACTCTATTACAACCTTTGGAAGGTGAAGGGGGTTGATTATGTGAGTGATTCTCTAATTGTTAAAAATAGCCTTTATTAATCTTAATTTTTCTACTCTGAAATGACCTTTATGATGCTGTGATAGACTGTATTCTACTGTCCAGTCGCTACATTTGAATGTGGCAACAGAAGATATAGGCATCTCCTTACAGAAAGCTGTGCACTGCAGTAAAATTCTGCACCCAATGGCAGCTGGTCAGCCGACAGACAACATGTGAAATGGTCATTATCTGTAGTAATGGTCACATAGCCAGCGGCAGGCTGGACCCAGTGTGCCGTGCGCTACGAGTCTTTACAGGGAAGTGTTGAAAAATTTCAAGATTTACAAATGGTTGCCATGGAAATGCCCCAATCTTGAATTTGTTAGTATGAAAGTGGCTACTTTCAAATCCTACCTAGCATGCCAAATTTCGCTGAAACATTCTGAAAACTTGCATCCATGCCTCTCAATACAATACTAATTGTCTCAAGAATCAGATTTTGATTAAATGGATTCAGTTTTTTCATTTAAAAATGTCTAAAAGTAGTGTGAAGCTGACAAACCTTTTTTTCTCCCTAATTTTGTATCTTAAAAACTACATATAAGATATGACTACAAAATTCAATATGGGAGGGCCTCAGGAGTGCTGGAAGGATAATACACACAAAATTTCATTCCAGTTGAATGAGAAAAAAAACTAGATAGGTTCTTAGTGACTGAAAATGAAATTTTGAGAAAATCACTTTTGAAGTTTCATTTCTTAAAAGTAAAGCTGCAAAAATGTTTTGCAAGAATTCTCACCTCCAAATGTCCCTATTACTATAGATAATCGACCGATTGAAGTAATGCAGACAAGAATTTCATTCATTCAATCAACTAAAATTTGGTTTCATATATATTTTTCATACAGACACGTGGCTAACCTTCCATAAAGATATGGAGTACATCAAAATCCACATTTTCAAAGAAAAATCATATTTCACCCTCATATCATCCTTCTTAAAAATCTCTAAAATTAGCTCAGATTTGGCTGCTACTCAGAAAAAAAAAGCTGAGGAAGACACGCGAATGTCAAAAACAAATCACCTCATAGGCTTTATCTCTGGCTTTCACAGCAGCAGAGTGCGCCAGAGTGGTCTTACGTGTAGGCACAGTCGGAGTAACCTGAAGTTTGCTGGGTCGACCCTCAAGGACAAACTGATTACTTGGAACACCTGAAACATATAAAAGATGCAATTTACTCCAATTTTTCTTCACGCAAAAAATCTCAAGAATGAATTTCTCTTTCGTGGAACTTTTTAAAATCACCATACAAATTTATTGTCAATGCTGAGAAACTTTCATTTTTGTCATACATAAATAAAGTGTATGATTTAAGCTCCAAGGTCACTCAAACCAGCACGAAGCTTTCAGGTACTACATAATTATGGGATAAGTATGGACAAATTTTGTTCAAAGCTGAATTCCTGCTATGCAATATTTAATGTAATCTCCAAGCACAGCACAAGGGAAGGAGGACTGTAACACTTCTTGCTAACCCAAAAGTCTGCAGATTTGAAGGTCTCATGAAAATCATTTGCCAAATCAGATTATTTTACTAAAAATGAAGACGGATTTTGGATGGGGATTTTTCCTTTGATGTAAACTGGATTTTGTAAAGACCACTTTGTTACATGACATCTACTGTACAAAATTTATCAGTGGAAGACGCATAAGATCTTCTCATGTCACAATTAAAATTCAGAAATATGTTCGTAGTGCCTTATTTTGATGGACGCTCTTGCTGAGATGTGGCAAATAAAGGTGGAGATCCAAATAGGTTTTAAAGAATTTCCTGATATTGTCTGACAAGGCATTGTCATGAATATTTTGGCAAAGACACGCACTCTGCAGAGAGTCCTTTTGGTTTCCTTATGAAACTTGTCATACAAAACAGGTCACAGAATATTCTCACCAATCCAGTTAGCTTTGCCTCTGGGTAATGCATCTTTATCTTCCTCATCCTCAAGAGGTTCCCCAGCATTTTTACGTCTAATCAGCTCACTTGTTGGGTATCGCTTGGCTTCAACCCCTACAATGAAGTTTTGAGAACTTGCTGAAGTCACAATTGCAACAATAAGAGCACACAACAATATTGCAACATGATATGTTTTGGTGATGGAAGACAAAAGACGATTAGGAGATCTTGTCTCGGTGGGACATGAGTGGTGGTGACCCCAAAAATGTTGGTAACTTATCGTATTTGTTTTATGCTTTCATCAAATGAAAGAATTATTGTCACGATTACAGTGGTCAGTATTCAATAACAAGTAGTAGAACATTTATGTTGTCCTTATTACATGTCAGTTTTATAAGGTACAATTTAATGGTATGGCTGAGTGCAAGTGTCTGCTTCACCGGCTGTCGTGGGTATTCATGCCCCACAGAGGTTTGCAAATTCTTATAACTTTTGAACTCCATATTTTATGTATCCCTCAAGTTCCTAATTAGCTTCACTTTGATATATGTGGCATATTAAAAAATTGAAAAATAAAAGAATAATCGTGTGTTGATTTTTCACTATGTCTTTAAGGCTGTCATGTGGCATACAGGTACCCAAACTTTTATAGACAGATTATTCAATGCTGCGAGTTAGCTGTCGTGGGACAAGCAGCTGTTCATACCGTGTCAACTGAAATTCGATAATTAGTGGCATTTTGGTAGTTATCTGGGCTTAGCATACCATCAAAACAACATGCTATGGTATTGTGTCTGTAGGTTCTTTATTTAAATTAAAGTAAATACGACGCTAAACTTGCTAGATATGATGTTTACTGATAAAAGTGACTATATTATACGGCAGTATAAAATAATATGATGCTTACGGGTAGAAGGTTAGGTTCAAGACTGAAGTTTTGAGACAGGATAAAGGACAATTTTAATTAGATACCTCCAGTTAGCACAACATCTTCTATAGAGGACGCGTGAGGTGGTAACTTTTCAAAATTCAGTCAAATGCAGAAAAAAATTCACATGCAAAATATTGTGGAAAAGAGAATCACCTTTCTAATAATATATTTTAAAAAAGTCTAATAAAATGCTTACTTAAATTTTTGGTTGCAGCAAAAATGTGCGCAAAATGAATGCAAACAAATTTCATCATCATTCAACATACGTAACATTACAATGAAAAATAGTACTGCACGTTTTCCTCAATCTGTTTCAGGAATAAGAAAATAGTTTTTGATGAGAGCATGAATTATTCCAGGCATGATCATCCTACAAAAACAAAAGACTGCCATGAGCCTTTGGAAGGAATGTTAGTCTAAATTCTATCCTCCTCTCTCAAGGCATAGCCACATCTTCATTTCAAAGTTCCAAAAAACAAGCTGATCTATTGGAAAAATATTGATGTGGATCTTATTCTCTGTGCTGTGCTGCACTTCTGAACCTATTTAATAAAGCCTGTCCTCTATGAAGCTTGTGAAGGGTGGAGGGGGTGGGGGAATAAGAGTTGAAATCAGGAAAATGGGGCGCCAAATCAATGTCCAAAAATCTGCTGATGAGACGCTGTCCAGACTTGTCCTTCAACCATGCAAGAGTGACATTTGTGGTGTGAGGTATAGCTCCATCCTGCTGAAACCATTGACAATCACAATGAAAATGGTGCTATCCTAATGCAATCCAGAACTGCTTGAGCATGTCAATGCAACATTCTTTGTTCATCGTCATCGTTCTGGAGCCAGGTCGCAGCTGCTAAAGACTATCTAGGCTGTACATTTCTGTGATTGTAAAGGTCTTTCAAGTATATATGGTGGTGGCTGACCGGCCCAAGAGATACTTCTTATTTAAAAATTTGATGTAGCTGGTTACCATGCAATCCGCTTCATCTGAAAACTTGACGTCATCAATCCACCCTGGTTTGTTTCCCATTTTGGTATGAAACCAATTACACATTAGCAATGTCACGATTGGCATCAATGTCAAGATCACTGAGTTTATGTTTAAAGGAAAGCTGGAGCGTCATACAGACCATGTTAATTCATGTGATACCCTATTATTTCGATAAAACAGTCTTTCAAGTTTCTGTAAACATGATATGATGTCTTTGCCTGTCCGTGACAACACAGGGTTACATTACGCTAAGTCCGAATTCTTACACCCATGGCACCCATGGCGCACATAGCGGCTATAAACTTACGTCAAATACGTTCTGGCCGCACGGCCAAGCTGTCTAGCCAGTGCTCTGCAGACAGATGATAACACATGGGTGTGAATCTTAATTCCACTGTAAGCAGCAGCTATGTCAAACAAAATCATGCTGAGGCAATAGAAATGCACAATACTTTACCTGACTTACACGGTCAAACTTTACTTTTAAATTTGGATGACTAGAACCTGAATTGGAAGCTGAATAATACATTGTCAGTAAGAGGTGTTTGTAGTTGCTGAAACTTCAGTGGCATCATCATTTTTGTCACAAGCTGCTGCTGCTTGGGCAAGGGGAATAATTTTAGATGCAAGAGCAAAGGCTGGTCACTCTAGCTCCCCTGAGTGCATCTACACACGTGCATGGTAACTGAACGATGTCTTATTCAATGAAAGTGGCTCGGTGGGCACCACAGATAATTTTCTGAGGAAAAAAGTACTGGAAAACAGAAAATTATTCTTGACATGTGTGTTCACCTTTAATTTTAATGTTGTACGAGACAACTCTAAATCATGCAACAGAATTGGTCGGAGACTCACTAGTGGTGTTTACAGGGGTGACCTGCACTCTTCGTCTCATGGATATTCCCAGGCTTGTATTCTGCAAACTCATTCATAAGCCTGATGTGTTGTTCGGACCTAGCGTGTCTTGGACTCCGTGTGACCGATGGCTGAGGTTTCAAATGCTTCTATTCTCCCTGAAGTTTTTCAGTCATGTGTAGGCCTACATTCCGCATTTCTTCAGACCTTTTTGATTGTGAAGCCCAAACCTGGTGTTAACATTAACAATCATTTGCTTCAATTATCTTGTTGTAAGGTTCTTCAACAGCAAAAAGCTTTCGACTGATCTGACCATGGCATCTTTAAAAAGAGAAAAAAAATATCAGTATTTCTGTTTCCAATACCCGTAGAAGAACGTTGATGGTGCAAACATAAAAGTGTGGAAACAGATCATTCCAAGAACGTATATAATATGAATGTAAAGCACTGAGTTCAATGTTGACACCCATACAGTTTTGATTTTTTTTTTAGTAGATATCGTATAGTCAACTAAATTCATTGAGTTGATAGACTTATGACTCAGGTGTTGACCCCTGTAATTTGAAGGTTATTACTGTTCACTATGGATGACATTGGTATCATTTTTTATTGTCTCAGCCTGTACACGTCTATCAGAAACATCGGCAGAAAGACAATAAGCAATAATTACTGTCATAAATCATTCACAATGCTTTTAAACGTGGTAATTTTCATTTTCTCACAGACATGGCTGTGGACTGACTAATACGTCAAAAATACATTTTTTTACTCTTTTGGACAGTCTCAGCTATGTAATTTTAAAAATCTAATGTGAATTTCAGCTCATCCTTAAGCACTTCATAAGTCAACTGCCGGTCGAAATTCATGATATGACTGAGCATAGACAGCCCTTGACTGAAGAAACAATACCAGACGACAGAAAATGCCTATCTTGTCTATTAGCGAGCCTGTGATCATGCTTCTTCCCCATCTAAGATCAAATAAATGGACATGTGATGATTACGATGAAAAGGAAGAGGCAGGAAAGCGAACACTGCACAAACGATGACGTTAATGAAAATGATGGTGATAATGACAAGAGAAAAGGTGACGAAAGATATAAAAAGTATGGGACACATAGTGCCCACAAAAGCCATAACGCAGCTTTCCCGTTTTCTGTTATATAAAGAGTATGGGGCACTGTATGCCCCACAATAGCCGTAATGCAGATTTTCTATTTTCTGCTGTATAAGGAGTATGGGGCATTGTACGCCCCACGACGGACTTACTAGGAAGTATTTTTATCGACAGCCGGTGAAGGTCAAGAATGCTGATTATTCATATCCAGGTTATAAAGGAAGAGTGAGTGTTACCACACATGAGAGCCCCATTACTTCATCACATGCCCATTCAGCAGTGTGTTTATTGCACAACATCACAAAAATGAGTGAAAACTGTTGGTCTACACTGCACCAGGTGTGTGCTATTATCAGGGTAGATAGTAAGACCAGAGGAGTTCACTTGGAATTTGGATAAATTAACAAACACATTCACAAATCTCCAAGCTGTAATTACTTTCTTCAGATGTGAAGAAACTAACAACTGTGCTTTTAATTGGCATTTAAGACATGAGAAATGCATCATAGAAGAGATTATATACATGTATTAGCATTTACGGGGTGTCACAGAAAAAACGCGACACCCCATTTTCGCCATATCTCTAAGAATTTTCAATTAAATATGAGGAAATTTTGTGACAATCAATATCTATTTATGCATGACCACTGATGAAATTTTCATAAAGATCAAGGGAAAATTTTAAGAGTAGTAACAATTTGCAAAAGGCAACTGAGAATGAAAATTTCAAAAATTTTGAGAGTCCCCCATCTGATATCACAATTAAGAGACATTGTATAGCAAACAAACTAAATGACCAAGTACAGGTACACATAGGCTTCTGTCCAAGGAAATCCAAAGTGATTGTCCTTGAAAGTCTTTACTTTGACTTCATCAAGATATGTGCATGCATTCATGTGTGTTTGCACATGCACTGTTCATCTTATGAGAGGACAAGACAGCCAGGAATCATCATCATCTATGTAAATATGTGTGAACAGTAAAGCCTCGTTGTTATATATCTTTATTGCTCTGGAGTCTCCCTGTGAATGACACTTATCAGATAATGTTTTGTTTTACTGCAACTACCCTACCAGCATCTTATCAGTGCAATAAACTGACTCCTACAGCTGCTGCCCCCTGTATCACCTGGTGCTAAACATTCTAAATATGAAAAATCTGCCAGTGAATTTTGTGCTGTCCAGGAATGGCAAGGTTTGAAAGCGAGACTTTTCTGATATACATATTTGAAAAATGTATGTTATCATTAAAATGCTTCCACAATAACCGCTTCTTCAGGCAGCCCCTGTTTAAAAGTGATTCAATATTTTTGCATAAAAGTCATATAGTTGTTACATGCATGTTCAGTTCTTTCAATATGTGTGAAACATTTTATGATTTTATGCCTATTGTAAGTTAGACAGACAGTTTTACAACCTATGCTTATCACTAATGGAACCAGACTGCCACGTGCTTCGCCAGATGAGTGCAGGTAACTTGACCCTTACGTATCCCTCTAGCCAGGATGAGTGAAAGCAATTAACTAAGTGATCCAATCTGAAACCCCCATGTTTTAACATCTCAAAGACTTTTTTCACTTTTTGTTACAAAAAAGGTATGTATCGTGTTCCTGTAACCAGCATATGTACAAAGATACCTGTAAAAGTAAGAATTGAAACTGACGGGTAACTCAAGCAGTTTCTGAGATTACATGTATAATAATATAAAATTGCACAAATTATGTAAAAAATACAGTTCAAGAAAAATCCATTTATTAATTCTATGAGCACAAACTTTTCTAACATTTGAAGTAATTTACAAATAACACCCAAAAAAACCCCACTGCCTATTCAAATCCTCCAGCCAGCTCAACAAGATATGCCTGTGATTGTTTATTTTATCACAGATCACAAAAATTTTGGTGTCATAATTTCAGTATCTGAAGATTTAAGGACACACCTAACTGTGTAATACAATAAAAGAGTGCACACCTCTTATTCACATCATTAACTGGATTAATAAATCTGGTATTTCCAAAATTTTTCATTATCCTGCAACCAAAGAAAAAAATTGAAGTTTTGCAATAACAACATTATTTTAATGAATTAAGATAGACAAAACAATACACTTACGTCCTTTGTCCACATCATCAATGACAAGCATGCCATCATATTGTTGCAGCTGAAGCTCTGCTGTTTTGATCAATCTGTCGAGGAAAGCCTTGGAATGTTCCAGTAAACATTCCTGTGAAATGAAAAGAGCCAGTTAGGAAAGTTTTCATGAGCAATATTTAGTCCATTGGTTATGAAAAGGCCCACATAAGGCATTTGTTACAGTTAGGATATGATCGAATCTTCTAAAAATCATTATACAGTGAAGCACTGATACATGATAATGCATACACCTCAGGACCAACCTAAAGAGTACTTATTAACAGAAATAATCATTAACCATACACATACCCTTATAAAGATGAACAATGAAAATGACAGAAGTCTAAACTTTTGCCAGAACAGGAATTAAATCAGCCATAGCCAGGAACAACAGTATACTTGAATCCAGATGGTAAAAGCTCTTCTCTTTGCCACTAAAGTCTAATGGATCTAACTCCTCCTTCCCTGCCTTCATAAACAAGAAAAACTTTCACTTCTAACTTTTTTTTTCACTTTTCTCTATTCTTTTCTTTTAGCTGTGACCCTCTTACTGGCTCTCTCTTCTTTCTCCTTTTCCCTTCCCCTTCTCTCTCTATCTGCCCCTGGGATGCTACTTCCACAAATCCACTGCACTTTGACTTTGTGAGTCAACTGGTCAGCTGGTCAGCTGGTGCAGAAATAAATGTCCCAACGTACTAACCATGTGTAAATAAGGATCTCAGATGGACACCATACTTATTAAGTTTAGTGCATATTAGTTGAATTACTAGGAATAAAGAGAAGAAAAATCAGGACAAACAAATATTGTACTCAGTATTCCTGTTGATGTACAAAGGATGTTCTTATTAAGTGTGTTCCATGCTCTCTTATTATCCACTGGATTGGTTTCATTTTGGTATCAAAATAAAAGGGCTTATTCAGCAAAATTTAAACACAACAGCAACTCATCTTGCCAAATTTTGGATTTCTGGTCTTTTCTGACATGAAGGATCTCATTCAATCATAAATACTATCAAAATTATTGAATGAAATGGAGGGTTTGTCTCTCTTTTTTTTTTTGGGGGGGGGGGGGGNNNNGGGGGGGGGTTTAACTCTGTACCCATCTCCATTCCCCACATTCCATGTGAAAAGCACACCTGTCTTTCCACTGTCTGTTTTCCTACTAGCTCTGTGTACTCGCGATGCCTTTCACCTTCCACAACACACAAGGCAGCTAGATCATCGGTATGATGAGGGTGACCCAGGGTTGGACGCAGCTCATTTTGATTTGACTCCTGTGAAGCAGTGGATATATAACAGATGCAACAATGTATAGTTTAGTGGGTGATGACAATGTGCTCAAAATATGTAGGGGAACAGGACACATAAGAATTGGGCAAATAATTACCAAAACCAAACACAAAAAGCTTGTCTTAATATGGCTGTACCACCAAATTGCATGGTTTGAGTTAGTTTATATCCACATAGCAGTGAACCTGAATTGCATGGTGCATATTCAGTATGTGTCTCACAAGTAAAACACTGATGTAGACAAGAGCTTTGCTGAAATATAGACCAGACAAGAAATTTTAAAATGCCCAAAATGTTCGGACTACAGTTCTTCTTCAGGGGCAAACAATAAAAATGGAAAGACAAGACATATAGAACAACACGAGAGCACGATATATAGGGGATATGGAACCGGCGGGCAGGAGTAGCTGGGGAGCATAGACGATAAGAAGGATTTTAAGAAACATTTCCAAACTTAAACACCGAAAAAAAACCCATTCCAATCTTTGTCTTGAAGAAGTTACAGCCCTTTCTAACCTTAAAAGTAGAAGTGATATTGTCATTAAGCTGGCAGTTAAGGGAGGAGCCGTGGTTGTCTGGTCGCATCCTCTCCCTCTGGCCAAAGCTGAAAAACAATTGTCTGACACCCATGACTACATTCCTTTACCTAACTCTGAACTTCATCACGACATTGCCTCCGTTACACGTGTAGTGAGAAGGGCAATCCAAACAGGTGATTTGCCTTCCTCAGCCAGACTTCTCAACATCTCGCAACCGAAACCTATTCTATATGCTAAATCTTCCTTAAAATCCTTCTTATCGTCTGTGCTCCCTGGCTACTCCTGCCCGCAGGTTCCTTATCCCCTAAATATATCGTGCTCTTGTGTTGTTCTATTGGTCTTGTCTTTTCAGTTCTATTGCTTGCCCCTGATGAAGGACTGTAGTCCGAAAATTTTGGGCATTTTAAAATTTCTCGTCTGGTCTATACTTGTAGTTGATAAAAAATTTTTAGTTAATTTAATTCAGCCTTTGACGGGTCTCCACACTGTCTTACATTGCCTTATTTCCCATCAGGCAGTTCAATTTTTCTTTTTCATTTTCTATTTGCTGAAATACTTAGAAGTTCCACAGGTGAGTCACCTATACCCATACCATATCAAATGATCATTGTACTTTCTCCCTCTAGAAAAAAACAATAGAACAACCGAAGATGATCTGCAAGAATGCATTGCTATGGATGATAATGAAAGCACATGAAAAGTACCAAAGATAGATGTAATATCAAGATTCAGGAAATTACTGTCATGTTCAAAACTGGAAAGAAAGAATAGTTTTTCTTAAAGATTGGACTCATTTTAATCAAACCACGATCACTAAACATTTTCTAACGCTGTTACAATAATATACCATGTAACTTTCTGTTGAAAAAAATGTAGAGGAAAGAGTCAAGCTCAAATATACTCATCTTTCCATTCAAACACCAAATATGGAAATACATATTGAATACACACCGTGCAATTCAAGAACATTACTATTCAGGTATCAACTAACAATCTGTTTCAGTTCAGATCATGCTCTAGTGATCAAACTAAATGTTTTAATCTATGAAATAACCTTATCAACATCCTGCTTACAACCACTTTTTCGCCTAAAAATCTTAGTCTCTCTCTATCTATAGTGAATTTTTTTTTAATCGTTTCTTTTCCAAGGACACTTTTCTACTGAAAAATATGGGTCTTACAGCAATTATTTTATTAGATGTTGTCAAAATGAATGTGTCATAAATTATTATAGGTTGCAGGTAAGTCACTCGAACTGACTCTTCCCATCGCTCTATTAGCAACATCATAATTACAAAGCATGTTTAATTTCTCTACTTATCTTTCCTTTCCATCCTTGATTGTTGTCTAAGATCCATACCAGCCTAAATCCCACTTTTCTTGTCTTCCAAGCACAGAATATTAGCCCAAGACTACTATGTAATGAACAAAATCATTTGCCTAGTCTTTCAGCAAGTAACATAGGTTTGATAGGCTGGTAACATAAACAAGATAATATGATATGCAGTATGAGGTGACAAATCTATATAAGCCCTCTAATAAAATGCATGCTCGACATTTTTCTTTTTTTCTTTTTCTAACATGGAAATTTTGAAAAGTGCATCACTAATTTGATAGCAGCCAACAGTAGCCTAGTCTGTGTAATCTCAAATGAAACATGAAAGCTTGCAAAAAGAATGGACCAATGTCTTCAAATATTACACACTGCAACACCAATGTTTCTTTCTCCCACTATGCTTTGTCTGATATGTGATATTTTCTTTTCTCTTCTCCTTGTAGTAGTGATACAAAAGAATAGGACAGAAATGCTGACCCGTCTTCCAGCGAGTTGGTCAAGTGTGGACTGAAATCTAGTGGTCAGCTCTCCTTGTGCGTCCTGTGACCGCTGAATCTCTTCTCGAAGTAGGTCATCAATCACTGAGCTTGGAACATGAGCAGAGAGCTGCTCTAGCCTAGTAAGCTGACCACGAAATTCTGAAAACACCAAAAGTGACTGGTCACTTTTCTGTAGCCACATTGCCATGACACTTTTTTTTTGAGTATGTGAGGAGTAAATTAAGGACAAGTCATTGCGCACTACTGGAGAATGCACTATAATGAATGCACTATAATGTTGCCTTCAGCCTTCTTGAGAACATCACAATTTTGACACAGAAAAATATGTATCAATTTCTCTCTGCTTTCTTGTGTTTCCATCACCAAAAAGCTTGCGAATTTCAGGTCAGAGCATTTTCATTCTCCTTCTATTTCCTCTAGGGTTTCTTGGCAATTTGGCGAGCCAGTGGGCAGGAACTTTCCATCACTGGCTTTATAAATAAATGAGAGCCACTGTTACTACACTTCCATGTGGGCACGGTCTGATGAAATAAAAGTAAAGCCCACGCAAGCAAACAAAACAAAGACAATCTAACTCTGCACTATGACTGCGGTAGAAATGATGATAATGAATAACATTTGCCAAGATACACTGATATGATGAAAACCTTGGCTTCAGGCATGTAGACAATTCTGCGTAGACCAATGCATGGCAATTCAAAATACATGTACATTTAAGGGAAAGTAAAAATGCGTACATAATAAATACATTTCTTCTGTATTGATGTGAATCCTGAAAGGATTAGTCAAAGTTTATGAATCTCATAATGAGGGTTGGCGCAAAAACCATCCCTAGGATAATGCATCCACCAGTACAAGTTCTAATGCGCATCCCAACACTAGCGCAATGATCTCAACCTAGATGCAATCATCAGATGCAGCTGGCACAGGGAAAAGTTAGGATGCAGTCCAAAAATGCACAGTCTGATAGACAAAACTATATTTAGGTGATGAGGTTAGGTGAAGCCAATCACTGTCTACGTTTAGTTTTAGAATCTCACTTCTGGGAAGGAAATTATGCTCGATTAAGTACCAAGTGGCTAAAGCAGACAACACCTTATTCTATACAGCAGAGAATGTTTGTGGGATCCAAACTTATGCATTCAAGAACAATGCTGACAATTACTTCACACATAAATACTCATTCATATTTGAGAAATAAAAGACAGTTCAGTTCAGTGACATAATATAACTAATACTGAAGAAAGAGTCCACACAATCCTTATCAGTCTGAGATTTACTTATGCAAATTTCCCCTTCATAAGATGTAATATGGACAACAGAAAGGCAGGCATTACTCAGGACTATCAGATATCTGCCCTGATTTGTGTCTCCTGTACTTGAGTAATACTGAGAGGCCTGCTGCTGTTTAAGTTCTTTGTTCTCTCTTTATTTGGAAGCATGCCTGTCTTATTTTTGCTTCTATATACTGTATGTCCAAAACAATACTAACATCCATATCATAACATAATAACTACCCACAATCCTCCACCACACAGCATATTCCCTTCCTTCACTTAAACCCACCTTGTAAGCACTGGTTATGATATTCATCAGCTTGGTAATAATATGACTGCATCTTCTGAGATATTATGTCAGCACATTGATCAAATGTTTCTTGAAGGGCTTGGGGTCGTGTGACAGGTCTTGTGCCTTTCTGCTTGTAAAACACCTGATGAAGAAGACTCACTTTAATAAGAAACACACTAACAGGAGACTCTCTTTCCTAGACAACAAAACACAAAACAAGAATTTTAAGAGAAATGTTTGTTTCATGTTCTTGTGAAATATGCATTTTGGCCCATACTTTCCAACATACTGTGCCCCATATAGACCAAACATCATCATGCTGTTGTATCAAGCAGTTCTAGTAATCACCATTTTGTTGCCTAAGAAAGGCATTATCATGAATTCAGATCACACTTATGTTGTTTGCATTTAGTAACAGATGTTATGATATTAGGATGGTCCTGAAATAACTTATTACACATGCCCTTTCACTAGCTACATTAAAAAGAATGGGTGGGTAAACTTTATGGCAAGGTTTCTGGCCTTGCCTATGTGCTGCATGCCCTGGGTAGAAATAATATGAAACAGTGGAAAACAGACATATGAGTGGCAGCAGTACTAGAGAGCTCTACCAGTAAATAAATGAGCAATAATTCCCCTATCACACAGAGGCACCTATAACACAATGGAACTCTCCCAGCGGCGGCAAGTCATTAAGTGCACTTTGTACAATGTAAGGTAAAATTTAACTCAGAGCATAAAGAAATCATAACTGATTTCTAAAACTACAGTGATCAAACAAAACATAGAGACCATATTTGCTCACTGAATTTCTTCATCTTTCAGCCTTATGTTATCCTCTTAGTACAACTATGTATCTTTGCAAGGATGATTTTTTATTTTTTTTTTAGTAATCTAGCATTTCTATTCTCTTTTCTTTCTGGGTCCATGGCTTTTAAAAAGTAAAAAAATTGGTAATTGGCTCTTAAAGAGCCAAATCAGGCAAAAATGGTATGGTCTAATAGATCACCAACCTCTCTTCAGCAAAAGAAAAAAAAAACCTCAGGAAGTCATGCATAGAAAAGATCTTGCTTTAAAAGAAACAACTCATCAGAGCGGGTAAGCAATTTTTTCTCTCACTGAGAATATGGGAGTGCTGATCTATGAGACAGTGTATAGGCTCTCAAATTACTCGGCTAATACTGACAGGATCATATTGCCAATGCTTGTAAATGGCTCATAGGTGAAATAGGAAGGAGGTGATTTTTTAATATTATAGAAAACATTGATCATTAATTAGATTGTGCTAGACAAACAGATAACATGTGGTAATCTCAGATTCACAGATTATATGTATGCAATGCCCTGGGACATAATCTAGATTTAGATTTAAGTTGTTATCTACAAAAATATTGGGGGGGAGGGGAGTGGAGGGTGGGGGGTTGCGCGCACAGATAATTTTGGATGTCACAGGCCGACACTGGATATACTGATGAAAGTACATAAAAATAATAATTTGTATGACAATAATTTTGTATGATCAAATAGGAACTACAGCTTCATTCTGACTGAATGCTACTTGTTTGTTATGAGTGCATAATTTGAGCATAGAAAAAAACTAAACATGCTGTCTCAAAATGGTGTCTAGAAACATGATTTAAATAAAAGAAAAAAAAAGGCAGTGGAACTGCTAACAAGTTTACATCTTCACTCGTCATGCCCAGACCATTATGGATGGTATATTGGTGGTCAAAATATCATTTAACAAATGACGGAACAGATATGATAAATTAGACATGCATCATTATTGACAATAAAGTACAAAAATATAAATACACAGTCTAGTTCAAAAACATAAAAGAGTGGAGCCTGCACAGACCATGTGGAAAAAAAAATTAGACTAGCTTATATCAGTAACTAATATATTTCCTTGTAGGTCCAAAACATGCTTAAACACACCTCAGCAGTTGCTAGGAGACCATCTAGTGCATCTTTAAGAGTGCGTTGTATGACTGCCAAAAAGTGTTTCTCCTCCAAATCTCCATCATTTCCATCCTCTGTCTTTTCCCCAAAGACCATATTTTTCTTGTCAAACTTGACTGGCTTGCTGGTGCGTCTAACTCTGATGAAATGTAAGAAAACTGTGTAAAAGAGAGTGAGTGTGGCTGATACTTTCGAGAGCAGAAAAGAAATGGCAAACACACTTGAAAGTCAAGGCCAAGGCCACATAATAACTACCTATGGAGACAACTACAAAAACAGGTCAAACTGTTAAAATCATTACATAAATGTTCTTAATCTGGCTGCTTCTGAGAAATAGGTGGTTTGGCTCAATAAAGATAGGTTCTTTTAGCCCCACTGTACACACACAGAAGTTTATTTCTTATATAAACTATGATGTCAAAATGTATGAAATGCCAGAGTGAAGCAGCTAACAAAAGGTTAAGAGGGAATATACAGCTGAACAAAGATAATTCAAATTCTACAGGGCCTCCTCACCTTGTTCAAGCTTGCTGAATTTTGAGGACTATGTGGAGCATTTGTAGAGTGAAATAAAATTGGGTCTTCTTAAAGTTCTGTTTGAAGAAAATGATTTCAACTTACAAGTATTCAAGCTATTCATGACTGATTGTATGTTTCACAAACAAAAATTACGTGCTTTAGCTGGGAAATCAGGCCTATATACTTGATTGTCATTGCCTTGTTAGCTAAGATATTATCCCACAAAATTATATGCTGGGGGGCTCAAAAAAATGTGATGAGGAAATATGCATAGGTTTTGAGTGATGATATGCACATAATAATAAAATATAAATTTGCATGTACACACCCTGATTGTGATCTTCTAGGCATGATTTCTCCTTGTGAAGCTGGCCCCTTGCGAGTACTTCTGCTGCCATCACTAACTTTGCTAGAAGCTTGTGACATTGCTGACTTGGTTTTCTCCCTGTATGAGTCTGCGCCTGCCAAGAGGAAAGACAAACAGCATACTAAAGGTTTCAACCTTTTACAATCTCAGCTATTCCAAACTTCCCACATCTCTTGCAAGTTGCACTTACTATTGCTTTTCATGATTAGCTTCTCTGTTCCTTGACTTCCTTGGTATTTTGTGAGTTTCATCAGTTTCACGAATGATTACATTTGTGCATTCACAGCAATATCTCATAGCGATCACAAAATCAGAAATGGAGTCAGGTCCAACTTATTTGATCTAGATTTTTCAAGTTTCTCTTAATTCAACAGAAAACAAACTTCTCGTTTATTGCTTTTTAACTTTGCACATAATTTTTGGTCTCTCCCCCCCCCCCCCCCCCCCNCCCCCCCAAAAAAAAAAAATTGCTTCGGGGCCCCTCTCATTGCCCTCTCCCCCACTTTCATGTACCAACCCTTTGAAAAATGACAGAAGTCATATGGCTCTGCATTTGCTAATGTTAAAGATTTAACATTTATTACTAAGTACACATCAAATAATACAAAAGCGAATTCTGGATTGTTGTCGGGTAGGAGGGATGAGGAAGGGGAGGGAGTTTAAGGAACACAACCATAAAAATAATTCCACAGCCTTTGGACTTAATTTAAGGGGTCCAGAGCGTGCTTCTCCAGAAAATTTTCCAAAAAATAATGCAAAAGGAATGGATTGGAGCATTCTAGAAGTGAAAATCTTTGGCATAATTTATGTATTTTCAACGTGCTCTTTAGGATAAACAAGCATAAAAGGTATTCCATTTAAAATAATGACAGTACATACACTATCAAAGTCAACCTAAAAAGAAACATTCAATAAAAAGGTATTCACCTTTCTATTTTAAAACATTTTTGCCAATACCCCAAAATATTTTTTTTTTTTTTAAACAGGTACACATACTCATATGCCCATATACACACGTGTGCACGCATCATAGAGTTTGTGCACACATGAGGCAGAAGTCTCAAGCAAGTGGGAAGCAAGAGTTCTAGGCACTGCTTTTAAAGAGCAAGACATAATGAGGTCAATTATGACCATACAAACAGAATGAGTACCTTCTCCATCAAGGTCAGCATCTGGTCCAAATCGTAGTTTGCTTCTTTGGGTCCTGGTGGAGTGGCAAAAAAAATTTAGCGAATTTAAAGTCAAAAGGTCTTAAAGCCATTTTTAAAAAACTGAAAACTAATGCACCGAAGTAAAGGTAAACTTTCAGCTGATTATATTCATGCCCCTATACTTGAAATAAAAGAAAGCTAATGTTTTGCATACCATTAGATAGTCCATACTTGATATTTAGTCAAACAATGCTGTTTTCATTCATCTGTTTTTTTAAAGCAAGTACAGCAGTTTTCACAACTTTAAGTAGCCTGACTCCAATTGTTATGATAAAAATGTATGAGTCTTTTTCTTCTTATTCTATAAGACAATAAGACTGTTAATGTATTCAAGAATTTGTAAGCTGACGTGATATCATAAACAGCATAGTTTAATAATTAATGTCCTGATAACTACACACCAGTAAAAATAAGCTGACATAAAAGGAAATGAAAAGTAATAAAAAGCTCAGACAGTGCAGGACCCTATGGATGCTTGAAGTAATTCAAATTACAGTAAGTCCTTTGATTTTGGCAATAATAAATTAAAAATAAAGAGGTTAAGTATTGAAATCATCAACAGCATATATTAATTGGATTTAACAAAAGCAAAAGACAGAAATATGTCTCATGTTGCTCATGGCAACAAATGAGTTGGACAAATGCATGCAAATGAATATTATTTCTATGCTTTCAAAAATAAAGTTAAAAATACAGTATTTAGCAATTAGCTCACATGCATATGATGAACATCCAACTGATAAACAAAAAAGATAATGATCCTGAAGCCATGTTTTACAAATATTGTCAGTGCTTCAGTAGAACCATGTAAACTCGATATTGAGCTCGGGCATTATTTTTTTGTAAAAGGTCCTTTGACAGTATCAGGACTCAACCTGGCTGATGAATGTGAACATGTGTAGTGCAAAGCCATTTTTGTGTGTGAGCATGAAAACCACATTAGACCTCCCATGTACTGATGAACCTCTCTGTCTTCATGTTAGCAAGTTATAAAGTGCAGGCTGCTGGTCAGTCTGCTCTACTAAGCCTAGCTATCAGGTAATGTAGAAAAGCAAGCAATCATAGCTGGAGGGCACATTGTGTTTTGATGGGCAAGCCAAACAGGGCAATGTTTTATGTCAGGTAATGCATTTATGTATTATGTCATATCCTGATTGGTGGCGTACCATATTGTGCAGTCAACAAATTACCTTAAAATTTTCAAGAAATTCCTCCAGTTATATTATGTAAACATTCCACACAAATTAATTTTTAAAATTTATACTATTATTGTAAAAATGTAGAATCAGGGAATCTTATGACACCCTGTATAATAATCACATCTATTTTCAGAATAATAACCATGTTAGTGTTAGAGACATTATAACAGTATGTACATGTATCAACAAACTGGCAATTCTGAAATGGATTGACAAAAACTACAATAAATATATCTATGAGAAGTACATGTAGAGAAGTTACCTATCCCTGGAGGCCGATGGGGGTTTGCTGTTCAGGAAAATAATTGAAATACCTGATATAAAATTTGCCTTGGTGCATGACTATAGTATACCTAATACTAGGGTATGCTTAATATTGAAGTCCACCTGAATAATGAAATGGTGATGCTGATGAATCCGTATGATAAATTCGTACTTAACAACCAGGTATATAATTTTATACTAAATGAGTACTTAATATCCAGAGGATACTGCACATATCATGTTCATAAAACTGGGTCATAAATTAATGAAAAGGATTACACTATGATCTTATGCAAAAAAAAAAAAGAAGAACTGAGAAGGTTTCCGTGGTTTACTCATCTAAACAGTTTTCTGGATTGCTGAGCTGAGTAGATGAATTTGTATTGTATCACAAGTAGTACTTGTATTTATTTTGTAATGAGTACAATAATAAATTACAGTGATAATCCACCCATTCTTCATACTAAGATTTTGAGGGTTTGTTATAAAAAATTTGTGCTGTCCAGAATGTTTTCTTAAGAAACATAACAGTTCGGACTTTGAATAGGATCGAGTGTTAAGTAGAGGCTGTCTTAACAGAGTTCCACTAAGTTTTTTATTGTAAAGTAACAGTACTGTGGTTATTTACAAAAATCAAGTTATTTCCATCACTTTTTAAAAAAAAGAGGATTAGGAGTTTCTTATTGTCCTCCTGGGTCCAGGCTGCTAATGTCATTCGTATCAAATGACATCAAGTGGCTCTTTGGTGTTGACAATTGGTGGGCAGTGGCTTCAAAGAAAGTGGAAGGCACATGTTTGCACTTAATAATGCTTGATAACTGATAAATGAATGACACCTGAGACATCAAACTTCAAGAAACTTGAAGCTAAGACGGTGCAGGCGAAATGAAGAAGGTTTGTCGACAGATCTGTGTTAGTGAAAAGATGGTGTTGGATATCAGCTTGAATGCCATAATAATCAAATCCAAGAGATAATGGTTGACTGGATAATGTGTAAAGACAGATTCCTGATCGAGAGAAGAGAGAGAAGAAAGAATGTAGGCTAAATACTGTGTTCCTAGGGGGTTAAACCAGACAACAATGAGTGGTTTAGGGTATTCAAAATGTTGCCAGATCTAAAATTTTAAAAAACTGCCACAGAAAGTGAAAAAGACAAAAACATACCCAACCCAATATGAGAAAACAGCCAAAACCTAGCCACATTAATATTGGATTAACTTCTAATTGCACGGAAAAAGTAACAGAGGGCATTTAATATGTACAGGAGTATAAGAGCCTGCATATAACAGGCAAAACAACGCAAGCCTATCATACCTAACTGTTCATTTAAATTAATGAAATACACAGTATTTATGTATTTCACAGTAGACAGGTATAATGGGCTTGTGTTTGTTTGCCTGTTAGTGTGTGTGTGGGTGTGTGTGTGTGTGCACGCGTGCGTATATGTGTGCATGTGTGTGTGTGTGTGTGTGTGTGTGTGCGTGCGCTCGCGCGCGCGCGCACGCCTGCAAGCGAATCACTGTATGCTGAATTATGACTGTAATTGACACTGAGCTTCTTCAAGCCAATTTTCAAAAGCGATGAATAGAGTTTATCTATCTCTTCCTATCCAAGTAAAAAACAAATATATTTTTTTTAAAAAAGGCCCTGATCACTGCTTCGATATTTTGCTCACTAATGCAAAGAAGGAATAGATTGCCATAAAACGTATCAAATCACTCAGCGAAATTGATAAAGATACTGTGTAGTCTGGGTAAACTATGTTATATCTGATGACTCTCCCACATAGTTCTTAGAATATTGGGGGCAGAGTAACAGGTAAGATTATGGATAAATAAGCAATGTTGGGACAGTCCCTAGACATTATTATTTGCTGGAAACTCTTTCACATTCTTTCTCTTTCTTTACCCTGCCACTCATATTAAATCAAGCTCTAAATGGAAAAGTCCCAATATATTGCCATACACATCCTTTGCCATTCATTGTTTATTCAAAAGACGCCAGAATTTGTCGTCTAACTATATATAAAAAAAAACAACTGCCCCAAAAATGGACTGTTTGTGAGTGAGTAACACTACCAAACAACCACTTGAATAACTGTTCTAAAAGTAATAAAGGCCAGCATCCCTCTAACCACCACTCTTCTCCATCACTGTATTCTGACATACATTATGATCTTGAATTTTTGAGTTGGTCCTCTGGGATTCAAAGTCCGGGGATTCGACTGTATATGCTGCATGCACTTGTCTGTAAAATTTGATTTGTCTTCAAATCTATTTTCATCCATTTTTTGTTGATGCCGATGGATCCACATAAAGTGTGTCTTATGCATGCTTTGATCACAAATTACCGCCTCAGCTATGAACAGGGTGCTTCAGAGCGCTGCTCGCTGAAACGGAGTCCCCCAAGCGATCTATTTTCAGCCGCGCCGTCCGAACCGGCGGCTGTTACCATCATTCGTGGGTGAAAGGTCAGATTCATGCTGCCTTCGATGTTGACTGTTACTATTACTAGTATTACTGATGAGGCTGCTAGGCGTAACCTAGACGTTTGTTCAACCAATGCCTCGGAACAAGCATTGCGCTTAGAGTACTTGCCACTTGAACATAGGAAATAACATTGTCAAGATCTGGAGAGAGTATTTTTTTCTCCTTTTTCTGAAACTTTAGAAATTTCCAAAATACCACTAATTTAAGACCATGCAGTCAAGAACTTTTTGGTAATGGTGCTACGCAGTCAATAACTTTTTGGTGCTAAAATCAGCAGAAGTTTACAGAATTCCTGCTAACCAAAAAAAAAAAAGTCTATGATTGATGGTTGCAGCAGCTAGAAGTTATTCTGTGCAACACAGCGCAATATCAGTGAACGAGCAAATGAGTTGGGGAAAACTTCAATAGTTATGTCGGATGTTCTTGCCTAATCTAGACTGTAGACATAGAGAATTATGAAAATAATATATTATATTACCACTCAGAAACGCATGCACATTCATCTATCCACAAATCCACAAACATCCCAACACGCACACACACACACACACACACACACACACACACACACAGAGGCACATTAAATATATATACACACACACACGTGTGCCACGCTCAAACACCTGCACAGTCATGCCCATACATATTACAATAAAAACATGCCATTGGTGTACTTATTAGGTATATATTAGGTAAATTACACTTATTAAATGAATCAACACCTAATATCGAGGTTCCTCTACATGTACTCTTAAGGAGATAAATCAACCTTTATTTACTCTTAAGGGAATAATGTTTTATAATGTCTGTTAGTATCAGTATTACCTATTAATCAGCTGCACGTCGGAGAGGACGAAGGGGAAGTCAAGATATTAAGTTACTATATCAATATGTATTCCTCTTTACTAGGCATGAAATCATATGCGCGAATTCTTAAGTCCCTGATAAGTATAACATACTTTTTTCATGCACCAAGGGGCATTTGATACATGAACTTTATTTAATGAAAATGATAATTACAAAATTTTTAATAACAAGGTAGGTCTGATCATGGATTCTAGCTTCTAATGCTAAGATTACACAGATCTTTCCCTCTTCCCCGAGCGAAGAAGCCGGCATAGTGATATAGATCTATGGATTACATTGATTTCGTGGGGATACCCTACAGAAGAACAGTTTGATGAAGTAGATTTTGGTCATTAAAAAAATTTTAGCGCCACATAGAGCTGATCACTAGCCTCGGCCAATGTTATGCACGAATATGCACTTTGATCCCCCAGCCTCACCAGGTGCCCTCCGACTGATGACGTAGGTTCACGCGGAAGATCTGAAGAACCCTATTAGAAAGTCAGTAGTGGTTTTTAATATGATTTCGATGCTGCCATTACTGTGCCTTTGAGTTATGACATTATGTGCACTCAAACCCAACAATAAGCAGCATTACTCATTAAACACAGTTTTTATTGCTGTTACTGCATTTTGTTTTAAAAGCACTGTCTCTGTATTTACATTCCAATTTATTACTGGTTAAGTGCTTAGTTTTCTGTTCACTCATGCAAACATCATGGATGAGGTGCAATCTGAAAACTTACTGTACTGCGCCTATAAACATCCTTGGTTGTTACATCCCTCCATGACCTTTGTTGCATTCTTAGTGGGAATCAGCACAATGAGCGTAGCGCTGCTGCCAAGCCTACAAGCATTCCTGGAAGTAATTATGTACATGTATCAGACTATTTAGCCCCGTCTATGAGTCAGCATGTATCTCATTTATCAATTCTTGTACCCTTCAGCTTAATTTTCATCTCTGAGATTAGAAAGAAAGGTTTGGAATGGAGCCGGGGGTTAGGGTATTCTATTATGTCCGAGGACAAAACTACAAGTTGTCATGTTCAGCAGTCAGTTATTGTTGCGCCACCTTGCTACTCGCATCTGTTTCATATGTCCATATCTTGCATCTCCGTAAACTGACCTACAAACCAAGCTGTGTGTGACTGCTTTCTCTTCCCGCAGGTGAAAGAAGAAGCTCTGGGACTGTAGAGGAGTATCAACACCACAGGCTGAATCACAGGTGGTGCTTAATCGGTCAGCACAAGAAAGACTTCCAGGAATGCATTTGGCAGCAGGTTTGGGATCATTGTATTGACTTCAATTGGGGACTACTTCGAAAGTGTGAAGTATCACCTAAAGTAAATATACAAGATTTTTACACGCAAAATGGGTACATTTAGCTCTCATCTCATTGAGACACGTGTAGTTTCTTATTCCGTAACAATAACTACCAATTATCCTATTGATTATACATGATGAACAACCGAAAATTCTCAATCGTTTAAAGTAGCTGAGAAAGAACAAATATTTTTAAATGTATCTACAGGTTAGGTCTAGAAGCTATTGGCCGCACTGTAAAGGGATTTGAAACTCATATGCAGATAGCTGAGCATCTAAGCACTATGCCTGCAAATGTTCCGAAATAAATGACCTAATGAAAGGAACATTAGAGGCTGGCAGTTGGTTTCAAGACAGGAAAGTGTGAGGGTGTTCCATCATCGAATTCCTCGATTTACAACAGAAGAATTTACCATGTTACAGAACCAACATTTTTTTATGTCAGTCCCCCATTCTCAATCATTAAACACTGCAGCACTGGTGCCGACAATTCAACCACGACTGTTACAGCTTATGAGATCTATCGAGACCCGCGAGACCTCTTAATGAAGTAACACAAGAAACTCTTATAACAGTGAAAAGAGTTATAGATAACTATAGAAAACTAATTGTAGAATTGATTGTAAACGACATAAAATTGAGTGAAACATCGGTTTTCTGAATCTTCCATAAAGTACCCAAAAGTAGCGAGGTTTCAACCATAGGTATCAAGAATTCTCACTTGTCAACAAGTGTAAACTGTTCTTATCAGTTACTTTGACAAGTTCAAGGAGGAAACATTTTTCACCTTTTAGTGGTGTTGGGGACGAACTCGATCTCACCTTAAGTGAGTGAACATTTGTTAACATTTTAGCTAAAACCAAAAAAAGGTGGGGAAAGGACTAAGATAGCGCGAAATCAAGCACTTCAGATCTAGGATGGGATCTGCATTCACCATTTGACCCAGAAGTGAGGGTTTTTAGCATAGCATGGAGCCTTCTGCCTCTTCTATCCCAGTCACCAGAGATAATAATAATAATAATATACTTTATTTGGAAAACTACCCCTTTACACCGGGGGTTTCACTGGTTGGGGTAACCAGCGAAACGTCCAATATAGAATACAGTATAACTCTTTAAAGTGTCTATTTACATATAGAGATGTACAATCCATAAACTTACATTCATTTCAATAAAAAGCATTCTTATTTATAAGGTCTCCACCTCCCACAGGCGTTTAAAATCTTATTCTACAACAGTTATGTATAAATTTTTTTGTTAGGCTGTCGAGTTGACTCATAAAGTTATTAATACAAGGCTCTGAGTCTAATACGAGGATGGTTTTAGTAAAACTGGACAACTGTAAAAATTCGTTAAATACACTCTCACATCCATATAATATACATAAAATCTGTAATTCCTGATAAAAAAATTCTTCTTATGTCCTCATACTTCTTACATTCAAAAAGCAAATGTACAATATCTTCTTTCATACCCCAATCACAACTCTCGCATTCATCGTTTTCTCTCATATTCAATCTTTTAAGATCAGCATTTAGACCTAAAATTCCTGTGCGTGCATTAACTTTAATTTGACATAAAACAAAGCCTTATGGGTCTCGTAAGTATGATTTCATTTTAAAATTCTTGCACTTAGTAAAATAGTCATAGATATTACAGCTGTCCCTCGTAAAATCTCTCTTCCTGTCCTTAATCACATTTAAAAAGGGTTTATACACATCTTTACCTCCTTCCACAGCATATAACCAGTCCAGCCCCGCCTCATATAATGTATTTTTGACATAATTACAAAATTTCCAACAACAGACGTGGGTGGGGATGCCGTAAAGATTATTGAGCAATACCTTCGTCAGCCTGAAATTACTCATATTTAGTACTCTGGCAAAGTACTTGATTCTAACTTTAGATATTGTTTCTGCGATATCCTCCCACCCAAGTTCCTCAAGAACAGCTTTTCTAGAAACATTTAATTTTCATCTTAGTATACTTTTTGCGCACTGATATTGGATGGACTGTAAGGTTTTGAGTCCGCGTTCGCTAATGTTTCCCCAAACAGGTGAGGCATGGAGGATTGTAGGGCGAATAACTTGATGTCAGATGGAATTTCCGAAATCGATTCTATTAACATTTTCATTTTTTGATAAAATGCATTTCATAGCTGCTATTTTTCTATTACAGATCGGTTTCAAATACTTTTCAATGTGGTATGTGAATCTCAAATTCCTTTGGATATATATGCCAAAATACTTGTATTCTTCACATCCTTTAATCGATAAATCACCAAGTGACCAAAGTTTTGAAGAACATTTTTGCCCCACTATCAATACACTTGACTTTATTTCATTAAAAGTTATTCCCCATTTCTTAGCGAATCTTGCAGCAACGTCAAGCATCTTTTGTAACTTCATTTCTGTATCGGCTATTAGGGCAATGTCATCTGCGAATAATAGGGCATTTATAAAGCTATTGGCAATGTTGATACCTAAGTTTTCATTATTTAACATATCTACCAAATCGAGTAATACGACGGAACAAAGTGTCGGCGACAAAGGACATCCTTGTTTTAAATTGTTTTCCTGCGTGCACCAGTTTGTTTCCATGTTTCCAAAAATTACTTTAGTTTCAACACCCGAGTATAAACTTCTTAATAGCCTCCATACCTTCCCTTTAATACCTATCTTTGCCAATTGATAGAACAAGCCATCTCTCCATATATGGTCGAAACATCTGCTGATGTCGAGGAAGGCAATGTAGGTATTTTGTTTTACGCATTTATTTATGCTTATGGTGCTCATTAAGTTAAATATTTGATCTTCTACACGTCTGTCTTTTCTAAAAGCACCTTGTGACTCTCCTAAAATATTGTTTATTTCTAGGTAATTTTGAACTTGGCTCTCTATTATTTTTGCCATGAGTTTATACACATTCGATGTTAATGTTATGCCTCTATAATTTCCCAGCGATGCTGGGTCTCCTCCCTTGGGTATTAATTTGATCAGACCTTTTTTCCAGTCAAGAGGGAATTCTTCCATATCTACAAATATTTGGAACATAGCCGTGTTAGTTTAGATACAATTGTATCACCACCGTATTACAAGTGCTGTTACAGCCAAGCTTAATGAAGAGCGTTTTAGTGACTGTTCATCTGTCCCATGGCCAATCAATTAACAGAAAGTATTATGCCAACTGCCTGGTAAATTTGTTTTTCAAGTTGTGACGAGAAATAGCACTGAGGCAATATGAAGAGAGAAATTAAATGGTCTCCTTTCCAAGAAAAAACACCGTCACACAAACCAGACAACACTCTCCAAAACTGCAACAATACTGGGCACTGAAATCTTATCCCATCTCCCCTAATCGCCTTACTTGATTCTATCACATTTCTCTCTGGATAAAAGCTGAAAAAAAAGCTTATCATTATTTTGACAGTGATAATATTGTCACTGCAGAAATAGAGCAATAATTGAAATCCAAACTTAGGGTATAATCTTCTGAATGATATTTGAAGGTCAAAATGAGGTGAGAGCGTGCTGCTGTTGGAGATGGTTATACTCAGGAGAAATAAATGGCGTGCAAAGTTTGAGACTATTTTCATTCCTTCATGCCAATGACCTCTGGACCTACCCTTTTCTTTCCTTCTTTTTTCCCTTCCGTCTAAACTCATTTATTTACAATCCACAACAATTTTTGTTTGGAATGTCCTTTACTTGTAATTACAACAAATTCAAAAATAAATGAGCAAGATTTTTCTTCAATCTCTATTTTTCTCATGAAAGGGTGGTTTCAAAATTGTGCATATGTCGCCTAAAGTAATTTGTCTTATCGGGAAATCTTTTTTCCTTGTTCTCCTGTGCTCTGTGTTCGTGGTAACAAAATAATTCTTTTCTCACTATTTTTCCACTATAGCTAGTTTCGAAATAATCCAAGGCCACTTTTTCCAAGCATTTCTTTAACGACATGAAAAAAAAAGATAAATTAAATTATTAAATGAAAAATTATCAAAGTTATCCTTGCCCTTCAATCTGTCGTAACCAAAACGAGTTTTTTCCTGTCTTAGTTAAGAAATAGTGTTTTTCCCTTCACAAAGTCATATCATTATTGACAGTTGCTGCGATTAAAACTCCTTGTGTGTTTACAGTACTTACACTTAAAGTTGGCTTCTATTCTTCTCCATTTTGAAATAAATCTGACAATAACTATGAGAGAATTTGAAAGAATGCGAAAAGTGTGACTGAAGCGTGTGTGAGCTGTTTTGTTTGTGCATGAACCAGATGACACGCTACACTAAATACTATTAATTTTGATTCTGTCCTAATGCTGCTTTTAACAAGCAGTGTTTGGAGAGTCACTGCCAAAAAATACAGCAGAATTGTGTCACACTATATGACTATTTCGGGACTAATTTCCCCTCCTTGTTATTGAAGTCTATTCTTTTTGGCATTCGTCGAGCAAGAATAAAAGTGATGGAATAACTCAGAAAAAAACTAACTTTTTTGCCAAGTTCACATGCCAATAAACTATTATGGTCCTTGATTTCCAACAACCCTTGCAGTTTACCAATCGTGTTTTGTGAAGTGACCTTAACAAACACTGTAGATTTCACGCCACCANCAAAACAAAAAAAGTGCGATGACTTGAATAAAGTCAAGCGCGAATACCTCGTACACATGTAAGTGAAACTCATGATTCCCCCCCAACAGCCTTCTCAGACCCAGATTTATCTGGACCTATACTGTAAATCTGCAACAAAACTGCCTTGTTGCTTATAGACGCAAATGTACGTATAGATTTGAAATTTGGCTTGAAGCATTATTGTCTACTGGGCATGGAGAAATGCCGATGGAATTCACGAGTTATATTAAAAATGAGACATAACTGAATAATACATTCGAAACAGTGTTTGATCTGAAATTTAGGTACAGTTTCATGTTGGTCTTTTCACGGCACTCCACAAAAATCTAGCAAAAGGGAAAGAACCTGCATGCATGTTCCTGGCCTTATTACTGTGTATTCAATGGTCAAAAGCACTGCGGTGCTTAGGTGGACCTAGACGATGGTCTGGTCAGAGAAAAAGGTTATGTGTATCGGTTATATCGTAGAGCTTAGGTTTAGGCTTGGGGCGGTAAAAAGGGGAGGATGGGATGTGAGAAAAGGTCGTCGAAACAGATCAACATGAAGTGATGAGTGAACAGGGCACTGATATGAGTGTGTTTGGAAAGATGAAATAACAGTGCAGCAGCTTGTTAAACAAGTCACAGACAAACCAGTTTCTTGATACCAGAGCCTCAAATATTCCTCGAAATTTTGCAAACTCAAACAAGACAGGTGGGCCTGAAGAATTCAAGTTACTCATTTTCGACTGGTTATATTCTCATATTTTGACTTTGTACAGTAATACACTCTTATCCTCTCATGAATGCGTCAAATGCCCGTGTTATTACTTTTTGCCTCGTGGTCGCTGCACAGTTGTTATGCCATGAAGCTAGTCACTGGTGTCAAGTGAGCCTATGGTTCACTCTACTGCTTTCAAAATAATGGCTTTGCGAAAAGGCTTTGGGAAAAACCTTTGCACAAACAAATTTCTAAAATAAAAATTAATCCTCTGAGCAAAATACGTCTATTGAGTAAGTAGATATAAATTGTATCTTTCTTGATGTATTTTCTTGAACATTTTCTGAGAATGCCTGCACTTTAAATAAATTTTCCAAAAGTCATCAGACTAGTAGAATTTCATATAGTTACTAGGTATCTGTGAAGCCTCAATAAAATAAAGCCCCAGCAACAACCACATAAAATCGGTCAATTAGAGGATTACGTATACAATTTAACAAAAATATATCCTCAGCAATATGAAACTAAACAAATGTGCTTCAGTCTTCACATACAGCTGTCTTCGTCTCAACAATTATAAACACCCAAGAGCAAATTTTAACAATGTAAAGTCACTATGGAACATAAGATGATTACCAGTATTCTTCTGAAAACTTAAGTTTCATTATTTCTACACATCTGAAAAGGTACGAGAAATCATGATTGAAATGACATAATATAATTACACAGGAACGGTACACAAGCTTTTGTACCATAAAACATGCTGCACCAAGATCATATCAGCACTAATGCATCATAATGATATGTTTTTTTTTTCTATATGAAAAGTTACGGACCTCGTTCATACTTCATGGTGCACAAAAATCTATGCTGTGTGACATTCTGAATGAAGGCCATGACTTTCTTGTGTTCACTGATGCACTGCTCAGCTTTTTTACAAGACAAACCATGGCCTGAGAAACATACTCGCACAAGAGCCATCCTGACTGTGATCTGCATAATTTTCATGCAATAATTTTTCATAACGCATGCATCTGTTTCAAAATGCACAGTGTGCAAAGTCAGAGAATCGTGACCTTATTTTGAATGTACACCATGAATGAACTAATGCTCTGAGCAATTATCTTCCAGTAAGCAGTGCTCGGCCAATCCCTTATTTTGGAAAATCGGACTGGTTCAAGCCTTAAATAAGTGGGATCAAAAAGTTCGATCTGGGATCAATCTTTTCCAAGCTGAGCTTATAGCTTGTACAGCTTTTATACTGAAGTCGCCATGAGGAGAAAAGATCGCAGCTCCAGTTGATATCGCACAAAGATATCGTTCCCGCCAAACAAAAAGCTTTTCACATGGCTATTTGTGACAGATGCTCATATGATCAAGGTACTGAATTTTTTTTTTTAATCTTCCAGACTCCTTTTCAACAATAAAATTATCCCCACAAATACCAAAGCAAACATTCCCGCGGCGCAGTCTTTCCTGACCATCCTGCCTATAATCTAACAATAACAGCTTTACTAATGCTACCAGTTGATAAAGATGCTGTGGATATGAATTTTTATTTGAAAATTTATTACACCTGACAAGATCAAGGTAAGCCAGATGCAATTCTTTAAGATCGGAGGTGAGGAGTGATCCTGAGCTTGATCCCCAAAACTCAGGTCCATTAAACACACTAGTGGATGGCAACACGCATTTCATGTTGAAGTGATATTATTAATGATCACTGAGTTCTAGGACTGCTTTTATTTAGACTAATTTTGTTTCGTGTTTTGCATACAAAATGTAAAAGAAAATGGTATTGCAGACTGGAAATCATTTTTAAAATCTTTCACTGAGTCAAACTAAGCTTGGATTTGATCATGAAGTTTGCTTCATTATTACCATGTAGTGATGTACAAATGATAAATGTGGAAATAAAACTACTGCGTCAACATGAATTTCCGGGAAGATATGAAAAATGGCACAGGAAAACCACAGATGTACCGTATGTATTAATACTGTTTCTAAGGTAGTCATCATTACTCAAAAGTTAATTTTTTTTACCTAATCGGGTCCTATCTATATGTTAAACTTCATGCAAATCGGAAACCAACTCCACGAGCAAACAAACTAATGCAGGTAAAACGTAACATCCTTAACAGGAGTGAAAAATCAACTCAGTAGGCCTAAATTAAGTCATTCCCTATCTTCTTGAGATACAATGAGAGGGGACAAACCTCATGGTAGATAATCTTTTCTAAAAGGCTTGAATATTTTGAGTTTTTGTCTTCATTCTCATATCTACCCTCCCCCGTTACTTTTTTTTTATATTTTACCACCTTGTACCTTGTGCGTTTAGTTTTCTTTTCTCCTTTACTGATCCTCCTTCCCCTTTTAGACTTCATCCCATGTTTCCTCGTGTATCTTTTTCTCGTCCACTCAATCAGTCTGAATCCGTCGCAGGCTATTTTCAAATCATCCACTTTTCACACAATCTATCGAACTTGGCCATTGAGAAACTTGTTCGTTTTCTTCTGCTCCTCATCTGACTTTCAAGTATATTGCACAAAACACACCCCATATAGAATTGGTAATATTGGACATTATTATGATAGGACATATCATCCTCCTTCTGCTGTGCTGCAATAAGCATTCCTTTAACCTTAATCGCATGTCAATACAAGATCCGCCCCATGATGTCAGTATATAAAGTTCTCAGCTTTCCATTATGGATAGCCTGCAAAATGGTTTATCTGATGGATCCCACTCATATTCGATGTTCAGTATCTTTCAGTACAGACTTGCGAGAGAAGACACCAATAGCTACACTCAATAAGCTGTGACGATATGAAAACAAGCTATTAAACTTTGACTCAAAGAAAATGACCTGTCTCTGGCTTATGACAGCTGAGTGATATCCAGATGGAACAAGCTATTTTAACTTTGTCTTTACTCTCATTAAGGAGCTACACTGTGGATGTGGAAAGCCTCAACGATTTAATAAATATTCTCCAAGACCAATACTGACTGTCACTTCTCAGATTATAACTGGCTGCCGAACTCTCCCGACACAAAAGTTCAAGAAATCAATTTCTTCGATATGTTAATACTTCGTGCATGCATATCTTTAATATCACATCATGGTGGAAAATCTTGCAAAAATATGAAACTGACAATATAAACTGACATGTAAATCTGCAGACATACTTAAGAATGCTTTTGATGACTCCCACGGATGGATCTTCTGCTCCTTTGCTGGTTTTTCCTGTAGGTTGTGCCCCTTCAGAGGTAAAGGCCACTTTGACTGAAACAAAATAGTAAAAGGGCAAATAATGGTGATTTGTGTCTGGCTGGCAGGGTACAATCAATCATACAAAAGATTTCCTGCATGTATGATCGTGCAAGCTGCTACCATGATTTCTAGAATGTGCGATAAACTGAGCCAGTAATCGTGAACGATCAAATGATTTTGTTGTTTTTAAAGAGCCCATAATCAAATAACTTGCAAATTCTTATCGTCATGGAAAATACATATACATGTATAAAGCTGCATGCAGTATTGCAACATAGGTAATAAACACTATCTTGGTAAGTTCTTTTTAGTTTTTATGTATTTGCAGCCTCTATTCATTAAAAAAACCGATAATGTTGATCTCTTTGGAAGATTTAACAGGCCTAACAAACACTATCAAAGCCATGCTTCTTTGCCCTGAGCAATGGAAGTTAAGATTATGAGAATGAGTCATCGTGGGAATTACAATTTTCAAGGGATGGCTGTTATTCACAAGACCCATAGATGTGTGTCAAGAAGGAAGTCTGGTTATTCCACGAAGATAGATGTGTTACACTTAAGATACAGTCATTTTGAGATTCTTCCGGTGATATCTTAATAAAAATCTGCAGCTTAGTCAGAAGTGACAAAATACAAACTCTAAGACAATTTCTTCATATTATATTTTTTGAAAGCTGTTGCCATTTGTTGCAGTAACTATATTAAAAAAATATTCAGATATCGTTACTGCCTCATACATCTTTGATACTTTGCCTAAACTGACAGATACTAACAGATAAATATAATATATATATAGACAAGGCAAAATCATATTGTATGCAAATAGTTGTTTGCGGCATGCATTTTAAAGATCGCGCTAATGAACAACACAAACGTTTTACTGACCAGTTGAATAAAACATCACAGTTGTTTCCAGCACTCTCAAACATTAAGCATGAAGTTTTGTATTAACAACTGTGACAACACATTTTATTTATTTGTTTTATGGTATGGATGTTCTACACAAACAATGGGGGCTTTCGGATATCATGATATCATGGAGCAAATGGCAATAAAATGTTTTATTTTTATTTTTATCTTTTATTTTTTAAAAGTAGCTCTGTTTTCCTCTGCTAAACATTGAGACTGAAGGTTGGGCTATCAAAGCTTCATTTATTCTAACAAACTATGACATCAGATTTCACTAAAGATGAGAAGGTGCCAGTTTGGAAAATGCATATAAATCAACAACCAAAAAAAAAAAAACCCAGTAAATCAATGGTACTGAATTTCAAAAGTAAAAAAAGGTAATGTAAAATGAAAGGTATGTGAGAATGTTCAGTTTTTTGCAAGACTTTGAAAAACAAAACCACTACAATCTTTTGTCTCAATGACTCATATAAAGTTACACAAACTGTTTCAGTATGCCAAGCATGTAACATGCATTTAAGGAGAGCTTACTCTGTATGAATTTTATTATTTGTTTTATTATGTGATAAGGAAAACATCTTTAAAAAAAACAACACACATACAGAAAGAGAAAAAAAAAGTGAGGTACCTTAAAATGACACTCAGCTTGTTGAAAAATGATCTGATCAAAATGGCACATGCCTTGCACGGTCTGAGGTAAGTTTCCTTTTTTTTTCTTCAAATCTACCATTGTGTAAGTGAACAGCAGCAGCTTTGATATAATATAACCATTACGGAAACAAAAACAGATTTGATGGTCACAACACAAACTCTAAAATGAGATTTGTTGCAAGCATATCTTCTGAACTATCCCCAACTATTTGGGACACACTTCCATGGCAACTTGATTGACTTCCACCAGTAGAAAGATATCTTCAAATTTATATAAACCACTCTCTCTCAGACTCGCTACCTAAAAATTTAGGAAACAAATATAGGCTTCTGGTTACAAAAGAAAGGATTGTTAAAACAGAGCTTGTGTTGTGACCATCATCAATCCGCAGATTTTTGCACTGATTACACGGCTCAATTTATTTACATGATAGTCTCAAATAATATTTGTTTGTCATTGTTCAGGAACATATCAAGTATCCACAGTTTCAATGAACTCATTTTTCCCAAAAGTTGGGAGTCATTTTGACCTCTGACATTTTCATGTTCTTGAAAAATATTATATATTTTCCTAATATTATATATTTTCCTATTCATTTGGAAAAATTTGTTGACAATCTTAATAACAAAAAAATCCCACCAGATGAAATTTATCCAGTAAAGCAGTACAAAATGTTGCTGAAGTTTCCAATCAGTTATAACGAAATAATGGTGTGGTGCTTGTCTTTTTTAAAAAAAAACATCCTGTACACAAATACACAACACAGGACAACATCAGTATCCAAGTTTACTGGGATTATTCTCTGAATAGGAGCCCCAGTAAATTATCACAAGTGAATCTGACTTTATCACTAACTGCAACTGAGTAAAAAATAGGAGTACAAATGATTTCCTACGATGCCTCTGCAAGACATCTCCTTCTAAATGATTACAAAGAGCATCCTATTTAAATTTGCTATCTGCAAGCCCACTGCACACAAAACAGAGTAAACATAAAACTAAAAAATAAATACAGCTCAGACATGCCTACTGTCATCAATATCGTGGCCACATTATGAAAGGAAAACTTTCATGTAAATGCGCAATTTCAAACTTACCTGCGCCGCCCTCAGTGCCATCTCTGACACCAGCCCCTGCTGTTTTCCATAAATTAAAATGGTAGAAATGTGACATGTCTTTATATACTTCACAGCAGGCAAAAGAAATGTCAGCACTTTAACACGTAATCTTTTCGTATGAGTACTTGTACATAATTCGCAATATACTGAATATGTATTAACTTCCATTCACACAAACAATGTTGTACTCCTGCATGTATGAAATTTATGGGTAAAAGCAACACTACCAAAACAAAGCAATACAATGTATTGTGACAGTGGCAATAGTGCAAATGTGCTGGTGCTTTTGTCAAAGCTGTCTAGGCGGTGGCAATACTAACTCATTGTTATCTGTAAATATCTTCTATAGCCTTGGACTATAGAAGATATTTATGCACATGCACACTGTATAGCCTCGTGTTTCTCTGAGAAATCCGTATGTGGCCGGTGAGTTACATTTTACCATTAAAATTTTATTTACCCCTAGGTATTTAATATCCATGTAACTTAGAATTCTAGATTTACATTTCATGTACCTTCCCTCAGACACTTATTTCTCAGGTCATAAACACACTCAATGTTACATTTGAATCCATTAAAATCAGAGATAAATGTATGCATATAGTGCAATTATCGTGCCATTCTTCTCTGCATTTTAATGGGCATGGAGCCATCTCATAATGAAAATATTACATTTTCTGCATTAGAATGTGCAAGGTTCAAAATAGTAAATTTGTAAGATTTCAATGCATTAAAATGCGTAATGTAGCCCTTTTTTTCCCAAGTGCCTGCCTTTGCAGAAATTGCCTTCCCGACAGCCTTTTTATAAGTGCTTGTCTAGTGCCAGTCATCCATCTACCGCCATGCTTGTGAAGTGTCTCCTTCATGGCACAAAGTGTCGGTTGCAATATTTCAGCTACCACCAGGTTTCTATACAACTGAATTTTTCATAATCCCAATACATCCCCACCCTCTCAAGGGGAAAATAACTTAAACAAAATGTTTCTATTTTCTTCATCTGTGAATGATGCACAATACAAATTTGTATTTGGAGTATCAAAATATCACCATGGACACATTGCCAGTCTGCTCATCTGACAGAGCAGAATTCTCAGTTTGATTTAGAGGTCATTAATGTTGTTGTTTTTTTTTTTTTTTTGGGGGAGGGGG